>CAXITT010000691.1:196047-213978 GCA_964033795.1 Lymnaea stagnalis | reverse complement strand
AAAGAAATTTTAAATTCAAAATTAACCAACCAAAAAAAAAATTCAAAACATTCCATCGTAAAATTAAGGAAAATTTAACTCTAGAAAACAACAATGGGAGAAAATCCACCCCCCCCCCCAAAAAAAAAAAAAACAACAAAAAAACAACAACAACACGAAATTAAGTCATGGCACTAATAGCATGAATTGACCGGAAGGCATTTCCTAGAAAAACGTTTCGTCCACGCTGATTAGTGAATTACTTGGGAGGAAGAAACCTTATTACTTATTAACTTATTAGAGGGCCTTCGTTGCTTCCCTAGGATAGGAGGAGGGAAGATTATGGGACATATATGTACCACCCCGACCCCTAACGGTAAGTTGATCCTTGGCACTGTCTGGGAGACCATATGTCCCTGGGCTGGGGCGGCCCCAATTAGTAAACCCGAGTGAGCGGTTGGTGGGGGTAGGGGAAGGGGGTTGCGGTCACGGAAAAGGTAGATCTCCAACGTGACGCTTCTCGCAAGTAAGTCTGGGATTTGGGATGGAAGGGGGGGGGGGGTAGTGTGCTTTGGTGATGGCATAAAAAGCTTGGTACCAGCTCGACGATCCACTGATGACATTTCCTAACTCATGATTTAAGTAGAACTAAAACAGACTGGCTTGTCGTGTTCATCATTTTCTTAGGCTGTTAAAAGTCAATTAACTTTTACCACACTAAAGTTCACTAAAGGTTGTTTCATTTATTTTACTTACCGACAAAGTCCTCCGGTGAAGAGCGTCCAAATAGATCTTACCATCCTGCACGTTTTTCAACTTGACGAACCGGTACTGGCAAGCCATGTTTCAACTGCCCGTCACACTGGCGATATCCTAAAAATTAGCGTCCGAAAGTTTGTCCTAATGCGGGGGTCGGGTCCTGGAGAGGACGGCTGAAACTTAGGACGGCTGAAACTGGAGAGGGCGGCTGAAACTGGAGAGGACGGCTGAAACTGGAGAGGACGGCTGGTCCTAGAGCGCAAGGGTGGTCCTAGAGCGCACGGCTGGTCCTAGAGCGCACGGGTGGTCCTAGAGCGCACGGGTGGTCCTAGAGCGCACGGGTGGTCCCAGAGCGCACGGGTGGTCCCAGAGGGCACGGGTGGTCCCAGAGGGCACGGGTGGTCCCAGAGGGCACGGGTGGTCCCAGAGGGCACGGGTGGTCCCAGAGGGCACGGGTGGTCCCAGAGTGCACGGGTGGTCCTAGAGTGCACGGGTGGTCCCAGAGTGCACGGGTTGTCCCAGAGTGCACGGGTAGTCCCAGAGTGCACGGGTTGTCCTAGAGTGCACGGGTTGTCCTAGAGTGCACGGGTGGTCCTGGACTGCACGTCGGGTGGTCCCAGAGGGCACGGGTGGTCCCAGAGGGCACGGGTGGTCCCAGAGGGCACGGGTGGTCCTAGAGTGCACGGGTGGTCCCAGAGTGCACGGGTTGTCCCAGAGTGCACGGGTAGTCCCAGAGTGCACGGGTTGTCCTAGAGTGCACGGGTTGTCCTAGAGTGCACGGGTTGTCCTGGAGTGCACGGGTTGTCCTAGAGTGCACGGGTTGTCCTAGAGTGCACGGGTTGTCCTAGAGTGCACGGGTTGTCCTATAGTCCACGGGTTGTACTGGAGTGCAAGGGTGGTCCTAGAGTGCACGAGTGGTCCTATAGTTTACGAGTGGTTCTAGAGTGCACGGGTAATCCTAGAGTGCACGTTCGGTCCCAGAGTGCACGGGTGGTCCCAGAGTGCACGGGTGGTCCCAGAGTGCACGGGTGGTCCCAGAGTGCACGGGTGGTCCTAGAGTGCACGGGTGGTCCGAGAGGGCACGGGTGGTCCGAGAGGGCACGGGTGGTTCGGGTGGTCCTAGAGTGCACGGGTGGTCCCAGAGTGCACGGGTGGTCCTAGAGTGCACGGGTGGTCCCAGAGTGCACGGGTGGTCCCAGAGGGCACGGGTGGTCCCAGAGGGCACGGGTGGTCCCAGAGGGCACGGGTGGTCCCAGAGGGCACGGGTGGTCCTAGAGTGCACGGGTTGTCCTAGAGTGCACGGGTTGTCCTAGAGTGCACGGGTTGTCCTAGAGTGCACGGGTTGTCCTAGAGTGCACGGGTTGTCCTAGAGTGCACGGGTTGTCCTAGAGTCCACGGGTTGTCCTAGAGTCCACGGGTTGTCCTAGAGTGCAAGGGTGGTCCTAGAGTGCACGAGTGGTCCTAGAGTGCACGAGTGGTCCTATAGTTTACGAGTGGTTCTAGAGTGCACGGGTAATCCTAGAGTGCACGTTTGGTCCTAGAGTGCACGGGTGGTCCTAGAGTGCACGGGTGGTCCTAGAGTTCACGGATGGCCCTAGAATTCACAAGTATTACTATAGCTGACGAGTGTTCGTATAGCTCCTGGTAAGGTTAAGTGACTCCTGTTAAGGAAAGCTGGCTTCTATTAAGGATAGCTTGCTCTTGATAATGATAGCTGGCTCCTGGTAGAAAAGCTGGCTCCTGGTAGGATAGCTGGCTCCTGGTAGGATAGCTGGCTCCTGGTAGGATAGCTGGCTCCTGGTAGGATAGCTGGCTCCTGGTAGGATAGCTGGCTCCTGCAAAGGGTAGTAGAGAGACATGAAATGGTCATTGAGATACAAGGACATGGAAGAGAATTTATTTATTTAGGCATTTTTATATAGCGCTTACCTTAAAGCTCTAAGCGCTTTACAATTATTAAAAACATGTAAACTAAGTAAAATAAAAAAAATGAGACACTAGGATAGTAACTACTATACTATAGAAACAATTAAAAGGGCTATAAAACGAGGACACTTTGGCACGTTTTGGCCTATAATACAGGATCAACCCGAGACAGAAAATGAGGCAGGGCAAGGAGGGTGCATCACAGGTCATAGGCGGACCTAAACAGATGGGTTTTAAGGGACTTTTTAAAAGTGGACGAGGCTTCGCAATGACGGATATGGAAGGGGAGCTGGTTCCAGAACGAGGGCCCATGGAAGTAGAAGGAGCGTTCACCGATGGTCTTAGTTTTGGTTCTTGAATTGAATTGAAGCCATGGATTGAACACAGACAACTGGTTTGTCTTCGGCACTGTGAAATGTTTCTTAGATGTGCTAATCTCATTAGAACCGACAGCATGGCCGACAGCTAGACCGACAGCATGACCGACAGCTAGACCGGTCACATGCTCCCATGCTCGTACTAGCTCCAATCACTAAACGGCCTTTAATTTAATGGTATATGTTGCTCATGCTCAGTTATCAGACAGGACGCTTTATATAAATGTAATTTATCATTGCTTTTGCTATAGAAAGAAAGGTAAAGTTTCTTTTCACTTGTCCAAACAAAAAAATTCAATTAAGTTAAATATATCCGAATTTATATCTGAAATTTTACGTATATAATTATGAAGTAAGTGAAGATGATCAACTACAAGTCCCATAATGAGCACCGCTGTTTAAATAATGTAGCCAGTTAATATCTGTTAAATCTGATTTTGGGGGTTGACTTCTCGATATATATTGGACAGAGCACTTTAAAGCAGCGGCTCTCAACCTGCTTTAGAACGTACGTATTGAGATTTTCAACTGGAAAAACTCGCAACTGGAAAGAATAATCTCGTCAAAAGTTAATTTAAAAATTATCCGATCAAATATCCAACAAGCTGGCAAATTCCATTCGACTTATCGTGCGCCGGAACGTGAAGACATGTTGGTTTTATTTGATATTAGTTGAAGTGTCCACATTTATTTGAGGTTTCTTACCTAAGACCCAAGTATAGCTGAGAAGATCTAAGATGACGTTGTCTTACTTGACGAAAACTTCGCTGTCCAAACACAATAAATCAATACAAAAATATCTCTGATGTTTTCTCCAACAGCCAACATGCAGCGCTACACAGACGTGTCATAAATCATCAGTGATACTAAACACACGCAAAAATAAAAACAACTGACCACGAGAAGCAAAAATCATGCATGAGATTCAAATGAGTTCACGAAACAGGGGGAGACGATTGGGGTGGGGAAAACGTGCGGTAATCAAAACAACGACAGGTAACAGTGTAAACTCTCCATGACAACACTCACTTCGACCTTGTTTTGAAACTCTCACTACGCTACTGTATGATAATGAAATGAGGAAGACAGTGTCAGTGAAGCGTGTAACAGCAATTGACTAATGTGTTAGAGCAGTGGTTCTCAACCTTCCCACTGCCGAGACCTTTTAATACAGTTCATCATGTTATGATGACCCCCAACAATATTTTTTTTGTTTCGTTGCTACTTCATAAATATGTGTTTTCCGCTGATCTTAGGCGACCCTTGTGTAAAGGTCGTTGGACCCCCAAAGGGGTCGCGACCCAGGTTGAGAACTGCTGTGTTGGACAGTCTCAGTCAATTGTGCATCAGCATTTAAATTAAGTGTTTCGAGGTCAACACTAATCACCCCATAACCTCTTCACACCGATTTTAAGTTCGACTCAACAGACGGCAACGTTGTCCCAACCTCTTAATTTTCACCACACTCAAAAGTGCCGTAAAGCAAAAAAAAAAAAAAGTGAGGTCACACCTTTTTCTTTATAAGGACAAACAGGATAAAATGGAAAAGGGGGGGGGTGGACGTCGATAGATTTTTTTTTATTTTTTTTTAAAGATGGGTAGCAAGGTTCTTAGCAGCAGCACCTAGTGTTGGTCTTAAGTTATAAACATATTATCTAGTCTTGATATTGCCTTAAAACAGAGCCATCGCTAAGGTAGTAACACTCCCGAGCTACCGGGGCCTCAAATATTTGCCATGTGGAAATAGAATAGAAAGTATTTCTGTTGCATTGAGGTGCACATGGCAGAGGCAGGGGCCTCCAAAAGTCACAAGACGGCCCTCATGTGTGCCCTTGGCCCTGGTGTGTGCCCTGGACCCTGGTGTGTGCCCTGGACCCTGGTGTGTGCCCTGGGCCCTGGTGTGTGCCCTGGGCCCTGGTGTTTGCCCTGGACCCTGGTGTGTGCCCTGGGCCCTGGTGTGGGCCCTTGGCCCTGGTGTGTGCCCTGGGCCCTGGTGTGTGCCCTGGGCCCTGGTGTGTGCCCTGGGCCCTGGTGTGTGCCCTGGGCCATGGTGTGTGCCCTGGGCCCTGGTGTGCCTTGGGCCCTGGTGAGTGCTCTGGAGTATGTTAACTTTTTAATATCCATTGTCTAATCGATGTGGTGTGAAAATCTCTCTCTCTCTCTGTCTCCCTCTGTCTCTCTCTGTCTCCCTCTCTCTCTGTGTGTCTCTCTGATTCTCTGTCTGTCTAGGTCTCTCCCTCTCTCTCTCTCTCCGTGTGTGTGTCTCTGTCTAGGTCTCTCCCTCTCTCTCCCTCTCTCCGTGTGTGTGTCTCTGTCTAGGTCTCTCCCCCCCTCTCTCTCTCTCTCTCTCTCTCTCTCGTAACTTTTTAATAAGTGTTTCCAAAATTTCACCACTAATATCTTCAGTCCAGGGGATTCTATCTCCCGCAACCCCACTCCCAAATGATAGAGGCCAAACTCAGCTCCCCTCCCCCGAATTTATTCCTTGACCTTGGTAAATTCTCCATGGTATGAACATTAGAAATACAAATTCACATTTCCGCGTTTAAAAAAAGTGTTCTAATAAAATTGAACTTCCAATAAACATTTTGATAACAAATTACTATAATATCACTAAAAGCTCAATGATTCAATAATTCTTCACATTTGTCAGCGATTAAAATTATGAACCCCAGAGATTGTTTATAAAAAAATTAAATTTAAGATGTCTAATTATTAATAATTATTATTAGTAATAAAAAAAAAAAAAAAAATAGAAAACCAACAATCATCTTGTTGTTAGCGCGATGGCCAAGCGGTCAGAACGTGTGCATGATGGCCAAGTGGTCAGAACGTGTGCATGATGGCCAAGTGGTCAGAACGTGTGCATGATGGCCAAGTGGTCAGAACGTGTGCATGATGGCCAAGTGGTCAGAACGTGTGCATGATGGCCAAGTGGTCAGAACGTGTGCATGATGGCCAAGTGGTCAGAACGTGTGCATGATGGCCAAGTGGTCAGAACGTGTGCATGATGGCCAAGTGGTCAGAACGTGTGCATGATGGCCAAGTGGTCAGAACGTGTGCATGATGGCCAAGTGGTCAGAACGTGTGCATGATGGCCAAGTGGTCAGAACGTGTGCATGATGGCCAAGTGGTCAGAACGTGTGCATGATGGCCAAGTGGTCAGAACGTGTGCATGATGGCCAAGTGGTCAGAACGTGTGCATGATGGCCAAGTGGTCAGAACGTGTGCATGATGGCCAAGTGGTCAGAACGTGTGCATGATGGCCAAGTGGTCAGAACGTGTGCATGATGGCCAAGTGGTCAGAACGTGTGCATGATGGCCAAGTGGTCAGAACGTGTGCATGATGGCCAAGTGGTCAGAACGTGTGCATGATGGCCAAGTGGTCAGAACGTGTGCATGATGGCCAAGTGGTCAGAACGTGTGCATGATGGCCAAGTGGTCAGAACGTGTGCATGATGGCCAAGTGGTCAGAACGTGTGCATGATGGCCANCCCCCCCCCCCAACTCAGTTTAGAAGCCCCTGCCTCGATGAAATCTTTAAACAGCATCAGCCGATATTGAATCTTTTTTTATAATTCCTTATCTTTGATTGACTCGAACATTATTCAACTTACTTCCTTCATGCTGGTTTAGTCATTCGTTTTTCCTGGCGTTTTCTTGCCTTCTTTTCATAAAGTTCTATTCATCAGCCTTGAAACTTGATAGCTGGCTTCTAACCTATTTTCAGAAACTTATATGGGAAAGGGCTCGATGGCGACCAAGATGGTAAAGGTCATTCTGGAAACTATAGGCGGCATCCATGCAAAAGGAGGCAAAGTAGTTCTGCAGTAGATCGCTTCGCACGTTGAGGTGACGCAACATGACAGGGCAGACTTCCTGGTCAAAGAAGGCGCGGCCCAACCGCAACCCGACAGACCCATGACTCAGCTGGGAGTCACTGCTTGGTTGAAAGACCACTTTAGGAACAATTGGCTCGGCAGTTGGCCGCAGGAGAAACTGGACGACAGCTATACCAGAAAATGCCGCGACCGAGCAAGAGCGAACCCTTGTGGGAACTAAAGAGAGGAGAGCAGAGCCTCATTACCCAAATGAGAACGGGACACTGCGCGACACGCAGCTATCTGCATAGACTGGACGACAGAAAGGAACCAAGCTGCCGATTATGTGGTCAGGCAGACGAGACAATTGCTTACTTGGTTATCACGTGTCCTAGTGGGGGGGGGGGACGGTGGCGGCCTGGAGAGACCCGGAAGCCTGTCTTAAAGTAATGATTTACAGTGATGCCCAGCAGATGAGGCTTGCTGATAAATCCTTAGCCAGGGTCATAAGAGACTAAGCCTCGACCCAAAAGGTAATTGACATTTATAAGTTGATACTTATAAGTTGACTCTTTGAAATGGAAATGATAAGGTTAACTTTCGTTGCAAAGTAACGCATTCTTAAGTTATTTTATTTTTATTTCTTAAAATGCATTATTACAAGAAATTCTGTGCAAAAAAATATTTTCAAAAATGTAATCCAAATAATGCGTATGATGTTAAAACTGTTTTTAAAAATTATTTGAAAAAATGGCAAATGACAAACGATTGTTTTTTAAAAAATTCTATTAGGCAGCATAAAGTTAGCCTTTTACCCTCTTTCTTTTTCTCTGAATTCAGAACTGTTGTGAGTTTTCTCATGTAATCATTCATCGTTGGTTTTGTCCTCAGTCAGCATTTATCCACTACAGTCTTTATTACGAGATCCAATTCGTTGTTTGGCCACACGCAGATTTGTCCATTTTCCCAATAAAACTCGTCGGCGGCCAAGTTAAAAGCTACATGGTAGAATCCGTCATGGATTTTCCCAATAAAACTCGTCGGCGGCCAAGTTAAAAAGCTACAGGGTCAAATCCGTCATGGATTTCATCTCAGTCACCTTTAAAACTCAAAACAAATTTGATTCCCCCCCTCCCCCCCAAACACACACACACCCACACGTACACATCCGGGACTGTTCATGCTGTTGACTTAATTAATAATCCCTTGATACTTGACTTATTCTCTTCAATACACCGATTTGTCCTTGCATCAATAACATTTAAAGTCATGTGCGGGTGACTTCGTGTAAATATAAGTGACGGATTGGGTTGCAAGACTGCTGACACGTTGCTTATCGGCGTTGACGAATAGGACCCTCGACATTTTAGCTGCCCTCCTGCTTTAGTTCAAATATTAGACACAAGACCACATTGTATTGATCCAGGGCAGTGCTGAGTGAAAGCGATCCCTGGTCGAAACCATCAATTTGAGGCCCACCAATTTATAATAATATATAAAAAGTGCTGCCTGGGGCGGACCAGTAAAAACTCAGATGGGCGCCCCTCATTGTGAGGCACATGTCATTATATCGTTTATTTCACTATAAAGTGTGCGTGTGTGAGGGGGGGGGGGGGGTTTAACATTATCTTTTTTTTTTTCGAATGTTTGAAAATCAAACGACGGTGTTCAATCGCTGGCATCGAGTGCTTTTCAAATGTTCCCCAAACTTAGGATGAGGCATCTTTTGTGCACATGTCATTATATCGTTTATTTCACTATAAAGTGTGCGTGTGTGAGGGGGGGGGGAGGGTTTAACATTATCTTTTTTTTTTTTCGAATGTTGGAAAATCAAACGACGGTGTTCAATCGCTGGCATCGCGTGCTTTTCAAAGGTTCCCCAAACTTAGGATGAGGCATCTTTTGACATGTTTGCATTATTTTATTACTTTTGTTGATAGCATTGCCATGGTAAAGGGACTCTGTTCTCTTTATCAGTCTGTATTATTACATTTGATAGTGCCTGCCTCGGTCTGTATTAGTACATGGAATACTGTCTGTATCAGTCTGTATTAGTACGATGATTAGTGCCTGTCTCAGTCTGTATTAGTACAATGAATAATGCATATATCAGTCTTTATGAGTTCGATGAATAGTGCATATATCAGTCTGTATTAGTACCATGAATAGTGCCTGTCTCAGTCTGTATTAGTACGATAAATAGTGCATATATCAGTCTGTATTAGTACGATGAATAGTGCATACATCAGTCTGTATTGGTACCATCAATAGTGCCTGTCTCAGTCTGTATTAGTTCGATGAATAGTGCATATATCAGTCTGTATTAGTACGATAAATAGTGCATATATCAGTCTTTATTAGTACGATGAATAGTGCATACACTAACTATGGAAAATCATATTAACATGCTTTGCAAGGCGATTTTTCTAGAGCTGCGCAGAATTAGTCATATCAGACCTTTCTGAACGTTAGATTCATCAAAGAGGCTGATGTCTGCATTTGTGTTATCACGCATGGACTACTGCAATGCTCTCATTGTGGGTGTCCCAGCTACGCTCCTGGATAAAATTCAAAGAGCACAGAATAATGCGTCTTGCATTGTTCTTCGCAAACGCAAATTCGACCATGCTAAAACACTTCTGAAGGAGCTGCACTGGCTGCCGATCCGCGGTCGCATAGTTGCAACTTTTTTTGCTACCGCTGCTTACATGACCTGGCTCCATCTTATCTCAAAGCACTCATGAAGCTTTATGTTCCCATTAGACAGCTCCGCTCATCCGATAGTGGCAACATATTGATACCGTGTGTTCGCTTTGAGACTTACGGAGAGCGCACTGTTGCATTTGCCGGCCCAACAATTTGGAACGCCCTTCAAGTCGCTCTCAGAAACAGCCAGACACTGGAGTCCTTTAAAACCAATTTAAAAACACATCTATTTCGCAAACAACTTCTGGGGTGATGCTATCTACCATCTTTTTTCAGTTAATGTATATTGGCTTGCGTTGTTTATGGTTGAAATGGGATGAAAGACTTTCACTTGGTATGCTCGTATGCAGTTTTATATTGTTGCGTCTGTTTTTTAAATGTGGTAAATTTTATATTGTTTTTTATTTCTCTTTTAAATGTGGTTGACTTTGTACCGCACCTCGAGCTTTTGGGGATGAAGCGTGTTCTTCAAATAAACTTTATTATTGTTGTTATTATTATATCAGTCTGCATTAGGACGATGAATAGTGCATCTATCAGTCTGTATTGGTACCATCAAAAGTGCATATATCAGTCTGTAATGGTACGAGGAATAGTGCATATATCAGTCTGTATTGGTACCATCAATAGTGCCTGTCCCAGTCTGAATTAGTACGATGAGTAGTGCATCTATCAGTCTGTATTGGTACCATCAATATTGCATATATCAGTCTGTATTGGTACCATCAATAGTACATATATCAGTCTGTATTGGTACGATGAATAGTGCATATATCAGTCTGTATTGGTACCATCAATAGTGCATATATCAGTCTGTATTGGTACGATGAATAGTGCATATATCAATCTGTATTGGTACGAGGATTAGTGCATATATCAGTCTGTATTGGTACGATGAATAGTGAATATATCAGTCTGTATTGGTACCATCAATAGTGCATATATCAGTCTGTATTGGTACGATGAATAGTGAATATATCAGTCTGTATTGGTACCATCAATAGTGCATCTATCAGTCTGTATTGGTACCATCAATAGTGCATCTATCAGTCTGTTATGGTACCATCAATAGTGCATCTATCAGTCTGTATTGGTACCATCAATAGTGCATATATCAGTCTGTATTGGTACCATCAATAGTGCATCTATCAGTCTGTATTGGTACGATGAATAGTGCATATATCAGTCTGTATTGGTACCATCAATAGTGCATCTATTAGTCTGTATTGGTACGATGAATAGTGCATATATCAGTCTGTATTGGTACCATCAATAGTGCATGTATCAATCTGTATTGGTACCATCAATAGTGCATATATCAGTCTGTATTGGTACCATCAATAGTGCATCTATCAGTCTGTATTGGTACCATCAATAGTGCATCTATCAGTCTGTATTGGTACCATCAATAGTGCATATATCAGTCTGTATTGGTACCATCAATAGTGCATATATCAGTCTGTATTGGTACCATCAATAGTGCATACATCAGTCTGTATTGTTACCATCAATAGTGCATCTATCAGTCTGTATTGGTACGATGAATAGTGCATCTATCAGTCTGTATTGGTACCATCAATAGTGCATCTATCAGTCTGTATTGGTACGTTGAATAGTGCATACATCAGTCTGTATTGTTACCATCAATAGTGCATCTATCAGTCTGTATTGGTACGATGAATAGTGCATCTATCAGTCTGTATTGGTACCATCAATAGTGCATCTATCAGTCTGTATTGGTACGTGTTATGTAGTACACTTTTTCCCCGTGCGGGAACTTTCTTTGACCCCGCATAGACTCCTAGCAGACAGTAACGTTTGTTGTGGGTGTGGTTAAATCTCTTTGATGTATCTTGTTTACTACCGACTTCCAATTAAACATGGTTACTATGTCTACTAGTATCTTGTCGAAGGTTCTCTATTGTATTAGAAAAGTAAGGGCGTTTATAGACGCGTCGGTAGACACACAGATATAAGGGATTGACAGGTACATAGAGGGACGGAGATTGACAGATATTTTTAACTTCACGAGACTTGTATTATTCTTTGTGTACTTATTCGTGTTTATTCACATCATCGTTATTAATTGGCACATTGTACTAATTGTGCACCGGTACGAGATTTTCCAATACTCTGTAAGTTGATGATTTATGATTATATTTCTTTTGTTTTTTAATGGTATTATTACTAAATTAAATCTTGTTAATTGTAATCGGCAACTGTTTTTGCGTGTCGTATCTTTATTATTGTATTTCTCTATGGTATCGTCCTTTGTTGTGCACTGTGTGAACGAGTCGTAACTTAAAACAAGAGATTAATTTCTCACAATAAAAGCCAGTGCGTAATAGGTACGGTGAATATTTCCTGTCTCAGTCTGTATTAGTACGGTGAAAGAGAGCCTGTATCCGTCTGTACTAGTGCCTCTAAAGTTATGAGAATTAATAACTTGTCTCGCCATAGTACGCTATTTTCCGGTTCAATATCTGTCCCTATTCGAGTCCAGTATATTCTCTGTATGTGTATTGCTTTACAAAATGAGTTGACAGGGGTGGTCGATACTTGCCATATGGTAGAGTTCTTCAAATGCACAACATATGTAATCTATAATCATTTCAAAGGCTTCGCAGATATTATATTTGATATTATAATACTACTGACAAATTGCTATGACTGTCTATAAGTAAATTTTAGTATATATAAGTAATTGATATATGAAGGATACGCCTTCTTCAGGTTTAAAATTAGGTTTAGGTGATACGTTGTTTATCAGCTATTATTTATAAGGGACAAGCCTCCAAAGCTCTATAGCTAGAGCACTGGTCTTGTAAACCAGGGGTCGTGAGTTTAATTCTCACTGGGGGCACGAATGTTTTATTTTGATTTGCTTTCAAGAATAATTTTGTTCCTTTAATACAATGTTCAAAATGTATTTTTCATCTTTGTTCACTTTTTAATTCTACCCTTGCAACTGATTCAAAATCTCAATGGCTGTCGAAAAGACTCCTCTTTAGGTTCACCTATTTCAAGAGATTATAATCAAACCTCCACAACATCAGATATTTAAGTTCAGTTTATTTTGTTGCCAACCAACTTTTGTTTGCTGAAGAATGCTTTTTGCCAACGCGTCCCTTGTTTGGTGACGTCTTTACGTCCTTGATTTCCACCCAACATTGTGCTTGTTATATTGTAGCCCGGGTATTGACCTAATTTCACTTCAACCTAGAGATATTTTTAGCCACCACCATGCATCTCTCCACGAGTAAATGTGCTGTGTCTCCCCTTACCCACCCTACATTGGTTGGGAAAAGGTGGTGTAAGTTAATTGAATGCGTTCTATTCATTCTAGAGAATGCTATCAGGTGAAACACATTTCTTTGCTAGATGGTTCTGGTTTAATCCCCATATATAGGCCGGCAGCTCTAGTAGCCGGAAGACATTTTCGCTACATTTCCTAACATAACGATCGAAAAATTATTCCTTACCAACAACTCAAAGGCTTAATGGGCAGGACTAGAGCTAATAACAGGATATACTCCTAAGCGGGAATGCTATCTTTTGAGTACGTGAAGAATTTTGTTAATGGCTTAAATGACTTTTATTGTCGTTTTGACAGCCTGGACTTTGGAAGATTATACAATGAGATGATGAATTCATTTCAAGATAGCAGTAGTACACAGGACGGTACTTTACTGTTCACCATATAGGTAGTGATGGCATTATTTAAACAAGTGGATGCAGCCAAGGCTTCGGGACCAGACAAATTAAGTGGTCGGCTCTTTGAACTATGTTCAGAGCAGCTCTCCTACATTTTTTGTTATATATTTAACAAATCTTATGTAACTCACACAATACCAGCAATTTTGAAAATTTCAGAATCATACCAATTCCAAAGAAATATAAGGCAACGTGCAACAATGACTTACGACCTGTTGCACTTACCTCTATAGTAATGAAATGTTTTGAGAAAATAATTCTGAAAGAAATTTTGAATGAAGTGCAGCAAAAACTTGACCCCCACCAATTAGCTTACAAACCTGGCAGAAGTACGGAGGACGCAATCTAACTATTGTTGGAGAGACGTTACCATCACCTAGACAGTTCTAAAACATATGCCAGAGTGCTTTTCTTAGACTTCTCATCAGCATTTAACACTATCCAATCACACCATATGATAAAGAAACTTTCCTCGTTAGGTGTCAATTTAAATTTTCAGGCTTGGATTCTGAACTTTTTAACAAATTGACCACAATATCTTAAACTAAATAACCAATTATCTCTAACCAGAGAAATAAGCATAGGGGCACTACAAGGCTACTTTTTTGCTCCTGTACTGTATACAATGTATACCAATGATGTTAAAAGCTCAAGCGACACTGTTCCAATCTTAAAATTTGCTGATGATACCACCATTGTTGGCTTAATATCTGAAAGAGAAGGCCTATACCGCAATTTAGTTACAAGCTAATCAATTGGTGCGATGGAAATTTTATCCAGTTGAATGTCTCAAAAACAAAGGAATTGTTGTTGATTTCAGGAGGGGGAAACACCAGATTACAGATCTCAACAAAAAAAATCAAAGTGTAGAGAAAGTGGAGGCACACAAGTACTTGGGTGTCACCATTAATAATAAGCTATCATGGCATGGGCACGGCCAAATGCTGTATAAGAAATTTAACCAAAGACTGTTCCACCTCAAAAAACTGTACAATTTCGGCGTTAACAAGCAAGTCATTAAATTATTCTACAATACAACCATTGGAAGCCTACTTAATTTCAGTATTACCTGCTGGTGTGGGTATTCAACGTCTGATATTAAACACCGCATAAACCGACTAATCAAGAAAGCTAGAAACATAACACAAACTAAACATCATTCACTTGAAGAACCATTTTAAGAAAGATGTTTTTGTAAAACTAAACACATTTTGGATGATATATCCCACGCTCTTCGCCACAAATACTTAGTACCGGGCCGTTCGAGGCGAATTCTTTCCATCAGGGCGAGGCCTGAAAGATATAAAAATTATTTTCTTCCCCATTATGTACGAATTTACCGTTGTGCTCTCTTTGACGTCACACATCTTCATGAGAACTAATAATTCCCCGGTTTGGCTAAGAGAACTCACTGAATGGCTGTTTAAAAATAATTTATTATTATGTCTTGTCTTCAAATTGTTTTATCTATGTGCTGAAAATGTATAATACATTCAAAAACATTTCCATTTATTTGTATCAATAAAAGAATCTTATCTTATCTTATCTTATTCACGAGAAGTTATATAATTGCAATTGTAAACCCTTCACATGTGGGTGTAAATTAATATGTGTACTTTTCGGTTAGGGCAAGAAGTTAGGGTTAGGGTGGGGTTAGGGTTAGGGGTTATGGTTGAGGTTACGGTTAGGGTTATGGGTTATGGGTGAGTTTTAGGGGTTAGGGTTGGGGTTAGTGATAGGAGTTAGGGTTTTGGTTATGGGTCAGGTTTAGGGGTTAGGGTTAGGTTTAGAGTTAGGTTTAGGTTGGGGTTCTAGTTAGGTTTAGGGTTAGTGTTGGGGTTAAGGTTAATGTTAAGGGTAGGATTAGGGTTAGTGTTAGGTTTACGATTAGGGTTAGGTTCAGGGTAAGGTTAAGGATTAGGGCTAGGGTTGCAGTTAGGTTTAGCCGTTGGGGTTTAAAGTTAGGGTTAGGTTTATTGGCTAGGTTTGGGGTAGGGTTAAATTTGGGTTATTTTTCATTTTAGGGTTAGGGTTAGTGTTATGGTTAGGGTTAAGTTAAGGGTTAAGTTTTGGGCTATGGTTGGGGTCTCCCCTTCTATCACCCAAGATTAACGTAACCGTCTATATCTTGAAAAACTTTAAAATTCGTTCACATAACCCAATAGTTACAAAATCATACACACACACCACCGCCACTGATTTTATGACATTGGCACGGTCACTTTAATAGTTACATTAACTTTAACTGTGACGTTAACTTTTACTGTAACGTTAACTTTAACTGGCACTTCAACTTTAACTGTTACGTTAACTTAAACTGTTACGTTAACTTTAACCGTTACATTAACTTTAGTTACCATGTTAACTTTAACTGTTACTTTAATTTAACTTTTGCATTAACTTTAAATACCACGTTAACTTTAAATGTTACGTCTATTTTAACAATTTCATTTACTGTAACTATCACGTTAACATTAAATTTTACGTTTACTTTAACTATTAGATTAACTTAACTGTCACGTTAACTTTAACTATTAGATTAACTTAACTGTCACGTTAACTTTAACTATTAGATTAACTTAACTGTCACGTTAACTTTAACTGCTGGCTGAGAAATATGTCGTTTTCTTTTTTTTTTCTTTCTTCTTTTTTGTTGGTTTGGGTACGACAAAGTGTTTGTCATTGTCTTGTTTCTTTCTTTGTTTAGTATTTTATTTTTATTTTTTGGGGGGGCAGGGATGGGTGGGGGGTATCCTTGCAATCGTAACATGCAAAGCTTAAATGTGTAATTTTCTTTACTGTCAGTTACCAAGAAGCAGACGGCCAGACGGCGCAACGGTTCATCAACACATTTTTGTACCCAAAAGTCCATTTTTATTGCTCACAAGAAGCCCGTGTTTATTTTACTCAGAACCAGTGTAATTATGTTTATGAGCTGTTTTTTAAAGATCTATAAATATCACTATATTATCGCTAATTATAATAGGTATCGTTAAAATAAAATTTTTAAAAGTTGTTCTTTTGTAGTCAACATAGTTTTAAAGTCATTATTTGATTCTACTTGGTTATTGTCCATTTCTTATGTTTGCGATTTGATAAACAATACTTATTTCACGTCCAACATGTCGCGTGTGGTCAATGTTTGGAAAGGAATTTTTTCCTAAAAAATAGTTATTAATCCGCGGTCACCACAGATCAACTCTACAAATCTGGTTGTCGTTATTGCAACCTTTAAACCCCAACAACACCAACAATCCCTTTGATAGCAGTGTACTTAAAAAAAAACACAAGGCTTAAACTTCAATCAAAGCCAACATCTCCAGCATCTCCAACATTCTACAGCGTCTCCAGCATCTCCAACATTATACAGCGTCTCCAGCATCTCCATCATTCTACGTCATGAGCATCTCCAACATTCTACAGCGTCTCCAACATCTCCAACATTCTACAGCGGCTCCAACATTCTATAGCGTCTCCAGCATTTCCAACATCTCCAAAGGCTTCTGAAGTTTTGAGTCAATGTTTATAAAGAACTTGCGAGTACCCGGCATGCGTTGCAATGCCACTCAAGGAAAGAAAGTGTTTGCATGTTATGTTTCTTCAAGAGCTTTTAAATACTCAAAATTTTTCTTGTTTTTCCATCTGGTATATACACGAATAAATCAGAAGATTTTCCGACGCGAGAGCAGGCCACATACATCTGTCCATGGGCGAAGCATGGGTTTTCCAAATTTAGTCCGCAAACTTGTAGCGATTGTCCCTGTGCTTTGTAGATAGTCATTGTAGACGCGTGTCGCATCGGAAACTGTAGGCGTTTGAATTCAAATGGCATATCTGTTGGAATCATTGGGGTGAATGGCAAAAGTACATCACCTAGTTTAAATTTTCCATTTAAAATAGTAACTTCAATGGAACCAATTTCGGAAGATTCATTTGAAAAAATGTACTGTACCTAATGCTTCGATATCAAAGTGCGTTTCTCGTTGCAAATCAAGAGCGAAAAGTTTGTTTGCAGATCGATTCCGAGAGGTCATTCCCAACTCATGAATCATCAATCGATATGAATAGTATTTCATGGCACTGTCTTTCTTATTCGAATTTCTCAATTTGATGTCAAAATGATATCCATCTTCTCGTTGCCAAAATAAAATAGGATATTGCAATCAAACGTATGAGCGATGAGTTTCTGAGACTCGCTGAACATCAACACTTCTGTGATGAAGAATTATATCACTTGAGTTTAATTCTTTGCCAACTATAATGATCGCCACTTCATCAATTGTTGGTGCATTGTATTGTCTTTCATGTTAGCCGACAGGTGTTTAGTCTGCTCTAACTATGACTTTGTATTCAGCTACTTCAACACATGCAATAGCTCTGTTTGAAATTATAGTTACAAAGCTCTTGGAAGAAAATATAAAATTAGGGTCACTGGCCCAAACGGAATATTGTAAAATGTTTTTTTCTAATTTAGAAACATTTTCGGTAGTGCGCATTTCACTTGACCCAGTTTGATCACAATCGAATGAATGGTATAGAAATGCATACTATAATTATATAGATAATAGAAGTGTGGAAAACGAATTTAGGACCCCCCTCCACAAATGGAATATTGTAGAATTGTTGTATTACTTCAGAAACCTACTTAA
>CAXITT010000691.1:182747-195318 GCA_964033795.1 Lymnaea stagnalis | reverse complement strand
GAAAAAATACGAATTAAGGGCCAACGGCCGAAAACAGAATGTTTTTAAAAGTGTTTAAATAACACAGTAAAATGAACTGGCGCATGGACAACAACTTACTAAGTTTTGTAGCAATCGCATGATTGGTGTAGGAGCGCATACGGTTTGAAAATATACTTATATAGCTCATATTAGGAAAAACGAATATGAGGCCCCTGGCTCAAAACTGAATAATTTAAAACGGTTGTAATAATTTAGAAACCTTTATAGACATAATTGCGACATATCACCAAAGTTTTATTAGAATCGGAAAAATGGCGTAGGAGCGCATATGAAAATTATTTTTTACAAAGCTCATATAAGAAAAAAAACGAATTAAGGGCCAACGGCCGAAAACGGAATATTTTTAAAAGTGTTTACATAACACAGTAAAATGAACTGGCGCATGGACAACAACTCACTAAGTTTTGTAGCAATCGCATGATTGGTGTAGGAGCGTATACGTTTGAAAATATATTTATATAGCTCATATAAGGAAAAACGAATATGAAGCTCCTGGCTCAAAACTGAATATTTTAGAACAATTGTAATATTTTAGTAATATTTAAGAACATGCTCGCAACATTTTACCAAAGTTTTATATTAATCGGATAAATGGCTTAGGAGCGCATGTGGAAAATATTTTTACAAAGCTCATATAAGAAAAAAAACGAATTAAGGGCTAACGGCTAGGAACGGAAAATTTGATAAGATTTTTAATGTCTTAGTTAAATGGCGGGTTATGTGGCAAACAACTGTTTAAAGTTTTGTTGCAATCGCATGAATGGTGTAGGAGCGCATACGAGACATACAGACATACAGACAGACATACAAACATTCATTTTTATATATATAGATAATCGCTTTTAGCGCCAGCTTTTTCATAGCCCGGTCCGCTCATTGGGTAATATTGCTGGCTTGCCTGCAAACAATGATCCAGAGACATGAAACAATTCGAAAAATCACAGATTTGTTTGTCGGTGGAAAGGGTGTGCTTATTTTTAATGAAATTATCATCTTATTCCTGACACATTATGACATGGGTAACATGAGATTGAACTGCGACAATTTTGTCTTTTAGAAAATTTTTACCATTACACTATCCTTGCTCTGAAACACGGGACTAGGCTGAACCATCCTTTTAAAAGTGGCTTTGAACTTTGAGTTCATCGAAACGAAGATCAAAAAGTTAGAGGAAGCATTGGTAAAATCTAGCACGTAGACTATATGGGCGCATGCCATGTATATGTTGTGATACCGCCGGAAAGTGAAAAACTCGAACTCAATGCTCCTACCCAGAAAGATGAGCAGACGTGGAAGAATGTTGATGAGGTACACACCAATGACGACCTGGAGCATGCGCATAACCTTTCTCTCCTTGGGGAGCACGCTACTGGCGTTTCCGCTCTTCTGATTGGCTGATTTCCTTGCGTGACGTCGTATCCGGAACGCGGCTGACTTGTTTAAAAAATGCGCTATCAACACCGTGCACGTGACGAGCGTCACGAAGGAGGACACGGGCCACAAGAACGACACGATGTTGTTGTAGGTCATGATGGCGTTTAGGTTGTCCGTGTAGAATTCGGTGTACACACATTTGGCCACAGTTACGTTCAGACTTGCACTGGGGACCCAGATGACTTTGAACGTGAAGAACGTGTGCCAATGGGTGGCCAGCACCACTAAAGCCACGAAGGCCATAACAGAGGCCGTCAGCTTGCATGTGATCAACCGTTTGACGTGCAAAGGGAGGCCGACGCAGAAGCAGCGTTCCGTCGCCACGTAGGCGGCCATGACGTTTGACGCGTTGCTAACGTAAAACTGGGCGGCCGTGAACGTGTAGAACGTTACGTTCTGCCAGGAGATGCCAACCGCCTCGTTGAAAAGTCTAACGACTCCGTGCAGTCGACCCAGGCACCCGCACGAGCACCGGACGAGCTCGCAGCCAACGATGAACGTCAGGGATATGGTGATGCTGTCGGCGAAGCCGTTCTTACAAAATACGCACAGATTGATGACGTTGGTCGCGACGCCCACGAGCGACATAACAAGACACACCCACACACCGAGGTAGGTCTCTATGTAAGACAGCTGCTCGGGGCTTACCAGGGTGGGGTAATAAAGATCAGGTGCCGTCATCGTGGTGCTGTTTGGAGTCGTGGAATAAAAAAATGAAGCTGAAGTTATCGCGGTTAAATAAGTTTCTGTGTTGAACTCCAAATCATTAGATGCTTTCAAAGTCTCACTTCGTGACAAGAATGGTTCTTTCCAACCTGGTACTGACATGTTGTGGTTTGCCATCTGTGGTGCTGTGCGAAATTATGCTAACTTGGTCACAAAAGCTTATATTTCCTTTTAGAAATAAAAATGTTTCTGGAAACAAAAAATTGCTTCACAATAGTTCACAGCTCACCTATAAGGCAGTATGTTTCTTCAATTTTGTATCCGAACTATTGTCGCTATACTGATGTCTTGGTATCGTTGTTAGATTTTCAATTTGCTTTATTTTGCAACATGATATTTTTTCGATCTTTACACTATAACTGAAACTTGATAAATGTGAAGATATTAAATGGGGTAATAGTTATTATGTGGAAACAAAAAAATTGAAAATGATTAATTTTTTTAAAAATATTTTTTAAAAGGGTTTTGCTAATGTTCCGATTTCATAAAAACATACAGTGGATCTTTTTTTTTTTTTGGGGGGGGTGGGGGGTGGGGTTGGCAATGAATCAAAATTTCTATTTAAACCAGCATCAAGCTGTTGCGGATAGAGTTTTTAGTATGTTGACCTCAAGGGTCCTCAAACTATGGTCCGTGGGCCAGGTCCGGCTCATTAAACTAAACACATTTTGGATGATACATCCCACCCTCTTCATCACAAATACTAAGGATCGGGCCGATCGGGACGAATTCTTTCCGTCAGGGCAAGGACTGACATACATAAACATTCTTTTGTTCCCCAATCTGTACGAATTTACCGGCGTGCTTCCTCTGAAGTCACACATCTGAATGAGAACTAATAAGTCCCCGATTTGGCTAATAGAGCTCACTGAATGGCTGTTTGAAATCATTTATTTATTATAAATGTCTTGTGTTCAAATTGTTTTATTTATGTGCTGAAAATGTATAATGTAACCAAAAAATATTTCCATTTATTTGGATCAATAAAAGAATCTTGTCTTATCTTATCTTATTTTAATCTGGCCCACCTGGCTTCCGTAAGGGTACCTGGCTAGCAGTGACAAATATAGAAACAGATATTGAGCTTCTCTTCAGTCTTACTTCCCTTTGAATTACTATTAAGTTAATGTTGAATATATATAATATATTATGTTGAATATATACTTTTTTGTTGTTCTTTTTTTTTTAGCTAAAAATAAGATACGTGCAGTCTGCAAAGAGTCCGTTTACTTTTTTTCATCCAGTGGTCAATCCTCGGAAAGGGTCTGGAAGACAATGATCCGACTCATTGTTAAAAAAGTTTAAGGACCCTTGGTCAAGCTGGTCACGACTTCCGTGTTCGCCTTATTAGTTTTTCTTTATCAAGTGCCATTTGCTATTATCATCATTGCTTCCCGCTGTTAGGATGTACTATACTATGCTTTTAGGATACACTATACCATGCTATTAGGATATACTATACCATGCTATTAGGGTATACTATACCACACTTTTAGGATATACTATACCATGCTGTTAGGATATACTATACCATGCTGTTAAGATATACTATACCATGCTTTTAGGATATACTATACCATGCTATTAGGGTATACTATACCATGCTTTTAGAATATACTATACCATGCTATTAGGGTATACTATACCATGCTGTTATGATATACTATAAAATGCTGTTAGGATATACTATACTATGTTGCTTTCATCTCACTGCAGGCGATACTTCATTATTGTCTCCGTTCCATTGTAACAATTTCAATATGTCCCTCGTAATGTCCAGTTCGTCAAGAGAACTAACTGGACCCTTTCATTTATTTCCCCATCGGAGCACATCAGACTTTGAAATCACCGAAGACTGAACACATTTATAGTTTTGAGAAAGAGACGTGCGAACACTTAATATTTATGAATTTAAACGTAAGCAATGAACGGATAGATTTTGTATAGCTCCCTTTCTTCACGCTAGGACACGCTCTTCAAGTATTTTTTTTAAAATCTAGAATTAAATGTACTCATTGAAAATAATCTAATTTCAATAAGTAATAGCGTCTATATCAAACCTCTATAATTTGTCATAAAACAGCTATTGAGCCGAAGGAAGAGCAATCCGACAAAAAAAACAACAACAAACATCCAAAGGTTTTTAATGATAGATTATCTTTCAAGCCAATAGTTATGCTGAAGGTTTTGTTAAATTACAGGCACTGTTCAAATAGGTCAAATTATGCATTAATTTTAAGTAATGCTTGAGGTTCCAAAATCGTTTTGTCCTGCCTCTAAGAAGATCCCACATTATTTTGAAGAAATTCAACCCTCTATTTAAAAAAAAATAAATTATTGACTTATTTTATGATCATGTCCTTTTGAACTTCAACTAAATGAGTAGGCTATAACATCCTACAACAAAGGTTGAAGAAAAAAAATGAAGGAAAGATAGCAAAGGTTGAACGAACAAGGACTTTGGGAGGGCAAACTTAAAAATAAGATTACCGGACAAAAAGGGGAAGGGGTGGAATTTTACACAAATCATACATTTAATGTCGTCTAAAGAATGCATTGCCATTCTAACATATCATTAGATGATGCTTCTGCTGGTCACAAATCACTGTGTCATTTTTTTACCGCCCAACCTCGAGGTCGAGAGCCAATTACATGAAGGAATGATCGCAATTAGTATTGTCTATAAGATTAGATGTTTGAAATAAGCTTATTTCTTGGTATCTCAAATGGCTGCCCCCACCCCACCCCCTTTCCCCAATGGAAGTAGTTAAACTTGTCATCAAAAGTTAATCTACACTGAACCAATGACTGGCTCCTGGATGAAAGGATTACAGGGACATTAACGGTGGGCGGTGACTTAAGTCAGATATGACTTACGATCAATTATTTCTAGATTCACTTGATACATACTGAAATGAGCTTTTATCTAAATTTCTTTTTTGCCCTAGAAATCCACCCCCCTCCCCCTCCCCCCCCCCCAACAATCTTTTCCCAAACTGGATACAGATAATCAAGGGCTGTTTTGACTTTAAAGTTGGGCAATGGAGTCAAATTGATAGTTTGACTTGGATTCCACATAAACACGTTATTGGGGATGTTTTAATATATGGCATGTCATAGGCCTAAATGATGTGATAAGTTTTCCAGAAGAGACAAAAATTGATACAAAAATAAAAAGAATTCTATGTAAATTCTTAGAACACCGGTTCCGTGAAGAAAGATTTAGCAATGATCAAGTTGAGATTAGTGAGATTAGTGCGATAAGATTTATCGTACAAAGTTATGCTCTCCCCTCTCCAATCCTCACTCGATACTAACCCTGACTTCACAATGCAAAATACAGGCGTACTTCAACTTCCATGGTAAGATGACGTATTCATTGCACATGTGGCGACCATTGATCTCAAGTATATTAGGATATAGAGCAGATGCTGGATAAAGTGAGGGTTTATTTTGAGCCTGTTACAATCGAAAATGGAGGACTGGGGGGGGGGCATAGGAAGCATATAGGAGAAAGTAATACTAGTACTTGGGGGGTGGGGGAGCTCAACAATTTCAAACTCACAGGGTTGTCTTCTGCCAATGGTAAAATGCAATGGAAATAGTGGGTCTGTTGTCAATAGACAGTAACCAAACATGATAAGGCCAGGTTCAAGGTCAAATACGTCTTACAGTGTGTGTCTGTACCTGCGACTCTGTAGACATTAGCCATGATTGTGAAAAAATGTATGTGCTCATATAGAGTGTGAAAATAACTTAGGGTAACCAGCGATTGAATGCTACAACATTGGCTGTTAAGTGAATTGAAAAATGACCAACAATAAGAGTTGAATTTTATTTTATTTTCCACTACCATAGATATGCCTCCATAGCTCAGTGGTTAGAGCACTGGTCTTGTAAACCAGGGGTCATGAGTTCAATCCTCATTGGGGGCTGATTTTTTGTATTTATTTACATAAAAATAATGAACCATAAAATTTTACCATCATCCATTGTATCACGCGAAGAAACGGGTGGGGTGTGGGAGGAGGAAATCAAGGGCCCCGAAGTCTCACAAAAAAAAAGTGGAAGCAATGTGTCTGGGGAGTTGCTCGTTTAGCCACGTCACAAAATTTTTTTAATCAATTCAAAATACAAGGAATCATTTTGGCGCACACCTACATTCAGTTTTTGCGCCAATCTCCACTTAATCTAAGAGCAACAGATAATAGCCCTGACTTCTTTGATCTCATTTTTTTTAACTGTTCATAAATAGTAATGTTGCTTTATAATATTTATTTCAATCATTATGAAACAATAAAACGATTTAAGAAGTTCAAACTTCTTTACTAGTAAATAATTATTTTGTTTAAAGCGGTGAATGTAAAGTACCGCCGCTTGACGTCACACTAAAACAAAAACAACATTCGATGCATGCGTCGAGCGTGTTGTGGCGCGCGAGTTGCGGCGCGGAGTTTTCTTTGGCTCAGGAGGAATGGCGAAACAAACACTTTGTCTAGTCTGATTTTATTATTGTTATTATTTTTTTTTTTCATTTTCATAATTGCAAGCAATGAAGTGGGTATTTGATTCCACGTTTTATTTCGCCCTCTTCACTACGGCACCGAATTATTACGTTCCAGCCTATTAGACCACGGAGCTAAATGGACCCAAGCCCGGGCGTACATTTTTCAATTCACTTAACAGCCAATGTAAACTGTCTATGGACGATGAATAGTAAACCCTATGTGCCTTTATGTTGACTCAGCCCAATGCGCCAAACTCCTTAATCCGACGATGCAACATTCAAAGGAAAAATTTAGAGTGCAAATAAACGGTAAAGTTCTGGAACCAGCTCCCCTTCCATATCCGTCATTGTGAAACCTCGTCCATTTTCAAAAAGTCCACTAAATATCATCTGTTTAGGTCCGCCTATGACCTCTGATGCACCCTCCTTGCCCTACCCCATTTTCTGTTTCGGGTTGATCCTGAAGTGTCAAAGTGTCCTCTTTTTATAGCCATTTTTATTGTTTCTATAGAATAGTAGTTACTATCCTAGTGTCTCATTTTATTTTACTTAGTTTAAATGTTTTTAATAATTGTAAAGCGCTTAGAGCTTTATGGTAAGCGCTATATAAAAATGCCTAAATAAATAAATAAATAAATAAATAAAGTTTAACGTCATGAGCGCAGTGGCAGTGATAAGTAAGATCAAATGAAACCGTGTCCTTTGTGTGGCGAATCCCGAGCGGCGAGATAAGATTGAATCATTGACATTACAAATAAAACAATATGGAGAATTATTGAACTTTGTCTAATAATAAATTTTACTTACAATTTCATGAATAAAATCACAATGGCTCTATATAAGTTTTTTATATATATATATATCTTAAATTGCTGCTTTTATGGGGCCGTCCATTAATTAAGTCAACAAAAATGGGGGGAGGGGGTTTGGAAATGATTGACAACTGTTGACAATGGGGAGAGGTCAGTTATCATTTTTCTCTATTTAAATGTTTGTCTAAAAAATTTACTACAGTAAATTATTACAGTATTTTCAAAAATGTAATGAGTGTAAAAAGTCTTATAATTTTTTACGTTTTAAACAATATAATATTTATTCAATGTGTGTCTTTCTGGGCACTGCAGACAACTGGTCAGAATGTTAGCACACTTTGATAATGCAAGAGAAGTCAAAAATTGTGCTCTCTTCACCTGTAGTTCTGAAACTGACCAGGGCGGTATGTTTGCAATATTGCTGCAGGTGTGGGGCAAGATTCGAGTGGCATTTGATGTCAAAATAAATGATGTTTATAGAGTAGGAATACGATATTGGGAGAAATATGGGAAAGTAAAGCGAGTAACAATAATAACATCACTGCTTAAACTGAAAAATATTTGCAAAATCTGAAACATTTATTTTGCATCACAGGTCATGTTGAAAAAGCATGTTCAACAGCACCGATAATGCACTTTTGAGCATAAGAAATTATCACCTGATCCTCAACCAAAAAGGATTCGACCAATGCGAGTAGCAGCCAGGAGAAAGAGAGAGCTTGTGGAAATTTTTGCTCACACTGACTGTGTTTCTATAGTAATTGCTGAATGGTTAGGATGAAGATGATGTTGACTTGTCTGGTATATCAGTTTCGCAAGATGAAAATGATAAATCAACTACTATGCCCATTGTCACGACAGAGCAACACCTGGCTACTCTATGGGAAGACGATAGCAACTAGAAACTATTCTACAATTGCCAGCTATGCTTACAATGATCATTTTAATACTTCTAAAATATGATTTTTAGTCTCTAGCAACATATTAATTGATTCTGCATTATAAAGTTTAAGTGTAAAAACTTTTAATTTATTGATTTAAAAACTAAAATAAATCTTTTTGCTACAAATTTATTTGTCATTTAAATATATCAGCACAATGTAAAGTGTATTTAAATATTTATTTATATTATAATTCATTTTTTTATTCTTGACGTAATTAATGGCCGCCTACTAAGGTGTCTTAATGTCTGCTCGCTAAGATTTTTCTAAGGCACTAGAATAAATGACCCGATGTTATCGGGATAATAATGGTAGGTCCTTTGCAATATTATCTAACCGCTATTGCAAAAACTCATCCCAATTCATTACTTTTAAAATGTAATGATATTTACGTTTCTTACATCATTAAGTTTTGAGATGTGTTTATTTGCTATATATGATACGCGTACACTACACCCTTTCACGCTCATAAACTACATTTCCCGCTCTAATCATGACCTTAAATTACCCAGTCTAAATTATCACTAATTATATCACTTTTGTCACTAAATAAATTAATTGAGTGACAATTACTACGCTAGAGAAATACTTTAGATTTACCCCTTTTCGTGCCCTTGAATTACAACTTTTTTCTCTCAAAACTTTTTTTAAAAACCTAATCTTAAAGTTACAACAAAAACTTTATATATGATATAAATATATTTTGTATTACAGAATTTCGATATATATTGATATCTTCATCAAAAATTTACAAATATTTTTGCCTTTTCTTTACAAATTATACATTATCAGAAAATCGTAAAACAAAGAATTCTTTATCTAAGAAGAATCTCTCAACCTTGTTTCACGTGGATATCAGATTAGACTGACTTTAAAAAAAAATTAAGTGTTAATCTCATAAAAATACACACCTCTTTACTTTTTGCAAAGTAACAACAAAAATATATTTTCATTTAAAAAAAAAAGGAAATATTAACCCATCTTCATTTGTCAAAATTTAATTTTCAAGTGTGTAAAATGATTGGGTTTTGAGATTCTTATTTAAGAGTGTTATACAAATGTACCAAAGATTTGTTAACGCCATTGATTTTCATAAGTGGTAAACATAATATGTTTATTTATGAAAAGAGAATTTAACATTTCTTTTTTTCACAAATGTAATACCATAGGATTTAAATGTATATTAATCCACATTAAAAAATGTACACACCCTTTTTCCTATCTCCGATATACTGTATGTACCCAAGACGGTTAATTATTAATCAAATTAATTCCTTTATTTTGGGACGCATCATGTACTGCCTTGGGCAAAATGGACATTCCAATATTTGTAAAAAGAGAATGTAGCATCTCTTTTTTCACAACTGTAATACCATAGGATTTAAAAATATTGTCATCCACGTAAAAATGTGCACATACTATTTCTTACTCCGATATGTATGTACCCAAGAAGGTTGATTATTTATCAAAATCAGTCTTTTATTTTAAGACGTATCTTG
This sequence comes from Lymnaea stagnalis, assembly GCA_964033795.1. Lineage (NCBI taxonomy): Eukaryota > Metazoa > Mollusca > Gastropoda > Lymnaeidae > Lymnaea > Lymnaea stagnalis. Next base: position 185,357 of record CAXITT010000691.1, on the reverse strand, counting down.
TGCTGCCTGGGACAAAGTGACCAAACCATCCCCCATCCAGATTTAAATAAATTTAGAAAATCTTCCACCGAATTGTAGACCCTTCCATACCAACATCCTTAGCACTTCATATGGTTCGTTCTTAAATGTATGAGGTATAAGTGGATTAGTGAATGCTATTTAGATATGGAGTTGCGCTGCCCTGATTGACTTAAACCGCATTTTTACATTAGAATTATATTTAAAGGTTAGTTTTTATTACGTTATAAATTTAATAAAAGTATATTTTTGGAATAAAAATGGGCAAAACCCTTGAAATGTAAAATAAAGAAAGCAAAAATGTGTGTTTGTTTTATTAACAATTTAAAAACAATCAATTGTATTTATTAATTTTACTTTTAAGAAAGGAAAATACATAATCAGTTTGTCACGCGCGGTTATTAAATTTAAAGAAACCTAAGAGTTTTGGCGAAATAGGCTTTTCACGCTATGACGTCATTTGCATGATTATTTAAAACGAATTAATTTTAATTCGCAATATCAACAACGCACTAAAAACGACTGATGCTTGGGTTTTCCCGATAAATTTGATTAAGATGTAATTTTTTATCATGATTTTTTTTTATTTTTATTTTTTCATAACTTTCAAACATATATAAATCTTTAAAATAATTCCTTAGTTGATACTTTAAATGTATTTGTAATTTATAATAATAATACTTAAACTTTTACTAAAATAAAAGTGGATTTAGAATATTTTTTGCACATTTAAATTTATTCGATTTCCGTAAAATAATAGAAAATAACTATGATTGTTTTTAGGAATGCGAACGTAATTAAATCATATCCCCCTTTTGGCGTTATGGGACTCATTCTTATATATATCCTTTTTTTTTTTTTTTTTTTTGCTGTTTTAGCTTAGGCCTATACCATTCCAGTTGCCACATAAGCCTGCACAGAGCTTGTTATTTTAAGCCACCCCTAACTATCAAAAGATAATTTCTCAAAATTCGCCCGTTGATAACTATCCCCTAGTTCACACCTTGTTTTTTTTTTGGATCTAATGTTCTCCATTTTTTTTATTTTAAAATAATTGTGTCAGAATAAAAAACTAAATACACTGTATAGAATCACGCCAATTGCAGTTTTAATGTCTAATAATCATGAGTAGGCCTAGTAGTTGATAGTAAAATCAAATTATGCCTTGTGACTTTTGCACCAAAAATTCCTCCAGCCCTTTAAATAAAAAAACAAAGTGCCGCCAGGGACGGACCGCTCCACCTCCCCTCCCCCCGCCCCCCTCCAGTGACATGATGGCCATTTCAAGATGTATTAAGGGCACTTACTCTTATTTTTCTGTTTGAAGCTAATTTTGAATTCCGTTTTACACTTTTATTTTGATTGATCCAAATAAATGGAATTAGGCCCTATATTTTAGAACAAATTGGTGAATCAGGCAAGAGTCCTCCTTGGGCTGTAGACAGTGGCGTAACTAGGCTTAGTGTCACCCGGTGCGGTCCGCACCCCCCTAGCTACGCCACTGGCTGTAGTGTCAACTATGATAATGAAGGTTCATAAGTTAGATCAGCTGTATGACTACGAATCCGATCTGTATTGTTGTCAGCAGACATATTTCACAGCCCTTATATCATTTCATCTCTTTTCTTGTATTTAATCTGTGATTATTAATCTTTCAACAATCATTGAAATGCACGAGTCATGGGCTGGTTTCACTTCAAATATTTAAACTATAGACATAGTGTAGAGAACCTTGTTCGTCTCTGTTCTTTTACGACTTTATCTGGATGCTAACCACGTCCACTCTGTCTCTCGGCAACAATCAGGTAATGGTAACCACGTTCACTCTGTCTCTCGGCAACAATCAGGTAATGCTAACCACGTTCACTCTGTCTCTCGGCAACAATCAGGTAATGCTACCCACGTTCACTCTGTCTCTCGGCAACAATCAGGTAATGGTAACCACGTTCACTCTGTCTCTCGGCAACAATCAGGTAATGGTAACCACGTTCACTCTGTCTCTCGGCAACAATCAGGTAATGGTAACCACGTTCACTCTGTCTCTCGGCAACAATCAGGTAATGCTAACCACGTTCACTCTGTCTCTCGGAAACAATCAGGTAATGGTAACCACGTTCACTCTGTCTCTCAGCAACAATCAGGTAATGGTAACCACATTCACTCTGTCTCTCGGCAACAATCAGGTAATGCTAACCACTTTCACTCTGTCTCTCAGCAACAATCAGGTAATGCTAACCACGTTCACTCTGTCTCTCGGCAACAATCAGGTAATGCTAACCACGTTCACTCTGTCTCTCGGCAACAATCAGGTAATGCTAACCACGTTCACTCTGTCTCTCGGCAACAATCAGGTAATGCTAACCACGTTCACTCTGTCTCTCGGCAACAATCAGGTAATGCTAACCACGTTCACTCTGTCTCTCGGCAACAATCAGGTAATGGTAACCACGTTCACTCTGTCTCTCGGAAACAATCAGGTAATGATAACCACGTTCACTCTGTCTCTCAGCAACAATCAGGTAATGCTAACCACGTTCACTCTGTCTCTCGGCAACAATCAGGTAATGGTAACCACGTTCACTCTGTCTCTCG
>CAXITT010000691.1:159250-170868 GCA_964033795.1 Lymnaea stagnalis | reverse complement strand
GGGGGGGGGGGAAAAAAAAAAAAGTTTTTTGCATTGGAAAAAAAATATAGTCGGTTTTACCGGGGGGGGGGGGGGGGGGGGGGGGGGGAGTAAGAAAGGGGGGGGGGGGGGGATCCTGTGACTTTTGGATGATAAAGTTGATGCATTTGTCATCACGGTAAATTTTAGATTGTTTTTATTTCTCTTTTTAATATGGTTGACTTTGTACAGCACTTCAAGCTTTTGGGGATGAAGCGTGTTTTTCAAATAAACTTTTTTATTATTATGGTTGGCCTTTAAATGGGATGTTGATTTGATGGCGGGGCAAAAATGACTGCAAGGAATTCTGCCTCCAAATTGATAGTTCTTTTTCTATCAACGGTAAGTTGGCACATTTGACACATAAAATCAATCAGTTGTAGATGTATTCAAGGCAATTACTGGAGTAGAAGAATGTTACTTTGACCTGAACTAGATCATGTGATATAATTACTTGATAAATTAATTGTATACAATCTCTCAATAATCTCATAATATTTCATTTATTAAGAAAAAAAATCTTCTATTACGTTTTAGACTAGCTCAGGATTCAATGTAGTTGATCCATCATATGGTATAAAACATTATAAAACATTCCCAAATTTAAAAAAAGTAAAAACGTGTAGAGAACAACACAAATTCTAGAGCACATGTCTTAGGATGGCACTGCTTTTATTCTGGTGATTTCAAATTTGCAAAATGCTGTCATTTTATTAGTTGAACTTGGGGAAAATAAAATAAAAACTAGAAATTAATCTGGAAGTAAATGACATCAAATTTTAAAAATTCAAGTTGAAATTATTGACCAAGCTCAATGTTAAGCCTATGAAATAAAATGAACACATGAGATTTTTTTTTTTTAAAGACTGAAGTAATTGCAAATAATGAAACACAAAGCAATGTACTAAAAAAAAGGAAATGGTGCAGGATGCATAATGTTAAGCGGACAGTGAGCATATATAAGTTACTGTTATAATGCATTCAATCCATGTAATTTATACATGTAAGAGAGTGTGCTGCATCTACAATTAAAGATACACATTTGACTGAATTGTTGAACTGAAACATTCTTAATAACTGCTACCTATGTTAAAATTACTTACATTAAGTTACATTATTGGCAATAATATCATAGCATCCCTTATTCGGACCAGCGACTAGTCTATTAACTTGTACTCTCTCTGTATGTTAACTAAATCTGCTATGATACTAAAGCAGTGAAAACATTGTTGATGCATGCATTGGTAGATAATGTATGATAAGTATATACACTTCAAAATATCATCAAGTTTTATCCAAATTTAAAAACATGGGTCTAAATTAATTGAAATGATTATTGTGTTATGAACAGTACACAGTCTTATCCTACTGTCGTTACTTGTAAGGAAAGCTTCGGTTCCACCAGGACCATGGACCATAATTTGGTGTACCAGATTGAAACCTTGTCCTGTACAGCAGATTCCTCAAGCTGTTGGTGAGCCCTGGTCCGCCGTATGGGGATGCGTTCCAGTTTCCCCAGCGTTTTGTTCTTTCAGCAGTTGGGTTGTCTTGATTTCCCAGCGAGTCTGTGATATGTGCTCCATTTTCCGCGGCCGGGGACTCCTCTGAACCAGATACTCTTCTAGGATATCTCATGAAATCAACCCATCGTTGAGCGGACGACCAAGGATGTGAACCCCAGTAGCCGTCCTGCCAGAAATAATTTGAATAGGGGTTGCTGAAATGATCCCCCCATCGCTTTTCCCTGACTTCACCTTCCACGTCTCGCTTTTGTCTCACCCCGTCATCATGGCCACCCTGTTTAATCCCTTCATCGTCATCATTTTGGTCAATACCTTCCTCTTTATCTTTGTCAAGGTTTCTTGGCCAGCGAATCATGTGGTTTGAATATCCTCCCCATTCGCCGGACGGATTCCAGTAGTTCCAGATTGGCCTGGTTTGTCCAGGATTCCAATTATAGTTCCGGTTGTCCCAGCCCCAGAAGTTGTCGTTGTAGCCCCCGTATGGCCATCTCCTGTCTCTATCCTGTTGTGAACCCGGATTTCGTTTGACTCTAGACATCGGGTAGGCATAACTCCAGGGCGTAAGAGCCGGCTGTGAGTTCCCCCAGTTGTTAAAATTGTAGAAATACATTGAATTATAACTTTGCGGGTCATTCTGCCACCATCTTTTCTCTCTGCTGTCCTCGTTCGCGCCTCGCTTGGATCTCACTTCTCCCTCTTCCGCTGGACTTCTCTTCGAAAAGGCTTGCGTTAAGCTCCAGGGATTCCAATACCATTGCGATCCACCATCTCTGTAGGGATCCCACATTGGCCACCCTTGACTGTTCCATCTGTAAGACGCCGGGCTATTTCCGTACCACCGTTTGGAGCGGTCCGAGTCCGTGTTGGCCTCGCGCCTACTCCTGGCGCTGTTTTCTGTTTTAGCATTGTCCGTACCACGAATGGGCCTCCACGGGGAATAATTATAAAACTGATTCCAGTACGTGGATGGCGAGCCACCGAAGTCACGGTGATCGTACCAAGGGTTCCCCGATCTGTAAGACCATGGAAATGAACCCCATCTATTCCAAGAAGTAGATCCGCCAAAGTTGCCCGCCCATCTTTTCTCTCGCGTGTTCTCATCAGGGGCGATGCCTGCCTCTTCTTGTTGTTGATCGTTGCCTGCTTCTGCTTCCCCTGTCTCTGAGCGTCTCGGACTTCGGCGGGCGTTCCGAAAATAGTCCCTGTACCAGGGATTCCATCTCTGAAAATAGTTTCGAAACCCTGACGCCATGTACGGGTTATACCAGTTATTATAGCTCATGCCTGGCGTTTGACCCCAGTTGCCCGAAAATCCCCGTGGAAAGGCATTGTACCCTGAGAAAGGAAACATCCATGGCTGGTATCTCTTGACCCGGGCATTTACTTCCGTCTTGTCTGCTGTCGTCTGTCTCGAAAACCTGTCTCCGAAAAAGCCAGGCCAAGAATTCCAACTGTTCGTCAATGTGTTGTACCCATTGTACCAGTAGGGATGATAAAAGTCGTTGTACCAACGCTTGTCCCGAACAGTTTCTTCCGCGCCCCGCTTAAAACGACCCGGGCTAAAAAACGCCGAGGGGGAATTTACCCGATTCCAGAAGTTGTAGTTCCCGGAGTAAGGCGGTTGGTTGCTGTTAAGATACCATGACATCAAATCCCCGCCCGTCGTCCACTCACCCCATCGTTTGGTTTTCAGTTCAACGTCAGTGCTTCTCCGTTTTCTTCCGCTTTTATCTTCCTGGTCATCTCGTGGGTATCTCTGATAATCAAAACCGCCAGGCCACCACTGATTACCGCCTGACCACGGGTCAAAACGATCTAATTGGTTTCCCCAGTAACCGTTCCAGTAGCCGCCGAATGCGTTGCTGCCTCCGAACCATCTCTTGTCTCGAACAGAGTCGTTTTCGGCGTCTCGTTTTTTTCTGTCGGCACCTTCCGGTTTTTCGTCATCGTTGACGTCACTATCCCTTTGGTATCTGTTGAAGCCGTACATGCTTTTGTACCATGGATTCCACCCGTACATCATATTATTATATAGCGGATTCCACCCGTACATATTGCTTCCCATCCACCAGGGGCCTCCACCTGACCCAAAGTTGGGCAAGTTATAAAATGGATAGCCGCTCCAATTTTGCCACCTTCTTGTCCGAGTTTGGTCCTCTTCAGTTTCCACTGCCTCTTCGGTTCCCACGGCTTCTTCCGTGCCGTTACCGGACTCAGAAGTCGCTCTCCTGACGACGAACCTGTTGAAAAATCTGGGATCCCAAAACTGTGCATTGTACCAGGGAAATGAAAACATGCTGCGGCTGTCCCAGCTGTTTCGCCAGTACGGTGAAAAATAGTTGTACCAGTTGAGCCATCTTTTTTGCCTGCCTGGGTCTTCAACGCCTTCCCGTTTTGTTCTTCCGGCAAAGCCATCTTCTTTTTTGTCGTCCGTCTCCCTCCTCCAAAATCTGTTTTCGAATCGATTAAAATATGGGAAATTTGGATAGAAACTTGAGTCCCAACTCCGGATCCAACTGGATTGAGGGTCCCACCTGGCCCCGCTCCATGGATTGGGCCAGCGTTTAGACCTGTCCGTCTCGGCTGCGCGTTTGTTTCGATTTTCTCCTCCAGACTCGCTCGCCTCACGCCCGTATCTCATATAGTCACTGTTGCCCCAGTTAGAGAAGTACCATCCATTTCTCACCCAGCTGCTCGGAGACCACATTTCATTTCCCCAAGACCACGGCCAATCGTTCCAGCGTTTCGATCTTGTCACGTCTTCTTCTTTGTTATTGAGTTCAGAAACCTGATCCCCGACTTGTCTGGGGTATCGATAGTTGTAATTGTGGTCACCCCATGGCGATTGCGGCGTCCAGCTGTATGGGGTTCTGCGAGGCCAGTTCTGCCAATAGTTCGACCATGGAAACCTGTCACCTTCCGACCACCATCTTTTAGTTCTGTTATCATTTTCGCCTGCGTTCCCGCTATCTTCAACCAATAGCTTGTCTTCTTCGGCTGATCGCTTATCCTTCAGGTTCTGGTCACCATCTTTTGCTTTCAAATTTCTTGGATATCTAAACGCATTCTGGAAATTGTAGCCACTCCAGTCGTATGGGTATTGTTCATTATTCCACCGGTAAAAAGGTGAATATTTTGCCTGCCAATTACCGTAATTGCCCCAATAGGGCCATCTTTTAGATCTCTCAGTCTCTCGCTTAGCTCTATCAGCGCTAGCCTGTTCGCTAGCCTCAGATTCCCTCGGGTAGCGGATCGCGTTGTAAAAACTGCTTCCCCATCTGCTACCGAACCAATCGTCGTAAGGAGACCCCTGCCAGGCGCTTGGCCATCGATTCCAGCCGTAATCCGCCCAGCGTTTGTCCTTGCCTGCATCCGCGGACCTCTTCTCCCGCTCAGCCGTCTTGTCGTTCTCGGAACCCCTGACGAATCGGGGCCACGCGAAAGCGCCGGAATACCTGTATGGATTCCACGCGGAGCCGAATCCCGTGTAGTATGAGGAAGATGGGTCTTGGCCCCAGTCATTGGAGTACCTTCTCCACCACGGATATTGCACCCAACGCTTGTTAACGCCAGTGTCTTCTTGTGTGGCTTCTCCGTCAGTTGAATCTGGAGCGCTTCTGGTGGATCTCTTAAACGGCCAGTTTGGTATAGGAGGGTACCAGTTTGAAAATCCCCACTGGCGAAATTGGGGCTGTGAGCTGAAAGGATAACTATTCATGAATCTGCTCCAGTAACTACCGTAATTGTTGTAGTCATTCCAGAGGCTTTTCGATGTTCTCGGGATGGCGTTTGACTCTTGCCACTGTTTTCCCTGAGCGTTATTGAACCGATCGCGCTCTTGCCACTGTTTGACCTGGGCGTTACTGAACTGATTGCGCTCTTGCCACTGTTTTCCCTGGGCATCATTAAACTGATTGCCCTCTTGCCACTGTTTTCCCTGGGCATCATTAAACAGTCCCTGGTCTTGCCACTGTTTTCCCTGCTCATTGTTAAACAGACTGTGGTCTTGCCACTGTTTTCCCTGCTCATTATTAAACAGACTGCGATCTTGCCACTGTTTTTGCAGGTCATTGCTAAACAGACTGTCATGTTGCCACCGTTTCCCTTGCTCATTATTAAACAGACTTCCATCTTGTTCTTGTTTTCCCTGCTCATTATGAAACAGACTGCGGTCTTGCAACTGTTTTCCCTGAGCGTCACCAGACGTACTTCGTTTACTCCTTGTTTCATCATTATTTTCTGTGGCGCCCCTTGGCCATCTCATCGATCCATCCAAGGACGTATAGGGTCGGGCGTTCCATTTCGTGCTCCACCAGGGCTGGGCCGAGTAAAAGTTATTGGACGGCCAGCCGTAGGGCCACTGGCTACCTATCCATCGCTTGTTTTTCGATGCACCACCTTCACTGACATTAATCTCGTCATCGCCTGTCTCTCGCGGAAATCTCGTTGCGTCGTGTTCGTTACCATAAATGTAGACCCACCAGGGAAACTGACGAGTGTACGAATTCGTCCAATAACTGCCAAAGTCCGGCCCGAAATTCCAAGGGAAAGAACGTTTGTCCCGATCGTCGTCCTTTTCTTCGTCAGTAGTCTCCCTTCTCTGCCTCGAGTACAACCAATTGTTTCTGTAATATGGGTTCCAGAACTGTCTGCTAGAATACCAAGGCTGTGTAAATCTGTTACCCCACCAGTTGTTCGGGTAGCCACCCCCCTGTGACCATAAATAACGCTTTTCTCTCGTTGTATCTTCGTCCTTCTCTGTGACGTCTCGTTTTTCTCTATTTCCCTCCGCTGGCCCAGCCCCTGCGTCATCTTCAGCTTGACGCTGTAGTCTCATGTAGTTCCCAGGGAAGTTTTCGAACCACCTGCTGAACCCATTGTACCACTGACTTCTCCATGGAGAGTTGTAATTCAAGAAGTTGTGGTTCCACCACGGGCCATACAAAGGAGTACTAAAAGAAGGATGTTGAAAACCGCTCCACACCCCTTGCCTTTTAGAGCGTTCAGCCTCCGTGTCTCTCTTTGTCCTCCAAGACGAGCCGACTGTGTTGGTGCCACCAGGCACATCCCCGAATTTCTCGTAGTCCCAGTTGGATTCATCGTCCCAGCGATTTCCCTGTCCAGACAAGGCGTTCTGATTACCGTATCCAAAATCTGCATTGCTGTTGTCTTTATTATACCACGACTTGCACCGAATGCCCTTCTTAACGGGTGGACTTCTCGGAACGGACGCTTTGATACTCTCCGCCGCCAGGGGTCCCTTTAGATCACCGCCTCTTGCCGACCTCAGCATGTTCCAGCCACGCCATGGGGTCCAGGCAGGCATCGGGTAGTTGCAGTCTTCGTCGTTGCCGAACCAGTCCCAGTCCTCGTCGTCCCATCGTTTTAATCGCGACTCATCCGCTTGTGGAGTTTGCTCCTTATTCGACGACGCGACGTCCCGTTTTTTCCTAAACTGCTGGTACGGAGTGGAGGCTCTTCCTGCGTAAAAAGACCAGGGATTATTATAACTTTGTATGGCCCGCCACACCTGTGGGCAAACCCAGGCCCAATTAGAATACATGCTATTATAATTATAATTAGAGAAACCTGGTGTCTGCCTGTCCACGTGACCGTAGCCCCACCTCTTTCCTTTATCTTTCTCGACCTGTGAACTTCTTTTCTCGAGATCATCATCGTCAGCTCCGGTCTTTTCGTTGGTCTCTCGCGGGAACCTATCCTGACTCCACTGCTGACACCACGGGTAAAACCAGTTGACCCAGTTCGGCATCGGTTGACCACCCAAGAACGGGGATCTAAAACCGAGAAAATCCCATCTCTTGTTTCTATCTGAGGCATCAGTGTTTCGCTTTTTCCTGGAGCCCTCGACATTCCCGATCTGATCCGAATTACTTTCTTCGGTGTTGCTATTTTTAGATTCTGTTCCCCTCACAAATCGTTTGTTCCAAAGGCTAACAAAATCATCCAGACCACTAAAACCCCCGGTCCCAGCAGGCCAGTTCGCGAAATCTGCATCATAACCATCAGGAAAGAAATTACTTAACTCTGGAAAGTCAGACCTCTGGGAAGGATTTGTAAACTTGGGTGCATTCCTAAAATCGAAGTTGTTCAATTCCTCAAAGAAACCACCCCAGTCTGGCCAGGAGCCGGGTTTCTGTGGAATGAATGATGCAAGCATCGTTCGAGGTACGATGTTCCTAAAGACGTTTGGCGACACGAAGTTTGTAGTTGGCTGCAGGATCGCGCTTTCAAACTGACCCCCGAAAGATTGTCCCCCAAAGGGCTTCTTCCAGTCACCCCTTGAGCTTGTAATCAAACTTCGCAACCAATCCCCTTGCTGCCCTTGGGGGAGGGATGTGGACAGTTTACCGTTTGACCACCTTTGAGTGCCGTATTGTTCCTTAGACCCTAGGTTCCACTGTGAAGAACCAGTGTTGAGTTGTTGCTGCCAGTCATTCTCCGTGCCGTATTTGCTGGTTGAACTCCTCCAAATGCTGTCTTTTTTATCATCAGACGTCATTTTCGGATTCTTTGAAGGTTCTCTGTTATTGTCCTTCCATTTGTCAAATGAAAATTCTCTGCGCGGATTGTCAGTTGCATCACTGCGCAGCTCTCGATCAGGGTCATCGTTGGTATTCTCAACTTTATCTTCGTTACTGCTTCTCCGGGCGCGATGCGAAAAATCGAATCTGTTCATCGGGAAATCCCAGTTTAAGTTCCTGTACCTCATCCACCTTTCCCACGGACTGACGAATGCAAATCCGGGGCCTCTCCAACCGCTGTTGCCAAAATGTCTAAATCTTGGCCAATAGTTTCCAAAAGATGGCGAGCTCCTTATCCAGTTGTTCCAGAAATTCGGCCAGCTGGACATTCCCCTGTCTTGTATAAAGCGTTTGTCACGGTCTTGGCGCTCGTCAACATTCTTTTCTGTCGCCTCATCGTTCGGTTGATCAAAAAGCTCGCGCCTGTTGTTCTCCCCACCAGTTTCGTGGTCGTTGGGCTCTTCATTCTGCCTGGCCTCCCACTGCATCATTTCTTCCCACGCGTCGTCGGCGTCCCTTGTTTCGTTACCAGAGCTGCTCCCGTTGCCACTCGTGTCGTTCCACTGGTCCGGGTGCATGGCGTCCCAGAGGACTGACTCAAGTGACCAGGCCATCCAGAGATCCCAAGGAGTCAGGGCAAATCCTGGCGGAGGTGGCATCATTAAGCCAGGCCCCCATCCCATGATATCGTCCTGAGGGTCGCTGCTTTTGCTGGCGCCAACGCCTTCTTTATCTTGCCCAGCAGTACGCGCCGTCTCATCGCGTTTATCTCCGTTCTTCCTATCATTGGTCTCGCTTTCATCTTCAGACGCGTCTCGTTTTGCTCTAGACAATCCTTTTTCGTCTGATTTCTCTCGCCTTCTTCGCCCGAACATGCCCCAGTTCGGCCCACCGTTCATCATCCATGGGTCGAATCCCAGCAGCACGGGGTAGCCTATCATGGGGAATGGAGGTAACTCATCATCGTATGATCCTTTACCACCTTTCTTTTTATCATCCGTTTTCTTGGTCGTAGCAGGCGTCTCGTTCTGCTGGCTGTCGCTGGCGTCATGAAAAGACGACATTGGACCGTTGCTCGATTGCGCGTTGTTCGTAGTGACGGCCGAGGCGTCTTCCGGCGTCCCTTTGTTGGCCTCGAGATTATCTGTGTACACGTCAGAGTCAGAATTAATTGGGTTGGCGGTTGGAGCTTGGCTACTTTGAGAGTAAGGACTATATAACCGTTGATAATCACTGAAATAAGGGCTATTACCATCGGACGATCTGTTGATCTGTCCGTTTTTCAAGTTTAACTGTTTATCGGTACTTCTCTTATAAGGTTGGAAAAGACCCATTCCGCCCATATGCGCCATATTACCCATATCAAACATTGGGGGCCATTGATGCTGCGGGTAGGGGGGAGCAGAGTCCCCTGTAACGGGGCTGCCCATCCCCCTGCCCATAGATGGTGAAATTACCGGCATGGAAGGATAACCCACGTCCTCCGGACGAAAGGCGTCTATAGATGGAGTACCTGGTCCTATTCTCTGGTTGGTTATTTTCACGCTCCACCAAAGCCAGGCTTCGCCTTCCCACCATGCCTCGGTGGACTCGCCCTGGTAGCACGTCACCTTGCCGGCACACCTGTTGCTGCCTGCTCCTCTGTCTAAGATGTTGGGTCTGCCTGCTGACTGGCGATCTTTGTTCTGATGGTAGTAGGTGAGTTCCTCTTGGAGACGTTTACGCATGGCCTCATGCATTTCTCGCCCCTGAAATCATTAAATTTACATTGCACATTAAAAACAATTTCATTTCATACTTCACTACATTGCTTATCGATTCCATGTAAATATTAATAATTTTATTATATTGTGACGAGATATTGAAGGAGATATTTTGACCATATAACTCTGTAATATAAAAAAAAATAATTTTAAAGTAGGTATTGTGTTATAATTTTACGGAAATCGAATCAATTTAAATATGAAAAAAATCAATCTGCTTTTATTCCAGAATATGATCATCTATTTCATAAATATGCATTTCAAGTGCATGGAATATTGTCGAAGATGAGAATTTGCAATGGCGAATAGAAAGTGTCATAAATGCCTTCCATAATTACCCCGGTAACATCGGGTCATATCTTCTGGTATTTTATATTTATTTATTGACTGAGTGTATTTTTTTATTTGTTAAATAATGGGGTGTGTAATAAACTAATATTTTTTCCCCTTCACTTTGATCCATTTGATAAAAAATGAAATGCACTTTAAAATCTTAGAATACTTTAATTTTACATGTAATTTTATGTAACTTTCTGGGTCTAAGTTCTCAAGGCATTTCAACTTAAATAGCTAAGATTTTTTAAAATTTATTTTTCATTTATAATTTTTTTAGTGTCATTTTTGTTGACAGAAAAGGCCTTTAAAAGTGTCCAATCTCTTTAAATGGTAAAATTAACTCAATACTTTGAAATTATTTAGGGCATTTTGATCCCCTTTTATCATGATCAATTGTTATACATCTACACCATTGCGCCTATCATCAAATCTTTACCATTGCCGGTGACTGCAAAAATCGTATGCTCAAGTGACATGTTCATGTTTTCCTATTGACCTATCATTGAGATCAACCCTCCTAAAACCACCCACCCTGATCAATGCCCCCCCCCCCGATCAGTTGACCTTTTTTAGGGCATTTTGATCCCCTTTTATCATGATCAATTGTTATACCTCTACCCCATTGCGCCTATCATAAAATCTTTACCATTGCCGGTGGCTGCAAAAATCGTATGCTCAAGTGACATGTTCATGTTTTCCTATTGACCTATCATTGAGATCAACCCTCCTAAAACCACCCCCCCTGATCAATGCCCCCCCCCCCGATCAGTTGACCTTTACCTGGCGTAGTCCTCTGAAGCGCTCTGCCATTCTCACCAAGTCTTGTATGCTGCGTTTAGCGTCACAGAAACTCACAGAGAAGTCTCCTGAAAAAACAACAGCGTGGATTTTCTTTTTTTATAAAATTAAAAGGAAAAGAAAAAACTAAACCAGCAAGCTAATAAAGTTGGACGCAAAACTGTACAACACCATTTTAAAATCAGTTATACACTTCTTCGCACCGCAACGACCAATAATAAATACCAGGGCTTAACCGGACGGGGGGGGGGTGTGGTTATTTACACCGGGCCCGGTTGTTTTTAGAATTTACCCGGTGGGTCGACGTGTGGAAAAAAAAAATAACTTGTCATTTTCTATAATATACTAGTTATTGCCCGCTAAACATTGGCGACTGCAATGCGTGAACTTCCCATCTAGTCAAGTTACTTGACAAAACATAACTCAAGTAACTTTCATTTAAAAGAACCCCAATATTTGCTACACCCCCTTTCCCCATGATACGTCACTGCACACTTTTTATTTCACGCCCATGAACTATATTAATATTCTCATGTCCAAACCACTTTTAAACCCAATATTTTTTTTACACAATACTTAAATTGAGACGATTTCATTTCCGAAAAGAAAATATTACGCACCAAATGCAATTGCGTTAT
>CAXITT010000691.1:136587-159188 GCA_964033795.1 Lymnaea stagnalis | reverse complement strand
TCTTATATATATATATATATATATATATATATATATATATCATTTAGCGTATTATAGTTATCGGGAATTATAATTTACGCGCTAGTGAACTCATTATTGAACCACACTCTGGCGTATCTATAAATAGACTGCGTGGTGTTTGACCTTTGCTGGCGAATTATACATATAGATGCTGGCCTTTACACCATAGGCCTAAAGACAGTCCTACACCATACCCGTGGTTATTTATTGATTAATATAAAAGTCGCCTTCGAAATAATTCAACCTTATCATCTGGGTTCAACCGTCACGCATGACGCTCTCTGCTGACAGCTTTTTTTTCCCCTCGGTATTATTAATATAAAACTTGTTGAGTAGGTAGAGAGCCGATTGCTTTAAGGAAGCAGTAGAGAGCCGGTTGCTATAAGGAAGCAGTAGAGAGCCGGTTGCTATAAGGAAGCAGTAGAGAGCCGGTTGCTATAAGGAAGCAGTAGAGAGCCGGTTGCTATAAGGAAGCAGTAGAGAGCCGGTTGCTATAAGGAAGCAGCCACGCCAGAAGCAAATTATGTATAACAAAAAAATATACAAATCTCAGCCACCCAATGACAAACTGACCTTTAAAGTGCTGCTCCCAGTCCAGCGAGTCCAGCTTGTCATCTCCTGTCGTGTCGGCCAAATCAAACATGGCGGACGCAATCGTCGCATTGACCCCGTACCGCTGTGCCTGGATGCTGGCGTACTCCCGCCTGCTGATGGACCCGTCACCTGAAACATCGCGGTAGAAAACATCTATATGTAAAGCGTCATATCATTTCTCATGTATGTATAGGTATTTCTTTTCTATACAATTACTAACACACTCGGACAGTTCAAAGAGAAGTATACGCTCAATTTAAACCTGCTGAATTTTAAAAAAATATATTTTAGTAATTATTATCAATATGCACAATTTACTGTGTAGTTTCGTAGATTTCACAAACACTTGTAATGTTATGTTGCAATATTTTAGAGTTAACGCTGCGTAGGGAAAATATTTAACTTCTACTCAATGGCAACATGAAATAATTTATTGAATTGTTTGATCTCGTTTGATACGTAATGATGAGTTCGTTTCATGATGGGCAAAGTTATTTTACAATGTACGCCATTGCTCAAATGTGTAGCCTACATGTGATATCTCTGTGTTTTACGAATATCGTTCAATGAAGGTGTTTATTTCGTCAGGACTTGTGTCGGTTTGTCTTTCATAGAAACACGGCAGTTTAAGGAATGTCCACTCACCGTCGTCGTCGAAGATGTTGAGCCAGCGAGTCAGGTCGGACAGTGTGATCCAGCCGTTGAGGTCATCGTCAAGGTCCATGGCGGCTCTGGTGGCGTCGATGTTGGCAGTCCACCCCAGGTCACTCCTGAAGAGCGTATAAACCACTTTAAAACAGGACCTCTCATTACACATTCAGTACTTAAGCTGTCAATGTCCAAAGTAGCATTTTATGAAATTTTTTAATTGATAAATTGCATCAAAACTTTTCAAATAAAGCAATTTTCTCCCTTTTCGAAGGTTGTGTTTGGAGAAGAAATAGTGGCGAACATATCACACGGGTGACGTCAGTATCTGTTTACTTTTGGGAGCCATACTTGCTGCTGTGTATTCTGTTAATATAGTCTTAGTACTTTGCCAAGCCGTCTAGTTTCTAATTGAACGTTTTCGGAGTGGAGACAAAGAAATTAGCTGTTAACATTAATATATGTCCAATTTATACAAAGAATATACATTTTGAAAGGCTCTCGCCTATAAATAGCAGCTAATTCAACATATTAAACAGTTACGTAGTCAAATTTACATTTGTAAGAGACAAGGTTGTAGGTCTTTTTGATGGGATCTTTTTTTTTTTTAAATTTACGGGAACTGGAACATGGGAATTATTCTTTTATAAAAATGAAACATTAAAATTTTCATTTAATAAATGAAATAAAGTTTTTAATCAGTATTCACGAATTCGGAGTTAGTCATGCATGAAATGAGGGATACCTAGCATCAAACGTCTCTGAAACAAAACAATATTTAAGCCCCCGGCGTTGAACCAGACAAAACTGTGATAGAATATGATACCTGGAGGGGGGAACACTAGGATACCTGGGTAGGGGAACACTAGGAGACCTGGGTAGGGGAACACTAGGAGACCTGGGTAGGGGAACACTAGGATACCTGGAGGGGGAACACTAGGATACCTGGGTAGGGGAACACTAGGATACCTGGAGGGGGGAACACTAGGAGACCTGGGTAGGGGAACACTAGGAGACCTGGGTAGGGGAACACTAGGAGACCTGGGTAGGGGAACACTAGGAGACCTGGGTAGGGGAACACTAGGATACCTGGAGGGGGGAACACTAGGATACCTGGGTAGGGGAACACTAGGAGACCTGGGTAGGGGAACACTAGGAGACCTGGGTAGGGGAACACTAGGAGACCTGGGTAGGGGAACACTAGGAGACCTGGGTAGGGGAACACTAGGACACCTGGGTAGGGGAACACTAGGAGACCTGGGTAGGGGAACACTTTAAATGAAAATGTTCAGTGAGTTCATGACATCTTTTATTTTACAATCATGACACATTTATATCTGAGAGCCGCGTAGAAGGCCATTGAATGACTCCATTGAAATGTCGAGGTTGAGTATATAGGATTGTTATCAACAAGAGTAATATTGTATAACGTACCAATGTTGAGGTAGCGCATGGTTACTTCAAAGTAAAGGCGTATCGAAATGTTTCTGAACGTCATCACTTACCACCAAGGATCTGGACAAACGACCATCGTTGTTGTTAGAGGCGCCCCTGTCATTCTACGGCTTAATTTGTAACCCTAGCAAAAGATTTAGAACATATTATGATTGATGTTGGTCATGGAAACAAACGATTTTGAACGATTGTAGGTACACAATTCTTTTTTTAAATACGAAGAAACACTGAAATTTAAAAAAAAAATTTTTTTTTCTATTTTTACCATTTACGACAGTGGTGTCTTCTTTTGAAATTTGAAGGTTATCGAAATGGATATTGAGCGGGTTCAAACAACCCCCTCTCACATAATTAATACGTTCAGCTGATTGTTTCACGTGATGAAACCTATTTTCTATTGTAATACAAAGGAGAATTGTTTACTAATCTGCTCCAGCAGCGTCGTGTACTCGGGGGGGGAGGGGGAGGGGGGTACGACGCCTCAGGGCTCAAGAAAGATGCCCCTTCCTCCGCCACTGCTGTAATCAAACTACAATTTTTTTTTTATACCAATTACATTGATTGCTTGAGAGTTTGAGAACCCGGTTTCTAAACTAAATTTGTAATCATAACTTTGCTGTGCTGAGCAGGCTCTCTTGTTACAATAGTTCCAGTAAGTAAACAAGCAACAACAAAACGTTGTGAACCTACCCTCTCCACGAAACGGATAAACTCGTCAACACCCACCTTGTTGTCCACTAATGGAAAGAAAATGATGAGACACGAATCAATGAAACACGACATTTATGAGAAAGCTAATGAAACACGACATTCATGAGACACCCAATCGAAAACGACATTTATGAGTCAGCCAATGAAACACGAAATTTATGAGAAATTCAGTGACACACAACATTTATGAGACAGTCAATGAATTACGACATTTATGAGACAATCAATGAAACACGACATTTATGAGACAGTCAATGAAAAATGACATTTATGAGACAGACAATGAAACATGACATTTATAAGACATCCAATGAAACATGACATTTATAAGACAGCCAGTGACACACGACATTTATGAGACAAACAATGAAACACTACATTTTTGAGACAGTGAGACACGACATTTATGAGACAGCATATGAAACATGACATTTATGAGACAGGCAATGCAACAAAACATTTATGGGACAGACAATGAAACTCGACATTTATGAGACACACAGTGGAACACAACATTTTTGAGACACCCAATGAAGCACGACATTTATGAGACAGGCAATAAAACACGACATTTATGAGACAGCGAAACATGACATTTATGAGACACCCAGTGAAACACGACATTTATGAGACACCCAATGAAGCACAACGTTTATGAGACACCCAATGAAACACGTCATTTATAAGACTGCCCATGAAACACGACATTTATAAGACTGCCCATGAAACACGACATTTATGAGACACCCAGTGAAACAAGACATTTATGAAACAGCCAATGAAACACGACATTTATGAGACAGCCTATGAAATACCATGGTTACCATCTTAACAATGCTTTACAACAATGGTTCTCAAAAGAGGCGGTATAGCGCACACCCCCCTTTTCCCAGAAGGCGCTAAGAATTATGGTTTTAAAAAGATTTTACAACTGAGCGAAAATAATCAAGGTTTTGCTTTGCCTTAACCACACACACACACACACACAAACGGGAGAATTGCGAGTCGGTGAAGTCATAAACAATCTGTGAAGTATTCATCCTAATAGCCATTATCGCGATGTTATATTTCATAGACACAAGGCTGAGAATTTCGAAGATTAAATTGTGTCGCGTAGCAAAATCAAAAGAACTTGTAGTAAAATTGAATGAACCGACTTTAAGAACATGAAACAACCATTTTTTTTTTCTTGTTTGTCTTGCAACAGACGAATGTTTGGATGACAACAAAAAACGTATATTTAGTCTTATATAGAAGTTCTGTCATTTCAAGAAAATTCCAATTAAAGAAAGCATACGTTTGCAATTGATAGGAATTCTTTAAAGACTGCCTTTATTGTTCGCTGTCTCTGATTCAAGGAGTAACAATATAATTATAAATTTTTTTTATTATTATTCATGTCATACGTCGCCAACATTTGCTAGCTACACATTTCAGTGAGCTTCATTGCTACAGTGACTTAAATTGTGACCTACGTTCACAATGATTGACGTTCCTTGATGAAGTGTGTCCGGAGTGATGCACCATTAGATGGTTCATACTGACGTCAACTGGAACTAATGCCTCTCTTGGTGCGGAGCCCAACCCAAAGACACCACACACAACACCACACACGACACCACACACGACACCACACACAACACCACACACGACACCACACACAACACCACACAGGACACAACGCGAATCCACACTAGACACCGCCTGCGACATTGCTTATGAGACATATTTGCAAATTCGCTATCAATGACCCAACTTAAAAATAAAATCTCTCTTTCATAATTTGTAAGAATAATTATAGCTTCTTTGAAGCCAACTATAGGGCCGTCCTTAGTTATACTAATGTCCTATCCGGTCAAAACTAGAAGAGTAGGGTGAGATACAAGATGATTGTCTTAACGACCTCGTGGATATGCTAAAGATAATCAGAGCGACTCTAGAATTTT
This sequence comes from Lymnaea stagnalis, assembly GCA_964033795.1. Classification (NCBI taxonomy): domain Eukaryota; kingdom Metazoa; phylum Mollusca; class Gastropoda; family Lymnaeidae; genus Lymnaea; species Lymnaea stagnalis. The sequence continues at coordinate 153,813 of CAXITT010000691.1, read as the reverse complement.
CTCGTGATCGGGTGAAAATCAATTTTTCTAATTAATGCAGTTTTTGAATTAAAAGGAGGTTCTCAATCAGCAAACAAGGTATCAATGGTTTTGCCAAAAGTGCCAACTATAAAAATCTAGAGGTTGTCTTTTTTTTCTACTATCAATTCAAATTAATGTTTGTTTTTTTTTTCAATTTAGTGTTACAAAACAACAACTTTATTATAGAGTAAAGTTGCACCATCGAATCCGTCACAGCAAAAACTAAAAAATTCTTGTTTCTCACCATTGAGGTCCATGTCTTCAGTCATGTACTGAAGATCACGTGATGTCAGGGACAGATCACCGTCGCGGTCCCAGTAATCGAATACCAGATTGGCCGTGATGGGGTCAGCTCCATACCTCTGTGTGTTTCTCCAAACCCAGTCTCTTCGTCTCACCGGCGCTGAGGACACACGACGGAAGAACGTAATCCATGGGTGTATGAGCCGTACCATATGAAGGTATTTTGTGTATATGATAGAAACAGATGAATGTATTTCATAATGCAACACACACATAAAATAAAACAAAATGAAATGCAGCAATGGAAATCGACACTGTTTGCTATTTCTGACCGTTTGAACCGATTCGTTGCAGCTCCTCATTCAGCTCACTCGGTGACAGAATGTTGTCTTTGTTGGTATCGATGCTGTCTACAATGACGTTGTATCTGATCTCTGGTTCACTTCTGGTATCGATCCTGTATTAAAATACACTTATTGAGATACACTAAGTGGGAAATTGTTGAATCTCAATTAAAAAACATACTGTAATAATATTTGAGTATCCACATTAACATTAAATCGGTTTAAAAAACATGGTTAGTGAAGAGATAATGTGAAGAAGATGGCGTGGTTGCGGAAGGAGAAGAGGAGAAAACGAATAAAATATGAAAGGACCATGGACAATTTTCAATTATTATTTTAAAATCAGTTTTCGTTTTTTTTTTCTTTTTCTTATTCAACTTTAGAGTTCAAACTTTGTTTTTCTTTCCTAAATCTTTTAGATTTGATATTCCTCATTATCCCGCGCATAGGTTTTTAATGACAGACCTGACATCCGTAGAGATGTCCACGTGCTGGGACAACATTCAAGATGATACTTACGTGTGGGGTGACATCAGGATGGTGTACAACTTGTCCGCCGACTGTCTGACCCACTGTTTGGAGATTAGGTCACGTGTTAGTTGGGTATATGTACATCTTTTTTTTTTCATGGCTTGGCTAAGGCTAGAAATTCGGGATATGGCAGCGGACTAATTTATTTTTATGACACGAAGTATTTGGGGGGGTTGGGAATCTTCTTTAAATAAACGCAAATAAATACAGTGGACACCATGTGTTTGTGTCTCGATTATTAAGATTTTACAAATCTAAAGGGTGTTTTCAGAATTCAATTACATGGGTCAGGGGCCTTCAATTGATAAGATATTGTCCTGTGCGCCAGTGTCTGTCAGTGTTTCCTGTGTGCCAGTGTCTGTCAGTGTTTCCTGTGTGCCAGCGTCTGTCAGTGATTACTGTATGCCAGTGTCTGTCAGTGTTTATTGTGTGCAAGTGTATGTCAGTGTTTACTGTGTCAGTATCTGTCAGTGTTTCGTGTGTTCCAGTGTCTGTCAGTGTTTACTGTGTGCCAGTTTCTGTTAGTGTTTACCGTGTGCCAGTGTCTGTCAGTGTTTACTGCGTGCCAGTGTCTGTCAGTGTTTACTGTGTGCCAGTGTCTGTCAGTGTTTACTGTGTGCCAGTGTCTGTCAGTGTTTACTGTGTGCCAGTGTCTGTCAGTGTTTACTGTGTGCCAGTGTCTGTCAGTGTTTACTGTGGGCCAGTGTCTGTCAGTGTTTACTGTGTGCCAAAGTCTGTCAGTGTTTCCTGTGTGCCAGTGTCTGTCAGTGTTTACTGTGTCCGGATCTGTCAGTGTTTCCTGTGGGCCAGTGTCTGTCAGTGTTTACTGTGTTCGTGTCTATCAGTGTTTACTGTGTCCGTGTCTGTCAGTAATTACTGTGTATGTGTCTGTCAGTGATTACTGTGTGCCAGTGTCTGTCAGTGTTTATTGTGTCTGTGTCTGTCAGTGATTACTGTGTCTGTGTCTGTTAGTGATTACTGTGTCCGTGTCTGTCAGTGTTTACTGTGTTCGTGTCTGTCCGTTTTTTCTGTGTGCCAGTGTCTGTCATTGATTACTGTGTGCCAATGTCTGTCAGTGTTTACTGTGTCCGTGTCTGTCAGTGTTTACTGTGTCCGTGTCTGTCAGTGTTTACTGTGTCTGTGTCTGTCAGTGTTTACTGTGTCCCAGTGTCTGTCATTTTTTCCAGTGTGACGGTGTCTGCCATTGTTTCCAGTGTGCCAGTGTCTGTCATTGTTTCCTGTGTGCTAGTGACTGTCAGTGTTTCCTGTATGCCAGAGTCTGTCAGTGTTTACTGTGTGCCAGTGTCTGTCAGTGTTTACTGTGTCCGTATCTGTCAGTGTTTACTGTGTGCCAGTGTGTGTCATTTTTTCCAGTGTGCCAGTGTCTGTCATTTTTTGCTATGTGCCAGTGACTGTCATTGTTTCCAGTGTGCCAGTGTCTGTCAGTGTTTACTGTGTGCCAGTGTCTGTCAGTGTTTACTGTGTCCGTGTATGTCAGTGTTTACTGTGTATGTGTCTGTCAGTGATTACTGTGTGCCAGTGTCTGTCAGTGTTTATTGTGTCTCTGTCTGTCAGTGTTTACTGTGTCTCAGTGTCTGTCAGTGTTTACTGTGTGTCAGTGTCTGCCATTGTTTCCAGTGTGCCAGTGTCTGTCATTGTTTCCTGTGTGCCAGTGTCTGTCAGTGTTTCCTATGTGCCATTGACTTCAGTGTTTCCTGTGTGCCAGAGTCTGTCAGTGTTTACTGTGTGCCAGTGTCTGTCAGTGTTTACTGTGTGACAGTGTCTGTTATTTTTTCCAGTGTGCCAGTGTCTGCCATTGTTTCCATCGTGCCAGTGTCTGTCATTGTTTCCTATGTGCCAGTGTCTGTCAGTGTTTCCTATGTGCCAGTGACTGTCAGTGTTTACTGTGTGCCAGTGTCTCTCAGTGTTTCCTATTTGCCAGTGACTATCAGTGTTTCCTGTGTGCCAGTGTCTTCCATTGTTTCCAGTGTGCCAGTGTCTGCCATTGTTTCCAGTGTGCCAGTGTCTGCCATTGTTTCCTGTGTGCCAGTGTCTGTCATTGTTACCCATGTGCCAGTGTCTGTCAGTGTTTCATGTGTGTCAGTGTCTTGTGTGTGTCAGCGTACCATGTTGCCAGTGTGTCAGAGTACCCTGCGTGTCAGTGGATCTGTGTACCTTGTGTTCCAATGTGTCAGTGTACCCTGTGTTTCAGCATCTAGTGCGTGTCAGCGTACCCCTGTGTGTCAGTGCATCAGTGTATCGTGTGTGTCAGCGGACCCCGTGTGTCAGAAAATGTTAGTTCATGACAGTGTGCGTTTGATGATAAAACAAAGCTGTTTTGATCTCTATTAAATCATGTCACTGTTGTTGATGAACGAGTTTATTGCCAAAATAAAATAAAATGAGTAAAACAGAGTAGGGTTAAACCTGAAAAAATAAACGCAACAAAACAGCGAACGTGTCAGCAGAAAGCCTTCGTCAGCGGACAAAACAAATTCTATTGCTGCCCACAGATACTACTTATCAGCTAAGTGCTATTTCTTATTTTTATTTTTATACCCTTTTTCTGTTGTTTTGTCCGCTGACGAAGGCTTTCTGCCGACACGTTCGCTGTTTTGTTGCGTTTATTTTTTCAGGTTTAACCCTACTCTGTTTTACTCATTTTATTTTGTACTAACCTGATTGCAGTCGCTCCCCTTATTACCCGGGTTTATTGCCACATTTCGAAATAACACGTATGTAATTTTATAGCTTAAATTCAAGTATCATAAATCATCTACTGTAAAACTTTGAAAAACAACAACACTAATTGAGAACAAAACAAGAACCACTGTCCAATGCATAAATCAGTTTACCTTCTCGAGCCCAGCCCTGTATTCGTTGACTGTCGCGAACTCTGTATTAAAGAAGAAGGACATATTTAAACTACAAAATCATTTTCACGAGAAGATAATAATAATAATAATAATAATAATAATAATAAAGTCCATTTCAAAAACACGATTCATCCCCAAAGGCTCGAAGCGCGGTACAAAGTCAACAAAAAACAAATCTATAATTTCCCACATTTAAAACAAACGCAACACTACAAAACTAATTACAAGCATACAATGTCAAAGTCTTTCTAGCCATTTCAACCATAAGCAACACAGCCATTATGAATTAACTGGAAAATAAGGTAGTGGACAAACAAGGTAAGCACGATGCTCAAGGCAAGTGTAAAGAACAGATATGAAACAAACATTATAATTCAAGAGTCAAGACTCAACAAGGCCAAAGTTAGCCGAATGAGGGTGTTGGACTTACTTCTGCCGGAAAACGACGACAGGGACACGTCATTCGTCTTGATCACGTCATCGCCGTTGCTGGGGTCGTTGAGGTAATCGAACATAAGCGTGGCCAGCTCGGAGCTGACGTTGTAGTTGTGGGTGTAGTAGTCGAGGAACTCGTCACGTGACACTTGGTTGTCTGGTGACGGAGGAAAACGGTCGATGGTATCAAGAAGTTTATCAAGTTCACAACTAAGCGCACAAACTCAATGCAGTCCAACAATTCTAACCTCAAGACACACATGAGAACTGGGATTAAGTTAAGGGTCAACTTTAATATGTAAAGTCAGATCATTTTCTTGTACACAAACACACACATACACACACACACATACACACACACCTAACCGAAAAAAAATAATTTAAAAAAAACTATAAAATGTTCAAAATGCTATAAATGTTGATCCATATATCGGGAATGGATTATCCAGGTAATGCGATACTTCACTTCTACAATATGTCAACGTGAAGCAAATTATACACTGATCCCCAATATAGACGGTGTGAATCATGTATTCCAATAAAGGGAAAAGAAATTAAAGAAACACCCGAATCCCGTTGAAAAGAAATTAATATTCCAAATTGATAGATCAAAACAAATATACGAATTCTTATTTGAATAGAACTTAATAAATATAAAAGTCAGTTTAAAAACAAAACAAAACAACAAATAGTCCAGTGGTTCTCATCCTGTGGGTCACGACCCTTTAAGAAATTGAACGGCCCTTACACCGGGGTCGCCTAAGACCATCGGAAAAAGTATGTAAAACAAAAATCAGTTTATAGTTGGTGGTCCGCACAACATGAGGCGCTGTATTAAAGGGTTGCGGCATTAGGAATGTTGAGAACCACTGAGATGGCCCAATCTAAATAAAACTTATATGTGAACCATATCTAAACATAAATGAACACTTATCCCAGCCATCCAGACATTACCAAACATGTAATTGAAGCGTTGAGTCCCTACCATTGTTTCCCTGTGCGTCTGCCTGGTTGTAAAGGTTGTAGGCGAACTCGGCGTCTGTGATGAGTCCGTCTCTCTTGGTGTCTGCACGGCCGGCTTGGTCGTGCTTGCGATACTCTGAGAATATGCTCTCTCTGTGTGGGAGACAGGCAGTAAACGTGACTTGTGGGGAACAGGCAGTAAACGTGACGTGTGGGGGACAGGCAGTAAACGTGACATGTCATTGGCTTGACAATTGGACTGATACTCTGAGAATATGCTCTCTCTGTGTAGGGAACAGGCAGTAAACGTGACATGCCTGTGGCTTAAAATTGTGCACTGTTTAAAGTTCATAAGATAAAATGATTAAAACAGAGTAATGTTAAACTTGAAAAAAGGAACTCAACAAAAAAAAAACGAACGTATCGGCATGAAGCCTTCGTCAGCGAACAAAACAACAGAAAAAACCAGAATAAAATTTTAAAAAAAATAGCACTTAGCTTAGAAGTAGTATCCGTGGGCAGCAAATGAATTGTGACAGAAAGTAAGTGAGTGAGAGATTGAATATAGAAAGAAAATAGGGAAAAGCGTATCCTGACTTATGGCACATTGATGCCACATGGTATGAACATCATGTCTCTTTTCACAGCTTGAACGTAGCTCCGCCCCTCTACGTCCAAACCTATCGCAGTGGACTTACTTCTTCTCTTTTCTTTCCCTCTTCCCCATGTCAGATAGCCATTATTGCACATGTCAATGTCAGATAGCCATTATTACATAACTATCAATTTCAGATAGCCATTAAAACACAGCTGTCAACTTCAGGCAGCCGTTGTCACACAAAAGCAATGCCCCATTTTAAGTAAATTATCTATTTTTAGGACGAAATTTTAAAATATGTTGTTATGGAGACATTGGGGTTCAAGGGGGACATAAGAATTATTGAAAGGTGTGTGTGTATGTTTGTGAGGGGTGGGGGAGGGGGGTCATTAAAAACATTTTAACTGTCTATTGGGAAACGTCATAGCTGAAAAACTATCATAACTTCAGTGACTCATTTTATTTTCGTTGATAGATAAGCCATTTTAATTGTTTCTATAGTATAGTAGTTACTATCCTAGTGTCTCATTTTTTTTATTTTACTTAGTTTACATGTTTTTAATAATTGTAAAGCGTTTAGAGCGTTTAAATAAATAAATAAATAAATTAATTAATAAATAAATAAATAAATAGATAGATAAATAAATAAATAAATAGATAGATAAATAAATTAATAAATAGATAAGCTGCAACTACGCAATGGTATACGCATACCTCTTTTTTTTAAAAACTTGAGTAAGTATTATTAGCATTAGGAGTCTTTGAAACCGAATCTGGCAAATAAAATGTCATGGCCAGGTTTATGTTACACCACACACGAGACACTTACACAAATCCGTCTCTACTCCAGGCTCGGACATTGGCTGCGATGCAGCCCAGCAGCAGCAGCAGCAGCAGCAGCCACAGTGCGAAATGTGTTTTTTTCATCCTGGAGAACGACACGATATTAATCATTGAAATCAGAAGCACAAACTTCCAGGTAACACATGAACTTTATAAGAGTGTTTGAGATCTGCGGTGGCTGAGTTCAACATTGAGCACAATCGATCAGTTTGTTTGAGTATTCAAAATTACAAAAATAGTTGATTTGAATTCAATTTAGATTAACGAAAACAGCCAAATAAAAAATTGGTTATGTCTATTTATTTATTTTTTTCCATTTAGGTTACTTCTTGGTTAGATTTTTTGACAATGAAGTATTTTTCTTAAAGTTTTACATGAAGCTATAGAGATCGCATTTGATTTTAAAGATAGCATTTGATTATAAAGACTATTTGATTATTAAAATTGATATTTGATTATAAAGATTGATATTTGTTTATAAAGATTGATAATGGATCATATTTCATACACAATGTTTTCAAAGAACTTATCCCAAGGTTAAAGTTTACCTAAAATCCTGGCACTGCAGGCCAAGACGCTTGGACGTCCACAGTTTTATAGTCCAGTGGCTGTAGGTCGTGGGAATCGGGTAGGAGAACCTAATGTAGTAGCTAGCAGAGGCGTCTACATGTTAGGAAGGGGGAAAGAGCAGTCACGAGACTTTGGAGGCCACATTTTAGCATTGTGCCCCCCCCCCCCAGTTGAAATTTACATATTGATGATTTCGAACCACAAAGAGGATGTGGGCTAATTTTAAAAAATTTCAGAAAGAAAATTATACCTACTAACTCCAAACATATCATTGGAACTCCATGAAGTTATTTGGGCTCTGAGAATTGATATTTTACATCCAGCGTATACCAATAAGTTAATTGTTGAGTGTGCAAACGGAGATAGGTGGCGGGGGGGGGGGGGCAGGGGGGCTCATTTTTATCTTATTCTGTCCATTCTTAAAAAGTGTCGGAGATCGGAGTAAATTTTTCACTGTATGAGATCTGTATACCAATAAGTTAATTGTTGAGTGTGCAAACGGAGATAGGTGGCGGGGGGGGGGGGGGCAGGGGGGCTCAATTTTATCTTATTCTGTACATTCTTGAAAAGTGTTCGAGATCTGAGTAAAATTTTCACTGCATGTCTGAGAGTATCACACAAAATATATATTTCAATGATGAAAAAATTTCATTTGAATCTGAACTTATTCTTTAAAAAATATTTTGTTATCGTCCTGGTATGGAAAAGCTTTTCAAAAAAAAGCAAAAATCAATTTCAGTTATCTCATGCCTTCTCATGTATGGGATACGCCTTGTACTGGCCTAGACATAGTGTGAGAAACTCTGCTACTCCAGTGAACACTAGTGACGTGTGTTGTCCTGACATCATTAGGCGCATGTGACATCATTAGAGGTGGGAGACGGCTCGGGGTGGGGGGTTGGGGGTCAACCTATTTTTTGTGTGTGTGTGTTGTTGTTTTTTTTAACGTTGACAAGTCAAATTAGACCAAATCCATGACGAGATGCCAACGAGCTCAATATTTTTAGAAGGTCTGAAAACTACGAGTTTTTCCATGATGCTTTTAAAAAAAAAAAACTGTGGAGAGTGAACTATTGGTTGGGTTGCTTAGTGGATGCACAGAGATCCTACCTGCCGGCACTGCAGCCTGGCCCCAGAGACCTTAGAACATCTGTTGACGGAGTGTCCCGCACTAGATCTCCCGGGGGAAGCCAGGGCGGTTGGAGGATCCTTTGTGACGGAAATGTTGTATGGCTCAGCTCAACAGATGGAGTTGATAGCCAATTTACTAGCCGGGGTCATAAGAGAGTAATCTCAGACCTTCACCAGAATATGTGCGTTAGTTAGTGGATGCACCTATCAGAAAGACAGCAAAATACGATGTTTCAAAGGTTAAATGATGATCATAAAATGGAAATCACATGACTTATTGTCATTATTATATCTATGCTTAAGGCAAATTGGTTTCGAGGCACGTCATTTCTATTTAAAAGGCAACACGGGAATTAAAACTTATTAAAATATGTTTCCTTTTATAAAATATTCTTTAAAAAAACAACCTATGGGGTATTTGAGTGTGTGCTTGTGTGTGTGTTTGTGTGTGTGTGTTAGTGTGTGCGTCTGTTTTTGTTTTGTTCGTTTGTCGGTCTCTTTTGTGATATGGTGGTGTTGGTGTGGGAGAGGGGAAGGGGCAAGAAGCAGCCGAATCCCCCAAAATAATGATGCTACAAATGAAACGGCCGACATTTAATCAAAAAAAAAAGAAAGAGTATGATTTTTACTTACACTATATTAAAATAATAATTATGTCACAACTTTTTGTTAAGTTATTTAATTTTCATTAAGGCTATCTAAATAAATTTCCAAATATATTATTATGCATAAAAAAAATTAAAAAATTATTGTATAAATATACAGTTAGTAAATTGTGAACCCCCCCCCACCCCCCCCCCAAAAAAACCCACACATAAAACGATTGATTATATAAATGAATTAATATTGTTTACAAGACTGACAGCATATTGTTCTTTTAAAAATTGTATGATTTCTTCTCTAATGAAAGGTGTCTGTTCTCTACACAGCTGAACTTGAATTATTGCATATTGATACGCATTCTTTATTATATTTTAAATTAAGAGAACAATATTTTTTTTTAATTCTACAAAACTCTTCTCATTTTAGGTGTATACACAACAAAATATAACTTAATTATTTTTCTGGTTCATTTACATAACTTTAACATTCATCACTTTTAAAATAGCCATATTTTATGGTGACGAAATTCAAATGGCAATTTTTTAAAATTCAAATGGCAATTTTTTAAAATTCAAATGGCAATTTTTTTAAATTCAAATTTATGTTCATGCAACTGAGTAGTGGAATATACCAGTATGAACATCATCTCGAATGGCATTACAGCTCATGTCATTACAGCCCATGGCATAACAGCCCATGCCATTACAGCCGATGGCATTAAAGTCCATGGCATTACAGCCCATGACATTACAGCCCTACGCATTACAGCCCAAGACCTCACAGCCCATGACGTTACAGCCCATGACATTACAGCCCCTGGTATTACAGTCCATGACCTCACAGCCCATGACGTTACAGCCCATGACATAACAGCCCCTGGCATTACAGCCCGTGACCTCACAGTCCATAACGTTACAGCCCATGACCTCACAGCCCATGACCTCACAGCCCATGACGTTACAGCCCAAGACCTCACAGCCCATGACGTTACAGCCCAAGACCTCACAGCCCATGACGTTACAGCCCATGACCTCACAGCCCATGACGTAACAGCCCCTGACGTCACAGCCCATGACGTAACAGCTCAAGACATCACAGCCCATGACGTTGCAGTCCATGACCTCACAGCCCATGACCTCACGGCGCTTTCTCTTGCTGTTTCCCTGCCCCCATCCCTCCCACCACGAACGATAGTGATTGTCAATCTGAAACACTTTGTTGATGTTTGCAAAGCTCTTTGAATCAAAGTTTCAAAACTTTACATGCGAGAATTCAACAAATTTTCACCAACTCAGAATTTTTTGTGTGATCGTATGCCCCTACTACCGGATCTTTTTTGAATATCTGGAAAGCTAAAACTACTTTGTACATTCAAAACTCTACAGAAAAAGGTTGTTCATATCACCATCCCCAAGATTGGTTTTGCAGACACTTTCATTTGTTTTTAAAAAAATCTATAAATATAGTTCATGGGCAATTCGCGTCCCTGTGAGGGGGGGGGGGGATTAGCACTTATTTGGAATCTTTAATAGCGCTACTTGAATGCTGCGCGCTTTGTTAAGTAAATTTAGTACATGAGAAGTTCACGCATGTCGGCCGTCATTGCATATCGATAAAATACTGAGGTTGATATTCATAGCGGGGTTTCAGTTAATGCTCAAACGGTAGCTTTTACGATGTATCACTGCATATTAACCGTCCGCTTTACTAAGTCCTCCCAGTTGGATCACTCCGTGGCTCTTCTGAACACACGGGCCTTCAGTTTTTAAATTTGACTCTATCATCTATGACCTAGACCTCGGTATCCGTCCCCCGATCAGCCATCTCAGTCTCCCGATCAGCCATCTCAATCTCCTTCTCCCGATTAGCTATCTCAGTCTCCTCCCGATCAGCCATTTCAGTCTCCTTCTCCAGATCAGCCATCTCAGTCTCCTTCTCCCGATCAGCCATCTCAGTGTCCCGATCAGCCATCTCAGTGTCCCGCTCAGCCGTCTCAGTCTCCCGATCAGCCATCTCTGTCTCCCGATCAGCCGTCTCAATCTCCCTGCTATCTCAGTCTCCTCCCTATCAGCCATTTCAGTCTCCTGCTCCAGATCAGCCATCTCAGTCTCCTTCTCCCGATCAGCCATCTCAGTGTCCCGATCAGCCTTCTCAGTGTCCCGATCAGCCGTCTCAGTCTCCCGATCAGCCATCTCTGTCTCCCGATCAGCCGTCTCAATCTCCCGATCAGCCATGTCTGTCTTTCGATCAGCCATCTCAGTCTCCTTCTCCCGATCAGCCATCTCAGTCTCCCGATCAGCCGTCTCAGTCTCCCGATCAGCCATCTCTGTCTTCCGATCAGCCATCTCAGTATCCTTCTCCCGAGCAGACATCTCTGTTTCTTGATCAGCTATCTCAGTCCCCGTCTGCCGATCGGCCATCTCCGTCTTGGTAGTATACAGATGCGAAACAAAGAACAAGACTCATTTTAAAAATAATTTATATTTACTTTATTTTAGTATAGAGAACCGCAAGTTCCCCCCCCCCACCCACCCCAATCCGTAAACCTCATGAAAAACTTTTTTTTTTTAAACGTGTCTGACCTTCACACTGACAGTTAATAACAAAAATAAGTTGTTTTTCGTAAACTTTAACTTGAAAGTTAGTCTTACGCTCCATAAACTGGACAACGTTTTGACCTAACGCAGAAAGCAGATAAAGTCCATTAAGACTTAAAGCTTTCAACAAGTCACTAGTAAACGGGAACTGTGTACAAAAAACATGGTGCCCCACATCTACGCTCAAGTTCAACCAATCGCCGTCCTTCAGCCAAGAGAATTTGATACCCAATTAGAGCCAAAGTTGTTTTCTTTTCCCCTCCAGTAACCACGTGCTGATCGGTCGACCGCCTTGTGTCAGAATCTTTTTTTTAATAGGGGAAAGCGGTGGTTGAGATACGCCTAGCGTGGAAAAAAGATCGTAGAAATTGGTCAAATAATTTTCCTGCTGGTAATTTTTTTTTAAAGCAAGTCTGAAAGAACATATCCACAGATAAAAGAGAACACATACAAAATACATTGGTAAATTTTTAGCAACCATTAACAATTTTTCTTTTTTAAGTTTGAGTGAATTTTTTTTTAAAATTGTTATGATCTGACAGGACCTGAATTGGGGGAGGTGGAGGGCAGTACACGTTAAAATATTGATTTACCGCTTCCTTGCGTTCACAGTTGGGTTTACATAATAATACTGACTGTCTTAATTGTCGACTGACAATCTGACCGAAATTTATCGTCTACGGGACCACATTGTTCAAAGTACTTATTATGTACATTGACAATGTTCCCTATGACTAATGCACATGCAAAGCATAATTTTTAAAAAACAGTCAACAACCTAAGGTTGAAGAGAGCAGAACATATGAGATGGAACTTAGCAGCAATCCTTAACAAGAAAAACTAAATATGGGTGTATGTGTGTTTGGGTGTATGTATGTTTGGGTGTAAGTGTGTTTGGGTGTATGTGTGTATGAGTGTATGGGTGTATAGGTGTATGTGCGTATAGGTGTATGGGTGTATGTGTGTATGGGTGTATGTGTCTATGGATGTATGGGTGTATATGTATGGGTGTATGGACGTATGTGTGTATGGGTGTATGTGTATGTGTGTATGGGAGTATGTGTGTATGTGTGTATGTCTCTCTCAATACATATTTATCTCCATGGGTGTGTTCCTTACTATATTTTTTCTGTCATCTTTGTAATTAAAAATAAATTAAGCAAATCTTAAAACTATTTTTTAGTATAAATCCTTGATAAAGTGTATTATTATTATTATTATTATTATTATTATTATTACTATTATTAGTTGTGGTTTTATATAGAGTGGTACCCCAGCCTATGGCTTAGCTCACCACGCTGCACATACAATTAAAAAAACATAATCATGAACTTTAAAATTAACATACATTAATTAAATACAAAAAACAGCAAATGTATATTCACTCCCCACGTTCAGAAACTATTTAAACGTCAAGTCATGGACGGCTACCCAGCTGCATCGTTTTGCCATCAGAGGAAAAGGGGGCAAGTGGGGGGGGGGGGCTTAAAATTTGGCAAAACATGCATTCAAGTATAGAAACTTTATAAGAATTCCAATTAGTGCTCCTCCCCCCCTCCCGTTCTCCTCCCCCCCTCCCCGAAATGCTCACAACCGCATTTTGTTCACGCCCCTGAACTCTATTAATATTCTAATGACCCACCCGCTTTTACATCCCAGATTTATTTCACCAACAATTTTTGAAAAAACAAGAGAAAATGTTACACTCCAAAAGGAAGATTTGTTGGTCTCTGTAGTTCTTTTCATTTTTTCTTTGCAATTCTAATGCTGCCCTCTTGGAGACGACTTCTTAGCTAATTGCTATAGTTTAATTTTGTTCTCGTTTTTTTTTTCTTTGCAATTCTAATGCTGCCCTCTTGGAGACGACTTCTTAGCTAATTGCTATAGTTTAATTTTGTTCTCGTTTTTTTTTTCTTCTGTTGTTTGTATGCTGACGAAGGCTTTCTGTCTTCACGTTCATTGTTTTGTTTCGTTCCTTTCCAATTCCAATCTCATTTCCAATCTTTTTTAAGGTAGGATACATGTAAATATATTATGTGAATTTAATTTATATTTAGCCTAGACCTATATGATTTTTTGTACTGATGAAGGCATTTGCCGTAACGTCTACATTTGTATGTTATATAGTCATCATTAAAGCTGAACATAATATAATGTTTTAAGTACACAAATTGTTGATGTCTAATCCATCATCACATCTCCTTCATTTTCGCCTTGAAAAAGGGAAACAACTGATTGTTTGGGGGTTGGTATTGGGGGATAGAGCTGAACATTTTGCAGAATATGCTGTCATCGGCAATGAGTCTATATACCAGGTTTCAGCTCGATAGTGGACGCAAAGTGGGTCAGTTAGTTGTCCGAAGATTTTGCCACCCATCCAGAAGCACACGAACAAACGCGAAGTTAATAGAAAGGATTTTAAAACCACGTTTTAATGCACGAGCTTTGTACAGTGTTGGACTGTTCCCATTCACTACAGCCAAATGTATTTCGTCAAGTTTGAATTTGGGACGGATAATGTATCCTCTCAGCAGCACTATTCTCTCAGCAGCATTAGTCTCTCAGCAGCATAATTCTCTCATCATTATTCTCTCAGCAGCATACTTCTCTCAGCAGCATTATTCTCTCAGCAGCATTATTCTCTCAGCAGCATAATTCTCTCATCATTATTCTCTCAGCAGCATAATTCTCTCAGCAGCATTATTCTCTCAGAATTATTCTCTCAGCAGCATTATCCTCTCAGCATTATTCTCTCAGCATTATTCTCTCAGCAGCATTATTCTCTCAGCAGCATTATTCTCTCAGCAGCATTATTCTCTCAGCATTATTCTCTCAGCAGCATTATTCTCTCAGCAATATTCTCTCAGCATTATTCTCTCAGCATTATCCTCTCAGCAGCATAATTCTCTCATCATTATTCTCTCAGCAGCATAATTCTCTCATCATTATTCTCTTAGCAGCACTATTCTCTTAGCAGCACTATTCTCTTAGCAGCACAATTCTCTTAGCAGCACTATTCTCTCAGCAGCACTATTCTCTTAGCAGCACTATTCTCTTAGCAGCACTATTCTTTTAGCAGCACTATTCTCTTAGCAGCACTATTCTCTTAGCAGCACTATTCTCTCAGCAGCACTATTCTCTTAGCAGCACTATTCTCTTAGCAGCACTATTCTCTTATCAGCACTATTCTCTCAACAGCACTATTCTCTTAGCAGCACTATTCTCTTAGCAGCACTATTCTCTTGGCAGCACTATTCTCTTAGCAGCATTATTCTCTCAGCATTATTCTCTCAGCAGCATTATTCTCTTAGCAGCACTATCCTCTCAGCATTATTATCCTCTCAGCATTATTCTCTCAGCAATATTCTTTCAGCAGCATTATTCTCTCAGCATTATTCTCTCAGCAGCATTATTCTCTCAGCATTATTCTCTCAGCATTATTCTCTCAGCATTATCCTCTCAGCAGCATTATTCTCTCAACAGCATAATTCTCTCATCATTATTCTCTTAGCAGCACTATTCTCTTAGCAGCACTATTCTCTTAGCAGCACTATTCTCTTAGCAGCACTATTCTCTCAGCAGCACTATTCTCTTAGCAGCACTATTCTCTTAGCAGCACTATTCTCTTAGCAGCACTATTCTCTTAGCAGCACTATTCTCTTAGCAGCACTATTCTCTTAGCGGCATTATTCTCTCAGCATTATTCTCTCAGCAGCACTATTCTCTCAGCAGCACTATTCTCTTAGCAGCACTATACTCTTAGCAGCACTATTTTCTCAGCAGCACTATTCTCTTAGCAGCACTATTCTCTTAGCAGCACTATTCTCTTAGCAGCACTATTCTCTTAGCAGCATTATTCTCTCAGCATTATTCTCTTAGCAGCACTATTCTCTCAGAAGCACTATTATTTTAGCAGCCTTATTCTCTTAGCAGCACTATTCTTTTAGCAGCACTATTCTCTTTGCAGCACTATTCTCTTAGCAGCACTATTCTCTTAGATGCACTATTCTCTTAGCAGCACTATTCTCTTAGCAGCATTATTCTCTCAGCATTATTCTCTCAGCAGCACTATTCTCTCAGAAGCACTATTATTTTAGCAGCCTTATTCTCTTAGCAGCACTATTCTCTTAGCAGCACTATACTCTTTGCAGCACTATTCTCTCAGCAGCACTATTCTCTCAGTAGCACTATTCTCTCAGCAGAACTATTCTCTCAGCAGCACTATTCTCTTAGCAGCACTATTCTCTTAGCAGCATTATTCTCTCAGCAGCACTATTCTCTCAGCATTATTCTCTCAGCAGCACTATTCTCTCAGCAGCACTATTCTCTTGGCAGCACTATTCTCTCAGCAGCATTATTCTCTTAGCAGCACTATTCTGATAGCAGCACTATTCTCTTAGCAGCATTATTCTCTCAGCAGCACTATTCTCTTAGCAGCATTATTCTCTCAGCAGCACTATTCTCTTAGCAGCATTATTCTCTCAGCAGCACTATTCTCTCAGCAGCACTATTCTCTTAGCAGCATTATTCTCTTAGCAGCACTATTCTCTTACCAGCATTATTCTCTCAGCATTATTCTCTCAGCATTATTCTCTCAGCATTATTCTCTTAGCAGCACTATTCTCTTAGCAGCACTATTCTCTCAGCAGCACTATTCTCTTATCAGCACTATTCTCTTTGCAGCATTATTCTCTCAGCATTATTCTCTCAGCATTATTCTCTCAGCATTATTCTCTTAGCAGCACTATTCTCTTAGCAGCACTATTCTCTCAGCAGCACTATTCTCTTATCAGCACTATTCTCTTTGCAGCACTATTCTCTCAGCAGCACTATTCTCTCAGCAGCACTATTCTCTTAGCAGCACTATTCTTTTAGCAGCACTATTCTCTCAGCAGCACTATTCTCTCAGCAGCACTATTCTCTTAGCAGCACTATTCTCTCAGCAGCACTATTCTCTTAGCAGCACTATTCTCTTAGCAGCACTATTCTCTCAGCAGCACTATTCTCTCAGCAGCACTATTCTCTTAGCAGCACTATTCTCTCAGCAGCATTATTCTCTCAGCATTATTCTCTTAGCATTATTCTCTTAGCAGCACTATTCTCTTAGCAGCACTATTCTCTGAACAGCATTATTCTCTCAGCATTATTCTCTTAGCATTATTCTCTTAGCAGCACTATTCTTTCAGCAGCCCTATTCTCTTAGCAGCACTATTCTCTTAGCAGCACTATTCTCTTAGCAGCACTTTTCTCTTAGCAGCACTATTCTCTCAGCAGCACTATTCTCTCAGCAGCACTATTCTCTTAGCAGCACTATTCTCTCAGCAGCACTATTCTCTTAGCAGCACTATTCTCTTAGCAGCACTATTCTCTTAGCAGCACTATTCTCTCAGCAGCACTATTCTCTTAGCAGCACTATTCTCTTAGCAGCACTATTCTCTTAGCAGCACTATTCTCTCAGCAGCACTATTCTC
>CAXITT010000691.1:101587-131587 GCA_964033795.1 Lymnaea stagnalis | reverse complement strand
CTATTTTTAAAAACAGTGGCGTATCTTGAGTAAATGAAGCCTGGGGGTGAACTCTTAAAACTGCGCCTACATGGCACACTCATAATCTATATAATCTTACAAATTAACCCCAAAAGAACTGCCCGTAGCGGATCCCCTTCCCACCGCAAGGTTCGCCACTACATACAGAAAAAAAAACCAACATAAAATGTAGAAACGTAACATCAGGTCTGTCATTAAAGCCGTCTCTAAAGTTGACCGTAACTGGGACCTACTTCAGAGTCTTAAAATCAGGTCTGTCGTTAAAGCCGTCTCTAAAGTTGACCGTAACTGGGACCTACTTCAGAGTCTTAAAATCAGGTCTGTCGTTAAAGCCGTCTCTAAAGTTGACCGTAACTGGGACCTACTTCAGAGTCTTAAAATCAGGTCTGTCGTTAAAGCCGTCTCTAAAGTTGACCGTAACTGGGACCTACTTCAGAGTCTTAAAATCAGGTCTGTCGTTAAAGCCGTCTCTAAAGTTGACCGTAACTGGGACCTACTTCAGAGTCTTAAAATCAGGTCTGTCGTTAAAGCCGTCTCTAAAGTTGACCGTAACTGGGACCTACTTCAGAGTCTTAAAATCAGGTCTGTCGTTAAAGAAGTCTGTAAAGTTGACCATCACTTGCACTTACTTTAGAGAGGAGGCCGCCTCTTGCACAGTGATGTTCTCGGACAGATTTCTCGTCCACCTGTAGATAGTGCTGTTGGACCTTTCCGGTCTAACGCGGCTCTTCTCGCCGGCAGCCGAGGCGTCTCGCCTGTACCTTGGAGCGGGTTGTTCTCCAGGGGGTCCTTCGCTGGGACCACCAGGGGGCAGCTCACCGGGGACGTGGTGACCTCCCCTGGGACCGCCGTGTCCTTTCCATTCACCCCGTCCTTGACCTCGACCTCTGCCACCACCTCGACCCCGACCCCCTTCACCTCGACCCCGACCCCAACCCGGATGACGTGGGTCAGTCCCATATCCGTCAGTGATCTGAAATGAAAGACGGGAGATTTTTTTAGTTCTAATGTATGTTAGTTGTGGAAATGTTGATGGCCTTTCGGTCTGTTAATTTTAGTGACAATGTATTTCACTTCTTCAAATAGTTAACATATATTTGATGTTTATATTAATTTATATGAGGTTTAAAAATTTTTAGTGGTGTCTATTTTCATAGAATGAATAATTCAATGTAGTTGCAAGTCTTGCATATTTTATATATTTACTAGTTGACACCACCTCACTCAGACCAACTTTTTAAAACCCCTTTCTTATACACGTGTTGCAGTTTTAGATGAGGTTATAATGTATTGTTTCCCAAACCGCTGAGACGATCATTAATATTTCTTGAGTTTCACCATATTAGGTGACAATCGGAACACTATTTATTCTTTTTTTTTTTAAAATTATCTTTAAAATTTAACGGATCCAGGATTGACTTATTCCGAATTTTATTTAATTACATTTTTTAAAAAATCTCAGATGACAAAGCCTTGGCATAATCATAGTGTTGACAGACTAAGAAGCGTCTCAAGTGATTAGCTCCCCACAATGACTCCCCAAAATGGACCTTAGCCCCATTAGGCATCACAGAAAAAGTTATAGTTTTATAGCAATTTTCATTTGTATCGTTGTCTTAAAGCTCGAACGATGTCATAAAATTATGATTCGCGACTACACATCTCGGTGAGTTTTAAACAGGTTCTCAATGTTACAGTGTCGCGGGTCACTTTTGTATTTAAAAGTTGGGTAACTTTGATATTTTTAAGTGGGGTCAATTTTATACGATAAAATGTGGTCGCGAGTCATTTTTGATACAGCAAAATGGGGTTTAGGAACCCGTGGTCTGAAGTAAGCCTGGTCTTCGTAGAGACTCGTTATGGATCAAGTCAGTCGATCTTCAGGACGAAAGGGTAGATCTTCGAAATCTATTTTGGCGAATTTTTTGTTTTAATTATTTTGTTCAAACCTATTTCTGAACATGTATTCAGTTTCATTTAAGACCTACGCACCTGTCCAGCTCAAAACAAATATAATATGGCTTTTTTTTTTTTTTTATATTGTTCAAGACTCACCTGACATTGTGAAAACTCGGCGACTAGGGCGCAGGCCAGAACGAAGAGACAGACTCCCCACCTCATTGTCTGGATTATAATTGTAGGTATCCAATGGTGAAGTAGATCTAACACAGTCTCCTAATAACACCGTCAAGATAAATTACGAAGGAAGCAAAACACGGTATATAGGTGGGGAAGCGAAACTGATAAATCTTTTCTGTTTAAAAAAAAAAGTAAATTTGTGTATATATTTATACTAAACGGTGTGCCGCATTTAGCAAACGGATGACGACAGAAGCGTCAGGACACGATCTGTCAGTTGAGGAGCTGTAGACGTCAGGAGGAAATGTGACAGAACAGGACGTTGGACAACGAAGATGTATGAGCGCGACCCGAAGAGTGTAAAGGGAGGTTGGGGGGGGGAGGGGGGGGGGGGGGGTTGGAAGACAGAGGAAGTTACAGTAAACGTGCAAGGTTAAAGGTAGAAGAGATGAGTCATCACTACACACCAGGGATTCTAAATCTATCTGAATCAGACGCCTTTTGGGAATGGAATGAAAATACTGTAGTGAAGGAAGGATTTGTAGTATGATATCATTAGGATAGCAGGGCCCTCACTGATTTCAGTGGGTTGGGGGGGGGGGAACAATGCTTACATTCACGGGATGGTTAGGATAGGAAATGTTCGTAACAATTGGGGGGCGCAAACTTACAAATAAGTGACATAATAATAAAAAATGTGACACAATGACATGGTACCGAATTGACACTGAATGACATGACATTGAGTCAGATGGCACTAAATAGCAGTACGTAATTAAATAATGACACAAAGACAAGGCACTAACCTAAAGGGCATTGAAGAACACGGCTATGAATGGCGAAGCACTGAATCGCAAAGC
Source organism: Lymnaea stagnalis (assembly GCA_964033795.1). Lineage (NCBI taxonomy): Eukaryota > Metazoa > Mollusca > Gastropoda > Lymnaeidae > Lymnaea > Lymnaea stagnalis. Next base: position 128,627 of record CAXITT010000691.1, on the reverse strand, counting down.
ACTGAATGGCAAGGCACTGAATTGCAAGTCACTGAATTGCAAGGCACTGAATGGCAAGGCACTGAATGGCAAGGCACTGAATGGCAAGGCACTGAATGGCAAGGCACTGAATGGTAAGGCACTGAATGGCAAGGCACTGAATGGCAAAGCACTGAATGGCAAAGCACTGAATGGCAAGGCACTGAATGGCAAGGCACTGAATGGCAAAGCACTGAATGGCAAGGCACTGAATGGCAAGGCACTGAATGGCAAGGCGCTGCGTGGGATGGTTACGCTGATCGACACAAGCCTAAATGACATGAAATGAATGGTGCTGCATTTAATGGCATGACAAGGAACTGCGTGGTGCAGGCAGTATCTGGGACAGCCCTCGCACAAATCTATGGTTCGCTTGTCTAGAGAAGAAAAACAAGTTTCACCCAAAGATGAATGTATTCCTTGAGACGGATGCCAATAATTTAACATGGGGCAGAAAAGGAGCAGCTCTTCTCCATACAGTGGCGTGAGAGGGGATTCAAGGGGTCGGTCTGCTCAGGCAGCCCCCTTTTCTACCTTATATTGAGGGGTAGCTTCTCCAGCCAACAGAAGTACTTTTTTTTTTCGTGAAAGGAGTGGCAAAATGCTTGGCCCGCCCCCGAACGGCATCAGCCCTGATTCGCAACTGTCTCCACATAGTTATAGCCAAAGTGTGTTTTCTTTGTTTCATGAAATTTTAAACTGTTTTATGATCACTCCTTATTGTAAATAAGAAAAACTAAGAAAACCCGATTATTGAACCCTAAAAACGACACTAAAATCATAAACTTTTGATTGCCTAAAGAAACAGATTTAGAACCACTGCACATGACCAACTGTTTCTTCCCTCTAGAATCTATAGATGGTCTTAGTTATTCGTCGTATTAAGCGACCCCCCCCCTTTTGCCGACATCCGATAAATCTCTAAACACCTCAAACATTAAATATTATAATATTTTTTTTTTCTTTTTAAAAATGATAAAACCTTTTAAAACCCAATCCAATAAATCCATGGATCCAAAGGGGTATGTGAGCCAAAGTTTGAGAAACCCTGATTTGTTTTCCAAAAGAATGCATAAAATAAGATTAGTTTATTAGACGCTACATCTTTTACTTGGTGCTGACTCTCTTACTCTTATCAAATTTACTAAGGCATATTTTGTTTTCTTTTAAATCCACAATAACAATTAATCCTCGGATGAAAGAGGACAATCTATTTTTATGTTCAGCTTAATGCTCTAATAAATCGGCGTTTTTTAAAATTTGATTTTCCTTCTTTTGTTTTTAACAGTGAAACGAAAATGAAAAATAGTAAACAAGCTGTTTGGACATCACTTTTGGATTCGAGAGTAATAAATTCAGTCTAGTGCGTTGCCCTTGGCGCGCTGGCACGATTTGCCCGCTGTACAGCTCCTTTAGTTTCTCAGCTCCACTTAGCACACTGTGATGTTTCTCTCAATATTCTGACGTCAAGAAAAAGAGTTCTCGTATGACAAACTTGTGCGCAGAACATGATGACGTCAAATGTATTGACTACGAAGTGGACGTTGTTAGCGGGCAACTCTTTACTACAGCGCGAGTACTCCAAGGGCACTTTTGAGAAGTTGAGCCGGGTCGTCTAATTATAGATGTCATCAGCACGTACGATGTAATATCAGCAGAGCAGGGGGAACAGATGTCCCCGGGTGCCTGCTAGTTAGGGGGGGGGCAAAGCGTGCTTTGATATTATTTTATTGACGAAAATAATGGGTTTGAGAGTTCGAAAAAGAAAAGGGGGCGCTTTAAAATGATCCTTGTCCCAGGACGCGAATCTAGTCCCCGGGCGCCAAACACTCTCGCTACGCCTCTGAATATCAGACTCTGTTTAATACGTGCGCGCTCGGTTTAGCAGTAAATTATTTACTCCTACAGACGTTACCATTTCAGCACTATTTTAATTGTTATTAGATTGCATTTGCTCATACTGTAAATATCATTCTTTTTTTGTGTGTCCCTAACACATATTAGACTCGATATTTTAAAGTAGGTGCGATTTATGTTTTGGGAGATTATATTCTATATTATTCATCATCATCATCATACTAATTATTCTTCTTATCTTCATTTTCAAAAAAATAATAATTCATCCATACCTTTTTTCGATAGCCAGGGCTCAGCCAGTAGGCACGTTTGATATGCTTTGTTTGGAGAGTAAGATTTATTATACGAATAACTCCATAATATTTCTTACCTTAACGAAAACATTTTTTTAAAGAGTTTTTATCTGGTCAATATGTCGTAAATTTGTTTTCGAAACCAAAACTGAAACAGATTTAGCTCTAAAAGACTTATACCTGGACACCAACAACCAATTTTTAAAAACAACAACAACATTGTACATTTTTAAATCTTTTATATTAACTTCGCTTTTGTTCATGGGTGGCAGGCTGGCGAAATCTTCGGACGCCTTAGTGACCCACTTCCCGTCCCGTAAATCTATCGAGGTGAAACTTGGCACACAGACTCGTTGCCGAAGACGACACATGTTCAGCTCCACCCCCAATCCAAACACCCAAAAAATTAGTGTTTCTAGTTTTTCAGTGGGAATATGAAGGAAATATGATGACACCGTTTCAAGAAATAAAATTCCCAATAACTGCACTAAATGAGACTCTTTGTTAAAAATTATCATTTGGTACATAATATTGTCTTTTGTTTTTCTCAAATAGTTGGTGAAATAGATGTTCGGTGTAAAGGCGGGTGGTGCATTATGATATTAATATAGTTCAGGGGCGAGAATGTGTGGATGAAAGCCTAGGAAGGGAAGGGGGGTGGGTACTAACTGGGATTCTTATAAGGTGCATTACTTATCTGCATGTTTTGTCAAAATTTCGTCGCCCCCCCCCCCGCCCAAATCGCCTGATAATAAATTTTATAAAGGATTTATGTGAAAAACTTTATTTTAGTTTTAGGAGTAGTTCACTTTGTTACAGTACAGCTTGCCTTGTTACAGTACAGCTTGCCTTGTTACAGTACAGCTTGCCTTGTTGCAGTACAGCTTGCCTTGTTGCAGTACAGCTTGCCTTGTTGCAGTACAGCTTGCCTTGTTGCAGTTCAGCTTGGCTTGGTGCAGTTCAGCTTGGCTTGTTGGAGTACCGCTTGGCTTGTTTACAGTACAGCTTGCCTTGTTGCAGTACAGCTTGCCTTGTTGCAGTACAGCTTGCCTTGTTGCAGTACAGCTTGCCTTGTTTACAGTACAGCTTGCCTTGTTACATTACAGCTTGCCTTGTTACAGTACAGCTTGCCTTGTTTACAGTACAGCTGGCCTTGTTACAGTACAGCTTGCCTTGTTTACAGTACAGCTTGCCTTGTTACAGTAAAGCTTGCCTTGTTTACAGTACAGCTTGCCTTGTTTACAGTACAGCTTGCCTTGTTACAGTACAGCTTGCCTTGTTACAGTAAAGCTTGCCTTGTTTACAGTACAGCTTGTCTTGTTTACAGTACAGCTTGCCTTGTTACAGTACAGCTTGCCTTGTTACAGTACAGCTTGCCTTGTTACAGTAAAGCTTGCCTTGTTACAGTACGGCTTGCCTTGTTACAGTACGGCTTGCCTTGTTACAGTACGGCTTGCCTTGTTACAGTACGGCTTGTCTTGTTACATTACGGCTTGTCTTGTTACAGTACGGCTTGCCTTGTTACAGTACAGCTTGCCTTGTTACAGTACAGCTTGCCTTGTTACAGTACAGCTTGCCTTGTTACAGTACAGCTTGCCTTGCTACAGTACGGCTTGCCTTGTTACAGTACGGCTTGCCTTGTTACAGTACAGCTTGCCTTGTTACAGTACAGCTTGCCTTGTTACAGTACGGCTTGCCTTGTTGCAGTACGGCTTGCCTTGTTACAGTACGGCTTGCCTTGTTACAGTACAGCTTGCCTTGTTTACATCGTGTTTACGTCATGTTTCTCGCGCATCTCGGTGAATGAGCTCTGGGTGACTCCAAATTTGGCGACGATAGGTGTAGCCTCATTATAAATTGTCTCCCTTGACCTTGTCTACATGTAAACGCAGTCTATAGTCGAATTCTTTAGAACTTACGAGACAGGGCGAGGTACACATACAATGCGTAGCTCCTTTTCGGAAAAGTCTCTATGAAAGACTATAAAATAAGACGATCGACATCGGGAGAGACAAAGACCTAGATGGAGACTGTGAGACAAAGAGAGAGAGAGACAGAGATTGGGATCACGATTCGAGTCTAAAGCGAGACAAATAGACTACCTTCTACACTGATCATAGATTTTTATATTCTCTTTATTGTATGTGTGTGCACCTTCCCAGCACTGTACCGCTCGCTACCAGTTCATTTATGTACTGTAAGTGAATATCCTTAGTTTTATTATCTTTGATGTTTCTATTGATAAGTTAACTTAATAAAATATTATTTGTAATTAGGCGTAGTTTGGGTATCGTTCTTTATAACTGTATTTAATTAATGGTATCGTAGAGATTAAATTCTCTACACATTATAGTGGTACGTAATAAATTAGAACATTTATTTTAAGATTTTTAACTGCATCTTTAGCCTATTATAATGAGCGAAATGTGGAGGCAATACAAAATTAAATAGTAGAACAAGATTTCTTTAGGCTGAAAAAAAAACCACAACAATTAAACGGACGTTTCGGCTCAACGCCTTCGTCAGCAGACATTAAAATGATTTTTTTTTTAAACGACATATAAATATAAGTCAAAATTTATATTTTTGAAGATCTCCATCATGTCAATAAAGGTCGAATTTCAGAACAGGAAGATCTTTATGTTATTTTTAGAAACGTGAGTTGTAAAACAAAGAAAAATAGGTACACTCAATATGTTTGATGTTGTTAACATATTATTTTTTTTAATCCTTTCTGTTAACGCCCCCTTTTGTTCGAAGCTGGCTGGCTAAATCTTCCGATCCCTTCCCATCAACCTATCGAGATTAAATTTGGCACACAGACCCCAACCCTCCAAAAATCAATTATTCCCCGTTTTTCAGGGCGAGATGAAGGAAATATGATGACATTTATTTCACGAAATAAAATGTCCCGATAACTGCACTACATGATATTCTATTTTTTAATCGCAACTGCGATTGCTGTGTAATATTGTCGTTTTCCTTTTTTTTTTAAGTAGTCTGCGAATTATACGTGCAGGAGCCCTCCAATGCTGCATTGCTCTAGTCTCCCAAGGTGAACAATATGACATTAATTAGTCGAAACTAAATTAGGGCGAAACGAATACCCTGGGGTGCACCAAAACCGCAGTAAATCCAGGCTATGTAGGGAAAATTACCCAATTTTCACACGATAGATGCCCACCCACCCCTATTTTTAAGCTTCAAATCTCAATTCCCTTGATCATATTTTCTAAAAGCAACAAAAGATTATCAGATATACGCTAAACCGGACCCATTGATTTTGAATTACCGGGTATTCAAAGTTTTATTTCGATCGGTTCAACAAAACCTTTCCTAACTTTTTATTAGTTATCTTGCACGCCCATGGGTGTAGATGGGTTAAGTGCCACCCAGGGCGGGCCACGATTTTGTCTGCTCCCTTCCACGATAAAAAAAACTCTGCAAGACACCAAAAAATGCCGCTTCTCCATTAATAAAAATGACCGCCCTTTGCGCTCAACTTACCGCGCCATTGACACTGCGGGCCACCTGAACATCTGAATTACACGCTTCCACCTTGTTTTTAGATCAAAATATCTGAAAGGAACTCTACGTGCAGTGAATAAACTGGCCAATGTGCAAAGTGAATAAACTGGCCACTGTGCAAAGTGAATAAACTGGCCATTGTGTAGTGAATAAACTGGCCATTGTGTAGTGAATAAACTGGCCAATGTGCAAAGTGAATAAACTGGCCACTGTGCAAAGTGAATAAACTGGCCATTGTGTAGTTAATAAACTAGCCATTGTGTAGTGAATAAACTGGCCACTGTGCAAAGTGAATAAACTGGCCACTGTGTAGTGAATAAACTGGCCACTGTGCAAAGTGAATAAACTGGCCATTGTGTAGTGAATAAACTGGCCATTGTGTAGTGAATAAACTGGCCATTGTGTAGTGAATAAACTGGCCAATGTGCAAAGTGAATAAACTGGCCACTGTGCAAAGTGAATAAACTGGCCATTGTGTAGTGAATAAACTGGCCATTGTGTAGTGAATAAACTGGCCAATGTGCAAAGTGAATAAACTGGCCACTGTGCAAAGTGAATAAACTGGCCATTGTGTAGTGAATAAACTGGCCATTGTGTAGTGAATAAACTGGCCACTGTGTAGTGAATAAACTGGCCACTGTGTAGTGAATATACTGGCCACTGTGTGTAGTGAATAAACTGGCCATTGAGTAGTGAATAAACTGGCCACTGTGTAGTGAATAAACTGGCCACTGTGTGTAGTGAATAAACTGGCCATTGTGTAGTGAATAAACTGGCCACTGTGTGTAGTGAATAAACTGGCCATTGTGTAGTGAATAAACTGGCCTCTGTGTAGTGAATAAACTGGCCACTGTGTATAGTGAATAAACTGGCCACTGTGTATAGTGAATAAACTGGCCATTGTGTAGTGAATAAACTGGCCACTGTGTAGTGAATAAACCGGCCACTGTCAAGCAGTTCGTATCTTTGTGTGCACTGTTATTAAGCCACCGTGCCAGCCCCCAAGTTCTTCTCCTAGGCAATTATGTCATCAGCTACAACAGGGGTCTCGAAACTTTTCAGCCCGAGGGCCGCATTAACTATCAAACAGTAGTTCAGGGGCCGACTTCACACTCGAGGTCCAAATAACAAAGAATCAAAACATGGATGTTGTTTCTAATTATTTATGAGTTATGATTTCATTCAGTTATTATTTAATAACACATTGATACATGACACATGAACACCTGTATTAGTGGGAATGGTGAGATTGTTTCCTGGATACCAAAATAGCAGTGAATAGCGGATATTTCTGGATTTAGAGTTGATGTCCCTAACATCAAAAGTGACCTGAGATGATCATCGGAAAAATTTGTTCTCAAATTGTTCTTCACGTATTTCGATCTTGAAAATGTTTGTTCACACAGGCATGTGGTTCCAAAGAGTGAAAGGTACATTGATGCAGATGTTTTGAAATTAGGAAAGTCGTTCTTGGGCAAAAACTAGTTAAAAACCCACCGGTCCTTCTTTTAACTTGTCCTTAAGGAGGTCATTTGCTTGCAACTCATTGACCTCCAGGTGCAGTTCATCTGGGCGACTGCTTCAAATGGGTTTTGAAAAAGTCTCACTTCTTCTGCCTTTGAATCCAAGTCATAAAATCACTGTTGAAACTTCGGCTGGGAGTCTTTGATGATCTTGCATACAAATGACGTGGGGAACTCCGCTGTTGCGTCAGCCATGAAGACCGTCCATTGCTGAAAGTGTGTCGCGTTGTTGTCCTGTACTTGTTACAAAAAACAAGAAGAGTTTGGATCTGAAGGTCTTTAGCTGGGTGTATGGATTAGAAACTAGATTTTCCGCTCCTTGTAGTTTTGGGTTCAGAAATTTTAAATGACTCGTTATGTCTCCAGCAAAGACCAATTTCCATACCCACTCTTCATCAGACACTAATGGCTGTGGCTTGCCTTTAATTTCTAGGAAGTCACCTATTTCCTTTCTTAACTTCAATACTCTGCTGAGAACTTTCCCACAACTTAGCCATCTTATTGCTGTGTAACATGGTAAATCTTGCAAGTCTGTGTCTGCATCTTTTAACATTTCTCTGAACTGTCTATGGTTGAGCCCATGTGACCAAATTAAATTAACCCTCTTTACCACAGGATTCAGTACGCTGCTAATGTCCACATATTTTTCACACAAAGTTTCCTGCTAAATAATACAGTGCAGGAACATGGGTTGCAGATTATTTTTCTCATTACACATGTGCTTCACTTGTCCAACCTAGCCTTTCTGTATGCTCATGTTCTTTCCTCCATCAACAGTCAGGCAACTGAGGTTAGTCCAGTCCAAGTTATAATCAGCAAATGTAGTCTTCCAACTCATTAAATATATCCTCACCGGTAACAGTGTCGTACATGCTATGTAGAGAAGCCAGCATTGAGTCACAATGTTTTACCCCACGTCTGCAACACGGCGGGCAAAGCTTCGCTACTTTATGGCGTTATATCATCTCATTGACTGTGATCGGAACTAGAAAAACTAAGCAGCGAATATGGTTTTGCCAAGTCATGATCGGTTAGAAAACATAACGGACTACTGCGCGCCTCTATTTCAATTCGGTAAAAACATCACTTCCACGTAAGCGTCCTCTGATCTTGGCAGGATACACGTAAATTTCCGTTTTTTTTTTCCGTAGACAAAAAGGTTTCCGCGGGCCGCATGAGAGGGCCTCACGGGCCGTAGTTTGGAGACCCCTGAGCTACAAGTATTCATTAAGCAGTGGTCCCCAAATGGCGGTCCGTGGACCTTCACCGGTCCGCATGCCTGACGCTGCCGTTCCCCATAACATAAATATTTGTTGTCAAATAGAAATAAAAGTATAACTATAAATCATGCACCGGTCCCTGGTCAAATTTCGAAACTTGTTCACCGGTCCGCCAGACTTAAACGTTTGGGAACCACTGCACTAGAGGACTCAAGATACAACTCAAGTCTAATACAATCATTGAGGTGAATTGCAATGCAATTTCGTATAAGTTATTGTCAAGCTATTTGGGAATTAGTTTTAGTTAGGGGAACCAACCTATTACAATAGCCTGACACATTATTATATTATTATCTCCCTTGGAAACCCTAGATAACTGGCTGATTAAATGGAATTCGTTATTTAGTGTGGGGTGGGGGGGTGGGGGGCATTGATGTCTTTTGAGTAGGGCATGGTGAGGCACTCCCCCCCCACCCCTGAATTTACTATGTACGGGGGGGGGGACACACTATATATTTCCAAATGTCTTCTAGTCCACGATTCAGGTGACTAGTGAGTTGTTTATTAAAAAAAACAGATGTCATAATGATTTGAACATTATTGTTTCTCTCTTTCACTTTCGCACTTCAAAACGTGCCCTTTCCTCAGCATAAAATTCATTCTCTTATCAAAAATTAGAAAAAAATACTAATAATAAATTCAAAGCCTTTTTTATAAATGTTTTATTTAAGAACATTCTATTGTGACATAATTTTGTGTCATCCTTGTTGGAAATGTGTTAATGTTATTGATGTCAAGTAAATGTATGCCTTGTGATGACGATTCTTACACATTTGATGTAAAGTAAAGAGGGCCCCCCAGCCCCCCCCGCCCCCCCCCCCCAAATGATCGACTCTTTACACCACATTGAACCTCCTCACCATCCAAGATAAACGTGGCCCATCTCTTATCACCTCGGCCTGCCTTCTTCCTCCCCCCCCCCGGTCACCAGTACACGATGGCGGCAAATTCCACCAGAACTCGACGCCAACGTCATGATTTCACCACGAGGGAAGAAGCTGTGTTCTCTCGGAGTGATTCAGCCCAAGGACATCAGCAGCCTCCGCAGGAACGGGTCGATCTTGATCCCTTCGAGTTTCCACTTCAGTGCGCTGAAATCAGCGTACTCCAGGTTGCCACGAGCCACGTCGATGGTGTTGTAGATGCACCTGTTCAAATAAAGACAACTGATGTAGTGATGAGACTGTGTGTTGTTGTTGTTGTTGTTGTTGTATTGAAAATACATTACTTGAGGATTTAATTGAATGAAATAAGTATTTATTTATTTACAATTAAAATTATTTATTATTATTATCATTATTATTACTTTGGTTATCATCATCATATTATTATCATCATTCGTACTGTTATTATTATTTTATTGTTATCATAACTATCATTATTCTTAGTATCATTATTAATATCATTATTATTATCATTACAATTATTTTAATTATTATTATTCCCCTCATTATAATTATTATTATATTTCTAATATCATTATTATTATGTTTAAAATACTACACTCACAAAATCACCCCGCCCGCCCCGAAAGGTCAAGGTCAAGGACATTAATGCCAAACTATTCAACTTGACTCCCTGACAAAGATGTTACTGGGACGCTTAACCTGGGCCGTAAAGATGGCTTAAAGATACCTACGCGTAGCTGACGTACAAGATGCGCTCTGCAACTGCGCATACGGCCGAGAAAAGCGTCAGATCCATCTTTGTTGCACTGGTGATGTCTAGGGCCTTGAACAGCGTCGCGATGTCTTTCTTTGAGACGGAGTTGCTTAGGATGTCTTGCAGTGCCGTCTCGATGATCTGGAGGGTTGTGGGGGGGGGGGGATTTTCATTAAATGAGAGCGTTCTCAGTTTCTGTTACTGGATGCAGTATCTTCATCACACATCTCCTCCCTTTTCTTTCTACGTCATCGCAACATTAATATGGTTATCCTATACAGTGGCATCGCCGGGGTTGGTGTCACAGCCCTCTTGAACTTCCGCATGGACCGACTCCCAGTCGGCCGTCTCTGGTGACACCCTACTGTGAAGGCACCCTATTGTGGAGGCAACCTACTGCGGTGGCACACTGATCGGACGCAACCTTTATCTGTCACCTGACTCCCAGCTCTGCAATTTAGCTGAGTGGTGGCACCCTAATGTGGTGACACCCTACTGTGGTGACACCCTACTGTGGTGACACCCTTGGTGGTGAACTGTGGTGACACCCTACTGTGGTGACACCCTACTGTGGTGGCACTCTGATCTGTCATGTGACTCCCAGCTCTGCTATTTAGCCGAGTTCTTTTATGAAAAAGACTCAAGCAAACTCTGTCAGATTTGCAATGTCCTATTTGGTGCCTCCCCCGCCCAACCCCTCCCATGTCACCCAGAGGGTGTCACCCAGTGCGATCTGCACCACGTAACCTCACGACCACACCCTCCCATTGAGAGCGTGTCACCCAGTGCGATCTGCACCACTTAACCCCCCGACCACCCCCTCCTATTTAGAGGGTGTCACCCAGTGCGATCAGCACCACGTATCCCCCGACCACACCCTCCCATTGAGAGGATGTCACCCAGTGCGATCTGCACCATGTAACCCCCCACCACACCCCTTCCCCAGTCAAAACAACTTATCCAATGTTATACTGTGCTGATTTTATTTTTAATACTGATGGTCTCGTCTGTCATCTTTCTAATGGCTGGTATACGCGGCAGGCCTTTTTGAGACAATATTCTCGCATTAAGATATTATTGTATTTCAGGCCACTGACCTGCATCGGTAGTAGATCATTGTATTTGGGCTTGTGCTTTCTGTAACACTTTCTATAGACGATGAACCTATTTAATGGAATGTGGCAATAGCCGAGTAGGTACTGAGAGATAGTCATTCCTGGAATATAGACAGTTCTTGGAATGAAGGCATTGCAAGGAACACAGGCGGTCATGGAATCCAGACAGTTATGGAATTAAGAAAATCATGAACATAGACCTCATGAAATAGAGACTTCAAGGAAGACAGTTATGGAATACAGGCAGACATGGAATAGAGACTTCATGGAATAGAGACTTCTTGGAATACAGTAATGTAATACAGACAGACATGAAATACAGACATTCGTGGAATACAGTTATGGGCTGTCATGGAATACAGGCAGTTGTGGAGTAGAGACTTCGTACAATACAGAGAGTCATGGAATAAGGACAGTCATGAAATACAGATAGTCATGGTATACAGACAGTTATGGAATACAGACATTCATGGAATACAGATAATCATGAAATTCATGCATTCATGCTATAGAGTCAAGGAATACATACATTTATGTTGTACAGTTAAGAAATACAGACAGGCCTGGAATACAGACATTAATGAAATATCAGACATTCATAAAATACAGACTGTCATGGAATACAGACGTCCATGGAAAATAGACAATCATGGTTATGTTCATTGATTTCAGACAGTCACGAAATACCGATAATTATGAAATACATGTATTCATGTTATATAGTCAAGGAATACATACATTTATGTTGTACAGATATGAAAAACAGACAGACCTGAAATACAGACAGTCCTGAAATACAGAAATTCATGAAATACAGACATTCATGAAATACAGACATTCATGAAATACAGACATTCATAAAGAGCAGACACTTATACAATACAGACAGTCTTTGAATAAAGAAATTCATAAAATACAGACAGTCCTGAAATATTATTATTATTATTATTATTATACGTTGTTTTATATAGCGTGGTACCCCAGCCTAGGACTAGGCTCACCACGCTGTACATACAATTTAACAGACATAACCCCAGCCTAGGGCTAGGCTCACCACGCTGTACATACAATTTAACAGACATAACCCCAGCCTAGGGCTAGGCTCACCACGCTGTACATACAATTTAACAGACATAACCCCAGCCTAGGACTAGGCTCACCACGCTGTACATACAACTTAACAGACATAACCCCAGCCTAGGACTAGGCTCACCACGCTGTACATACAACTTAACAGACATAACCAAAAACTTAAAAAAATAATTGACATACATTAATTAGATAAAACAAAACAAAGTTATATTTAAAACTATTTACACCTCAAGCCATGGATGACACTCAGTACCATCGTTTTTCGGTCAGAGGTGGGCATCAGTCAGGATAGTAGAGATTAAAAAGATGTGTTTTGGGTGCAGTTTTGAAGGTTGTGATGTTCGGTATATTGCTGATGTGTAATGGAAGAGAATTCCATTGTTTGGGTGCACAGAAAGAGAACGATCATTCAACGTATGTTTTTGTGCGAGTCTTGGGGACAGAAAGAATATGCGCGTCTGCGGAGGAGCGAAGCTGTCGAAGGGGTGAATAGACTGAGAGAAGTTCGGTTAGATAAGAAGGGGAGGAATTCGAGAAAAAGTTGTGGCAGAGAACAGAGAGTTTGTGCTTGCGTAGGGAGCCAATAAAGAGAATGAAGTAGTGGTGTGACGTGATCACGTTTTCTTGACTTTGGAAGTAGCCTAGCGGCTGAGTTTTGAACCTTTTGTAATTTTTCTAAGAAGTGTTTTGGTGCACCTGATAGAAGAGAATTACAATAGTCAAGACGAGAGAGAACAAGAGCACAGACTAGGGCTTTTGTTGCACCTTGTGTAAGGATTTGGGGGGGGGGGGATGGAGCTTATCTGACGAATAGCGGGGTATGCAGAGCGACAAATGTGAGAGATGTGATTATCGAGAGACATGTTGTTAGACAAAATATGGACTTTAATGAAATACAGACATTCGTTAAATCAGAAAAATCGTTGAATACAGGCAGTATGTATAAATTAAAAGCAATATATAAATAATGAAATTCACAAAAGAGATACTACAGTGTTAAAAAAGAACAGGGAACACACCAAATAGAGCTAAACCATAATGCAGACAGCAACATAACAGATACTATTGCTCCACCGAACACATACTCAACAGACCACATACTCCACAGAACACATACTCCACAGAATAAAGCTACTAATTCAATTATTTTTTGTTGTATTTTTTAAACTTCGAATTTCGTTGGAAAATATCCATTGGTACTAAACACGTCTGACCCAGAGATGACAGAAAGTCTAAATAGACAAACACATATTATGTACGGGACTTACGTTCAAACATTCTCATGTCCATGGGCAGGCCGAAACGACATGACCGGCAGGACTCGGACAGTCTCTCCAGGAACCACGGGATAGGCTCCAGGACGCCCTGCCTCTGTTGGCATTGAACAAATCATCTTACAGTCAAAGTAACATTTTTAGTTTCGTATACATGCGCGTCACAATTACAAAGTAACATTATAGTTACATATACAAGAGTGTCACAATTACAGTCACATTTTAGTTGCATATAAAGGCGAGCTTCCAGTCACAACTACAGTGACAATTACAGTCTCAATCAAAGTTTCATTTGAAGTCATATCAAATAGTACGTTACATGCAGTAATATTGACGAATTGTCACAAACGAAACCTGTAAATAAAAGATGAAATTGGCGTCTTATGGCACTTAGGGACGTGCTGTGAGAATTTCAGACGACCGCTTGCCCAAACTATTCTATGGTGAGCTCGGACATGGATGGCGGTTAGTGGATGGTCAGAAGAAACGCTATGAAGACGACTAAAAGTCTCACTGATACAAGCCCGGACACATGGGAAGAATCGGCAAAGCATCGTGCATCGCGGCGTTCCTCTGTACACAAGGGCTTGATACAACACGAAGCCAACAGATCAGCGGCTGTACAGCACAAAAGACATGCCAGAGAAGTGCGGTTTAACTCTACAACTAGAGATGACCTATCCATGCCAGGCACTTAGGGGCCGTCAAATAACTACGTCAGGCTCCAGAGAGGGAAAGGGGGAGGCGGGGTCTAAGAAAGTTTGACAGTTTATGACTGTTTAATCTTACTCATAAAACCTGAATTTGGCAGTGACGTTGAACTTTCTGTTGTGATGGATGTGCTCTCACACTTGCATACGATGTCATTTTTATTAATTTGAATGTTTAATAGTGAAGTATGTTTTAGATTAAGTTTTATTTATTTTATTTTTTTTTACGATGTTTTTATTTCTAAAGTTTGACGTACTCGAAATAAAAAGTGGGGAGGGGGTTGTCTAAGATTTATGGCAGACTTTGACACAGGGAAGGCGAAGTTTGGGGGGGGGGAGTGGAATTCCAAAGACAGTTTGATGTAATTTATAGACGGCCTCTTACTGCACAAGAAAATTTCGTGCCAGAATCGGTCTCATGAGCCATCTGCGCACCCACAGCCTAATTCAGAACTAGCACAAATACGATGATATATATATATACATATATATATACCTTATTCACTTCAAAAATCATTTCAAACTAGTTATTTTAATTTTTGTTATTTACGTAAACAAACTTTTTCAACAGGAGCAAAGAACCTAATTGTAGTAAATATTTCACTTCAAATGTTGAATGAATAGCATAAATTTATGCCGGAACCACGGGGTCAATTTAAAAAGAAAAAAACACTACCGATAAAACACGGGGTAGTTTAAATTTGATGCGAGGTAATTCTTTGGATGTCGGTACCCTTGCGCTGAGGACATCTTCCGCTGAAATGGAAACAATGAGAAACAAATAAGTCCGTACGTTTATTCACTTAGGTGGCTTGTGTGTGAATCACTTAAGGCGAGAATCCCATTGGATCAGTATTACGGCTAAAATTTAGACGGACATAAGAGACCGAAATTCAGAAAAAGGTGGGGGGGGGGGGGGGGGGGAGAAATCTTCATACGAAGTGACGTGCCTTACAGTTGGAAAGTCTACTAAACTGTTAAGATATCATATGATGTAATGCGAAACATGAGCTGCGGGGCTATCCCCCTTTTGTTATTCCTGTCAATAAGAAAAGCACGGTGGGCCTATTGCGTTACTTGTCGTAGACCCCTAGCACCTATCGGCAAGTAGCACGAGGACTCAGATGCTGTTTATCACACTCGACAGTGTTTCTTATTCTTCTAGATATCAAGGACTCACGATTAATTTATTGATCACTTTGGCTCCTATGTGTGTAGAGGGGGATTTGCAATGTTTCTGTGCCTGGTGTTGAGGAGGATATTTCACTGGTTGCAAGGGCCACTTTGTGAGGGTATCATGCACTGGGGGTTGGAAGGCCTGAGGCAATAGACGCAAATGTGGAAAGTGTTGTTGCCTCAACTGTTCTTCCATGGGGCGTGGGGACCAGTGCCGCCTCCCCCCAGAGAAAAATGTGCACAGCCATAAAAACGAAAATATAATATATTAGAAATAATTGTATGTGTAAATTTTTTAAACATTTTATTTTTAAATGAAGCAATTTAACAAAATAAATAGTTTGATAAAAATATATTATGAAAGAAAAAACACTATGAAGTAACAAGTTAAACTATAAAAATTATTAAGTATAAACAGGTTGAGAGACACCTACATTTTGGTGTTGTACGATTCAGTTTGGAATCACGAAAAATAAATTTAGATATGCGCTAAAATGAATCATTGCATTTTTAATTCATCAAAACATTTCTGGGAAAGGACTCAAAGACCCCCCCCCTCCCAGCCCCTACCTCACATTTCCTCGGGAGCCTTCGACGCCATAGATTGCTGCTTTTACACCCCCCCTCACCTTTTTTTTTTGCCTATCAGTGTTATAGTACAGTGGCGAAACTAAGTTAGGACCAAAGGAACACCCTCCTATGCTAGCCTTCGACGCCATAGTTTGCTGCTTTTACCCCCCCCCTCCCCTTTTTTTTTTTTGCCTATCAGTGTTATAGTACAGTGGCGAAACTAAGTTAGGACCAAAGGAACACCCTCCTATGCGCAACAACCTGAGTGAATTCAAGTTATATATGACACCGGGTGTCCTAATACCCAATTTGCATCCTTGATATATGCCCTGTCGCCCTGAAATGTGCCCTCCTTGGATGATTTTTTTTCCTGAAAGAAACATTGAATTCAAAGACTTGACCCTTGATTTGAAAAAAAAAATATTTCTGGGGTTAGGTGAACCCTTCCCTAGGCCCCTCCCCAATTTCGTTCGGTAGACGTCCACCCTTTCACTTTCTTCCCCCCTACCCTAATCAAAATGATAGTGTTTGTACCTTAAATAAACAGACACTGGATGTGTGTCATTTGAATGATCCCCTTCTATTGACGAAATGTGATTTTCATTTAACGTTGTTTATATAATTGGGATGTATCGATTCCAGAGATAAAATTTAATTGGAGCTCAAAACATACCCTGAACTAAACTGACTTTAGTTGATGTTTGGTGAAGGGGTGGAGTTACAGTTTACCTAGGTCGGCGGTACGCCTAATTATGTCACTCACTGTCCAGTGTCATAGTTAGGGTAGGTGCCCCCCATCCCTCCGTTCTACAACCAAACTATGTAGCATTCTTCAGTGTCTGCCCACCCTTCCTGATACCTTTGTGAGTGACGTGTGTTGCTGCATAGTTACGTCGGCTGGTTTTATATTGAAAGTCGATGGTGGCAAGCAATAGGCTTCGTGGGACCTCACACGATCGGCGCGTGCAGTGACGCAGAAAAGAAACATATCGGGATATGATTACGTGTTGGCGTTAATGGGTAAGAGGCGTGGCTGGGTTGTGTCAGCTCGTGCTGATGGTTCTATCCTACAGCCCGTTTCTCCCCAAGCCGCGATGTCACCTGATCACAAAGTAGAAACCCCCGTGAAGAAATCTCTGTTAGAGGGCGTCTGACGCCACCCGTGGTTCGGAATGGGAGTGTTTAGGGACGTTAAAATATACCCATATCCCATCTCCAAGAGTGTTCGTCTGCATCTGCTACGAGAGCATCATCACCAGCCGACCAGGTGTTCCTTGGTTGATGCCACCCCACGCGCGTAGTCAGTCGAGTGGAAGGCGGGCGGGGCTGTCTCAGTGGCGGAGTGCCTCCAGCGTGCCGCTTTCAGGCCTGTCTAGCTAGCGCTATTCGAGGTGGAGGGAGGAAGGGGTATGTCGGGGAAGACCAAATGAGCTCTGCCTCGATGGTCTGCTGCTTTTATTAAGATGTTAATGGCGTGGAAAAGGGGTCACGGAGGGAGCGTTCCCTGCGAGGAAAGCAGCGGAAAAATTGTCCGCCCGCCCTGATTGGAATTAACCCTTGCAACGTCATATGAAACCATGGAAATAAGTCAACCAACCCAAGGTCGTCACCGAAGGGATAGTGGTTGTCGATTTGGAGCTAGTAGGCACCGGGATGTATAAGCTGCCTCTGGTGGGAGACCTGGCGGTGAAGGAGCTCATTCTTGATCCTTTACGCATGTACGTGCTGTCTCCGCTGAGTCTATCTTGGCCAAGTGCCTCCCTGTATCTGTAAGAGCAGAATACCGTGCGCTTAGAGGGGAATTTATCTTTAAGAGCAGTATACCGTGCGCTTAGGGGGGAAATTTTGTGGCCTTGAATTTATGTTAATGGGAAAATATATGACAGTTAAATCTTCCGTGGTAATGTTTATGATCTATAACAGTGCTTCTCAGAAGACCAATTGGACATAAGGTGTTGCCCTTGTGGAGGTCTTGTGCTGCATCAAGCTGGACAGGCAGCCATCTAAAACAACGACTCCTGGAAGTTTCTGTGTCACTCCATCCACCCCTGTGGTGCTAAGACTCGCGTAAGGCTTTGGCCTGCCTCACTAATTCCTTGCACCCTGATCTAACTAATGCTTTTCTTTTCCATGCTTGGATTCCCAGCTGCTGTATATTCTGTGACTCTTTGACAATAAAATTTTAACCAGAAATGACCGATGTTGAGAGTGAAAATGAATTGTTTTCAAATCCTTGATTATGTGTAGCCTCACTGACCTTTTAAAAGACCACACTTCAGAAACGTCATTGTGCAAAGGAGCGCGATGTTTGTTGAAGATGACTTCAGCCTCTTTGTCTTTCCTGCAAATAGGCCATTTCCCAGTTAATGTGTTGGGTGAAATTGAAAATATTTTTTTTTTATAAAACAAATACCCCAAATTTTTAATTACAACACATCAAAGTAACACTTTATTACACTTTGAATAGCAGTTCAAGAACACATTGAAAGATGACTCCAGAATCAGGCAATTGCAGCTCACTAACACATTGAAAGATGACTCCAGAATCAGGCAATAGCAGATCACTAACACATAAAAAGATGACTGCAGAATCAGGCAATAGCAGCTCACTAACACATAAAAAGATGACTCCAGAATCAGGCAATAGCAGCTCACTAACACATTGAAAGATGACTCCAGAATCAGGCAATAGCGGCTCACTAACACATAAAAAGATGACTCGAGAATCAGGCAATAGCAGCTCACTAACACATAAAAAGATGACTCCAGAATCAGGCAATAGCAGCTCACTAACACATTGAAAGATGACTCCAGAATCAGACAATAGCAGCTCACTAACACATAAAAAGATGACTCCAGAATCAGGCAATAGCAGCTAACTAACACATTGAAAGATGACTCCAGAATCAGGCTATAGCAGCTCACTAACACATAAGAAGATGAATCCAGAATCAGACAATAGCAGCTCACTAACACATTGAAAGATGACTCCAGAATCAGGCAATAGCGGCTCACTAACACATTGAAAGATGACTCCAGAATCAGGCAATAGCAGCTCACTAACACATTAAAAGATGACTCCAGAATCAGGCAATAGCAGCTCACTAACACATTGAAAGATGACTCCAGAATCAGGCAATAGCAGCTCACTAACACATTGAAAGATGACACGAGAATCAGGCAATAGCAGCTCACTAACACATTAAAAGATTACTCCAGAATCAGGCAATAGCAGCTCACTAACACATTAAAAGATGACTCCAGAATCAGGCAATAGCAGCTCACTAACACATTGAAAGATGACACGAGAATCAGGCAATAGCAGCTCACTAACACATTGAAAGATGACACGAGAATCAGGCAATAGCAGCTCACTAACACATAAAAAGATGACTCCAGAATCAGGCAATAGCAGCTCACTAACACATTGAAAGATGGCTCCAGAATCAGGCAATAGCGGCTCACTAACACATAAAAAGATGACTCGAGAATCAGGCAATAGCAGCTCACTAACACATAAAAAGATGACTCCAGAATCAGGCAATAGCAGCTCACTAACACATTGAAAGATGACTCCAGAATCAGGCAATAGCAGCTCACTAACACATAAAAAGATGACTCCAGAATCAGGCATTAGCAGCTCACTAACACATTGAAAGATGACTCCAGAATCAGACAATAGCAGCTCACTAACACATAAAAAGATGACTCCAGAATCAGGCAATGGCAGCTCACTAACACATTGAAAGATGACTCCAGAATCAGGCAATAGCAGCTCACTAACACATTGAAAGATGACTCCAGAATAAGGCAATAGCAACTCACTAACACATTGAAAGATGACTCCAGAATCAGGCAATAGCAGCTCACTAACACATTAAAAGATGACTCCAGAATCAGGCAATAGCAGCTCAGAAACACATTAAAAGATGACTCCAGAATCAGGCAATAGCAGCTCACTAACACATAAAAAGATTACTCCAGAATCAGGCAATAGCAGCTCACTAACACATTGAAAGATGACTCCAGAATCAGGCAATAGCGGCTCACTAACACATAAAAAGATGACTCCAGAATCAGGCAATAGCAGCTCACTAACACATTGAAAGATGACTCCAGAATCAGGCAATAGCAGCTCACTAACACATTGAAAGATGACTCCAGAATCAGGCAATAGCAGCTCACTAACACATTAAAAGATGACTCCAGAATCAGGCAATAGCAGCTCACTAACACATTGAAAGATGACTCCAGAATCAGGCAATAGCAGCTCACTAACACATTGAAAGATGACTCCAGAATCAGGCAATAGCAGCTCACTAACACATAAAAAGATGACTCCAGAATCAGGCAATAGCAGCTCACTAACACATTAAAAGATGACTCCAGAATCAGGCAATAGCAGCTCACTAACACATTAAAATATGACTCCAGAATCAGGCAATAGCAGCTCACTAACACATTAAAAGATGACTCCAGAATCAGGCAATAGCAGCTCACTAACACATAAAAAGATGACTCCAGAATCAGGCAATAGCAGCTCACTAACACATTGAAAGATGACTCCAGAATCAGGCAATAGCAGCTCACTAACACATTGAAAGATGACTCGAGAATCAGGCAATCGCAAAAGAATGTATGGAACAATCCCTCCAAAAAAAATGCATGGAACAATCCCTTCAATAGAGAATGTATGGAACAATCCCTCCAATAAAAATGTAGTTTTCAACCAAGTTTTTAAGCCTGGAGATTTCGTGATTGTTGAATTTTTTCTTCGAAGGCTAAACATTATGTGTTGTGTTTTTGCTTGAAATGTGTTGTGCGTGTGTTCGAAATGTGTTCAATGTACATTGAAATTATTCCCGTACTGTCTCAACATCACTAGCAATAACACCATGTTTACATTTTCAATTACCTTTTAAAATGATCAAATGATCGTTGCCATGTCGTTCAAGCCCCAAGTAAATCTGATAGCAGAGAGAAACCTACGACTCAAATGAAATACATACAGGAGCGGTACCTGTAAGAAAAGGCGTCTATTCCCGTGGGGAATTTCCAAAGCAGGCTCTCTTCCGGGATATCTTGCGCAATAGACAGAATGAGTTGATGGATGTGGGGGTCCCTTTTCTTGACTTCCGGCACTTCGCAGCACCTTGAATCCTGAAACAGAAACCAGCCGCTAAAAATAGCACCATTTGTACACGTGATAAAGCTAATTACACGTAATTATTTGTATTTCAGCCCCCCCCCCCCCCACCAACCAAATCATACCTCCCCCTTTGTTCCCCCAGCCGGCATTCAGAGCCATCACGTGACACATGGAGGCTATCTGCCACTATTAGGATTTTTCCCCCCACAATAGAAATTCGGACCCTTTAAATATCCGAGTCCACCTGCATTCGCGGAATTGCAGAGCACACCTAACGTCACTGCCAGCCATCTCAGTCAAGATAAGCGCACCAAAAAAAGTGTCCATCTTTGTAAAATAGCACATTAGATTTGAAGTAGGTGGGAAATTGCACGATTAGAATTGAAGAAGTTGGGGAAATTGTCCGATTAGAATTGAAGTAGTTGAGAAATTGCCAGATTAGAATTTATGGAGGGGGAAATTGTCAGATTAGAGTCAAAATATGTGAGAAATTGCCAGATTAGAGTTTAACAAGGTGGAGAAATCGCTAGATTAGAATTGAAATATGTGGGATATTGCCAGATTAGAATTGAAGTAGGTGGGGAAATTGCTAGATTAGAATTGAAGAATTTGGGGAAATTGCTAGATTAGAATTGAAATATGTGGGATATTGCCAGATTAGAATTGAAGTAGGTGGGGAAATTGCTAGATTAGAATTGAAGAATTTGGGGAAATTGCTAGATTAGAATTGAAATATGTGGGATATTGCCAGATTAGAATTGAAGTAGGTGGGGAAATTGCTAGATTAGAATTGAAGAATTTGGGGAAATTGTTGTACATTAGAATTGAAGTATGTGGGAAATTGCCAGATTGGAGTTGAATGAGATGGGAAATTGCCAGATTGGAGTTGAATGAGATGGAAAATTGCCAGATTAGAGTTGAATGAGATGGGAAATTGCCAGGTTGGAGTTGAATGAGATGGGAAATTGCCAGATTAGAGTTGAATGAGATGGGAAATTGCCAGATTAGAGTAAATGAGATGGGAAATTGCCAGATTGGAGTTTAATGAGATGGAAAATTGCCAGATTAGAGTTGAATGAGATGGGAAATTGCCAGATTAGAGTTGAATGAGATGGGAAATTGCCAGATTGGAGTTGAGTGAGATGGGAAATTGCCAGATTCGAGTTGAAGTAGGCAGTAAATGTTCAGGAGAAACTGTCAAGTTCAACTACTCACGCTTGACTGCCTGGCCTGCTCACTCAGACGTTCTTCGCTCTGTAGTAATATCTTGGGCACAGTGGATCGCCCTGTATAGGAATATAAGACAATCATCCTCTTGTGAATTAAGGCTTCAAATGTTAAACATGACACGAGGTTATACCAGTTTCCAACTCAAGTACTTTTAGCAACAAATCAGCTCTAACAAGTTAACTCATTTATTTTCAATGTTTATAGTTAATAATTGAAGATATCTTTAAAATTATTTTTCTTCTTTCATTATATTAAAGCAATGCATTGCTGGCTGCATTGCTGTGCTGTTGTTTTCAGATTAAATTAAAGCAACTTAAAGATAGCATCGAGTTATAGTAGACTATCATTTAGGTGGGTGGGGGTGGTGGCATACCTCAAAACTGTCTATAGTCTATATCGTGTGAGCAAATTTAGCTATCATCCAATTATTTTCAAGGTGCAAAGCTCAAATCCGTAAGGGGTGCCGTGACCACATCTGGCACTCTGTGGTTTCCAGAGATGCCGGATCGAATTCCAGAATCGGGTGCGGGAAAACTTGACTCTGATGACCGTCGATGCCGGACCGAAGAGCCGGAAATTCATGAAACAAGAAAATTCCGGGGAGAAGTCGTCATCGGTTTCTGGCTCCGAGTGAGTGTCCGAGGGTGGGTCCAAGGGTGGGTCCGAGGGTGGGTCCGAGGGTGGGTCCGAGGGTGGGTCCGAGGGTGGGTCCGAGGGTGGGTCCGAGTGTGGGTCCGAGGGTGGGTCCGAGTGTGGGTGCGAGTGTGGGTCCGAGGGTGGGTCCGAGGGTGGGTCCGAGGGTGGGTCCGAGTGTGGGTCCGAGTGTGGGTCCGAGTGTGGGTGCGAGTGTGGGTCCGAGGGTGGGTCCGAGCGTGGGTCCGACAATGATTATGTTTTTACAATTCTGGTTAACGGTCAGTTTCAAGCAAACCGGTTCAACTGGTCGGTCAAGTTTGTCGGAATCCGATACTCCCTTGAGTTTGGAGGGTGCCCCCCTTTACCACCCCTCCCTTTTCACTAGCCTCTGGCAGCAGTGAAGTCGACGGGTATGACAATGTGATTTTTTTTTTGTGGTGCTAATATATGAATGATGTCTATGCGATCATTACATATAGGTGAGGAGGGAGTCTAATTATTTTGTATGAGTTCTGATGGTAGAGAAAACAGTAAAAAAGAAGTTGGAGCGGGAAAGGGGGGGGGGGCAAAATATTTTAAAATCATTTCTTGATGGTTCCTAAGTAAGGAAATTCAATATCATGCATACAATTAATTTAAAACGCCGTTTAGATACCAACAGTGAATTAAATTCCCTAAAACGCTTGTTGGGCTCGAGGTAGATACATTGTGAAAGGCTTGGAGCTAAAGATCCAACGGTGAAAATAGCAGCGTGACAAGAAACACCACATGAAGGGGACACACTGCTTACGCTGCATGGTTTCAATTTAAATGGACTAGGACGGGGTGGACTTGATTCGTGCTGGTGAAATGGGACGGATGCAAAAATCCCTCGATGTAGGTAGGTGTTATAATATGCATTTTATTGTACATTTTACCAGCAGCATTTCGCAGCGGTGCTGTTCTGTGCAGTTTGGGTGCGCGGTGTGGGTGTGAAATGGTTGGACTTAAGAATCTTTACAACCATCAACATCCACATGGCCTATTCGTTTGATTACAATGTGCATAGTCTTTCTAGGATTAAAAAAAAAAACAAAAAAAAAACAACAACTTGATAGTCCTTGTCTGGATTTTGTTGATTTTTAAATAATTTTTATTGGTCTATTGGGGGTCCCCCTTCCTGCCATCTTCTCAAAGCTTCCACACCCCCCCCCACACACACACACAAACACACCTGGTATTCTCTTCCTGTTACCTACTAATCTCCTTACTCTCACAACCCCCCCCCCAAATCCCCGACTATCCATTTCCATAATCCCCTTCCTCCCATCCTCTCAAAGCCTCCACCCCCCCCCCCCCACACACCCACAAACCCCCCCGGTATTCCCCTCCCGTTACCTACCAATCCCCTTTCTCTCCCAACCCCCCCCCCCAAATCCCCGACTATCCATTTCCATAACAATAATACCCTCAAATTCCCCAGTGTGCCAACATTTATTAGCAGAACAATTCATTGAACTCAGTTTAACTTTATCGTCAGATAAAAAATCCCTAAAGGATTCATCTTGAAACAATTTCATTCCAAGGAAAGTTAATCGAGAATTATCCTGCATTTAAATACTATGAATAGTGTGACTTTCTGGGATTAAAAATAAAAAAAAAATGTTCATCTTGTCAATGGTAGGCCAATGTTTGCAACAGCTGTTGTTGGGGGAATCCCCATTGAGTCGTCATTGTGACCTTTTTTTTGTTTTGTTTTGTTTTGTTTCCAATCATTGCGCTCAAGGCCAAACTAGCGGGTCTCAAAACGTACCAAAAACTCTTGACCTGATAGGGCACTGCCTTCAAAGCTGACAGACAGCAATAACTTCCTAGCAGTCACTGAGTTGAACGGCCGCAAAACAAATGTAATTATATTGAAAAGTACACAGAATAAACATCTACCGCCTCCACAATCTGATTTCTTAAGGGCTCTAGCGTTTTCCCCCTCAAACACATAACGGGGAAAAAAAAATTCTCTGAAAAAATTTTTTTAAGTAAAAATTTTAAAAATTGTAATTTATACGGTAGCCTAGACAATTGTGTCCGATTTCGCCCGTAAGATTATGTTGATACAGCTAAAGCAATCTAATTTTAATCAGGAATTTGGAGCAAACTTTGGGGGCGTCCATTAATTATGTAAAAAAATTAAGGGGGGGGGGGTTGTTGGAAATGTTTGAAAGCTGCTGACAAGGGGAAGGGAGGGGGTTAAGAATAGTTGACGTCGACGATCATGTTTTCTCTATTTAAATTTTAATCTTAAAAATTGACTGGTTATTACATTATTTTTAAAAATGTATACGTGTACATGAGTGTAAAAAGTAATATAATTATTAGGCTTTTAGCAATATAAGATTTATTTCTTCTTCTTCTATATCTTAAGGGTCCACGATCAATTTATTGATCATTTTGGCTCCTATGCATGTAGATGGGATTTGCAATGTTTCTGTTACTGGTGTTGATGATGAAAATCATGCACTAGGGGTTTGAAGGCTTGAGGCAATATACACAAATGAGTCTAGTGTTATCGCCTCAACCGTTCCTTTTGAAAGATTGTTCCAGTCCCTGATTGTCTTGGGCAGGAATGAGCAGCTCCTATACTGGCTTCTTGCTGGTATGAGCCTGAATTGCCTGTCATCGCCTTGTCGCTGTCTATGGGGGAGAGGGACGAGTTTCTGTTTAATACTGGAACAGTGGACCAGCCCATTATTTATCTTGTACATCATCGAGAGCCTGGATTTAATGTGTGTGTTTGCACTAGAGATGGCTGGTCAGAATGTTAATTTCTATTATTGTTAGCACACTTTGTTAGTGCAAGAGAAGTCAAAAGTTGGCCTCTCTTCACCTGTACATTCTGTTGAACAAGGAAAGGTTCAAGTGTCATGTGCAGTCAAGGTAAATGATATTGATAGATTTGGAATACGATATTTTGAGAATTGGGTGATAGTTAAGTGAGTAACAATAATAGCATCGCTGCATGAACGGATTTGCAAAATCTGTGACATCTTTTTCGCATCACATGTCATGTTGAAAAAGCATGTTCAACAGCTACGACAATTCCCTCTTTGAGGAGAGAAATAACACCTTCTCCTCAACACAAAAATGATTCGACCAATGCGAGAAGCCACTTGGAGATAGAAAGAGCTTATGGCATCAAGGCGGCGCTAGGGGATGGCGAAGTGGGCGACCGCGCATTACCGTAGTATATTTATAATATACCTAAGCCTAATGATAGTTCCTAATCCAGCCAACACAATATTCGGTGTTATTAGAATAGTCCAACGGTCTGAAGGTCAGTCTGGCTCCCATACTCTCCCTTGGTCAGTCTGGCTCCCATACTATCCCTTGGTCAGTCTGGCTCCCATACTATCCCTTGGTCAGTCTGGCTCCCATACTATCCCTTGGTCAGTCTGGCTCCCATACTATCCCTTCGAGATGAATTTCGGGAAGACCTCTGGGCGAATTTTAAGCAGACGAAAGGGGATTACGACCAGCAAGTCCCAAGTACGACTATAACCTGACGAAGGGGGATTACGATCAGCAAGGCCCCAAGTACGACTATAACCTGACGAAGGGGGATTAAGACCAGCAAGGCCCCAAGTACGACTATAACCTGACGAAGGGGGATTACGACCAGCAAGGCCCCAAGTACGACAATAACCTGATGAAGGGGGATTACGACCAGCAAGGCCCCAAGTAGGACTATAACCTGACGAAGGGCGATTACGACCAGCAAGGTCCCAAGTACGACTATAACCTGACGAAGGGGGATTACGACCAGCAAGGCCCCAAATACGACTATAACCTGACGAAGGGGGATTACGACCAGCAAGGCCCCAAGTACGACTATAACCTGACGAAGGGGGATTACGACCAGCAAGTCCCCAAGTACGACTATAACCTGACGAA
>CAXITT010000691.1:79340-100187 GCA_964033795.1 Lymnaea stagnalis | reverse complement strand
GATTACGACCAGCAAGGCCCCAGTATGACTATAACCTGACGAAAGGGGGATTATGACCAGCAAGGCCCCAAGTACGAATATAACCTGACGAAGGGGGATTACAACCAACAAGGCCCCAAGTACGACTATAACCTGACGAAAGGGGATTACGACCAGCAAGGCCCAAGTACGACTATAACCTGACGAAAGGGGGATTACGACCAGCAAGACCCCAAGTACGACTATAACCTGACGAAAGGGGATTACGACCAGCAAGGCCCCAAGTACGACTATAACCTGACGAAGGGGGATTACGACCAGCAAGGCCCCAAGTACGACTATAACCTGACGAAAGGGGGATTACGACCAGCAAGGCCCCAAGTACGACTATAACCTGACGAAAGGGGGATTACGACCAGCAAGTCCCCAAGTACGACTATAACCTAAAGAAAGGGGGATTACGACCAGCAAGGCCCCAAGTACGACTATAACCTGACGAAGGGGGATTACGACCAGCAAGGCCCAAAGCACGACTATAACCTGACGAAGGGGGATTACGACCAGCAAGGCCCCAAGTACGACTGTAACCTGACGAAGGGGGATTACGACCAGCAAGGCCCCAAGTACGACTATAACCTGACGAAAGGGGATTACGACCAGCAAGGCCCCAAGTACGACTATAACCTGACGAATGGGGATTACGACCAGCAAGGCCCCAAGTACGACGATAACCTGACGAAAGGGGATTACGACCAGCAAGGCCCCAGTATGACTATAACCTGACGAAAGGGGGATTATGACCAGCAAGGCCCCAAGTACGAATATAACCTGACGAAGGGGGATTACAACCAACAAGGCCCCAAGTACGACTATAACCTGACGAAGGGGGATTACGACCAGCAAGGCCCCAAGTACGACTGTAACCTGACGAAGGGGGATTACGACCAGCAAGGCCCCAAGTACGACTATAACCTGACGAAGGGGGATTACGACCAGCAAGGCCCCAATATGACTATAACGTGTCTTAATATCCTATCCGCGGATATACATAACGTCAACGGTCCCGCAAAATTCAACTTGCCCAAGGCCCCACACCCTCCTAGCGCCAGCCCTGATGGCAAGTATTGCTCACACTCACACCGACAATGCTTCTATTTTAAGTGCTGAATGGTTAGATGAGGATGATGTTGAATTGCCTGGTATATCAGTGCCGCAAGATGAAAATGATTAATCAGCTACTATAGACTATGCCCATCAGGGGCGTCACTTCAGGGTTTTTTCAGGGGGAGGGGGGGGAGGGCAAAACCAAAACTTGGTCGGCTTGTTAAGTTGTTTATTACACAGTACATAGCAATTTACATAAAACCTGAAAATGCCCCCCTGCCCCACCCAAATGATGTCCCTGATGCCCATTGTTACGATAGAGCAACACCTGGCTACTCCATGGGGATATGATAGCAGCTAGAAACTAAAGGCCTACAATAATTCCATATATATACTATTTAAAATTACTTAATACTTTTTTTAATGTCCTGTTGTTATACTGATGAAGGCATGTGCCGAAACGTCTATTTGTGTATTATGTAAAATTATTATTAAAGCTTAACATATAGTGTTTATATCGACACAAATTGTTCGTGTCTAATTAATCTATTTTAAAGCTTTATAGTAGTCCAATATTTCTATAATTGTCAGCTTTACTGACAATATTCATATTTATATCACAACCAATGATTTTTAGTCTTTAACAACCTTTCAATTGATTCTGCATTATAAAAATTACGTGTAAAAAATTTTTAACTAGTTGATTAACAAGCTAAACATGTAATAAAATGTTTTTCCAACAATTTTGTGACATTTAAATAGATCAGCACAAGTAAAATCTATTTATAAATTTATTTATAATATAATTCCATTTTTTTTCTGGGGGGGGGGGGGTGCATCTGTTACAATTGTATTGATTTACCCGGGGGGGGTCATTGAAAGTTTGACAGTTGTTGACAAGGGGTTGGGAGGGGGTCAAAAATAGCTTAAAACTATTGAAGTAATTAATGGATGACCCCTTTACATTACAGACACCAACCATGTTTTACGAACTTTCGAATCTATCATCATCTCTCCTGAAAAAAACATCATCTATTTCATGGTTAGTGTCTTTAGTAGTGTAGCATCGCTCCCTGTGGCGAGTTTGAATGCTAAAGGCAATGGTTTGGACAGAGAGGCGGTCGTGTGGGATGGGGCTTTAGAGATTGTGAGTAGCTTAAGAGGTTTGGAGGTGATCAAATTAAGTGAAGAGAAATCCGGAACGAGGATCATCATCAAATGAGAGTAGTATCAACTGTTCATTGTAATTCTGAAGAGTACACAAAATTACGGAAATAACTAAATAATCTAAATAGAACATTTATGGTTAGATAATGTATGTTTAAAACAATTATAAGATCAACTTTTCTTTATGGGTAAACCGATCATGAAATGTGCCATGATAAAGAGGGAAAAAATGTTTTTTTTAAAAAAAAAAAGAATAAATAGCTCCCCCTTACACTAAACTAATGCTCTTTTATTTTGCTATTTGCTAAGAGTAGTCTTCCCTAACATTGTTGTTGATATTGCATGGAATCGATTTTAGAATTGTATTTTTTGAAATATTAATTGTTAAAAATGTATTTATTCATTTCAGCAGTAAAAATTCCACATATTAACGAGTCATAAATTTAATTATGAAATAAGATAATATCTAATGCAAAGTAAAATTTCAGGCAAAATGAAAATGAATTCTTTGAATAATGTGGTATTCTTCCCCTCGATTTTGGTATCGTCAAGACCACCCATTAGTTAAGATGGCGGCGCCCATAAATAATCCTAATGCATCAAATCCACATGAGTTAAATGAATTCGGTATTCCTAAAAACATGTCAACAGATCATGTTTCGAATTTTAATTTAATTATAGATCACGTAATTGGTAATAAGAAGTTACCAAAGAAAGATGTAAGTGTTCCGATTGGGGGTATACCACAGATGCCCTTGACAAAGGAAGAGCTGTTCATTCGAGACATATTTGATAGTTGTGCTTTTAAGTCGTCAGCAAGTTGTGTGGTTGGTAAGGATAATTATTAGATTTATATTATCAAATTATTTCTTAGTAAAACATAAGGTTAATGAAACCTTTGCATTTTGCCTTGAACTCTGGTACTTTTTCAGTGTTTCCCAACCTTTTTATGATATTATATTACTTAAAATTAATTCAACTCCATCATACCGTTTCATCAGTATTACTAATTACATTAATTATGGATGGCTGCATTAAAAATAAAATTTCCACGTTATATCTTTACATTAATTTTTTCCTAAGAAAGCAATCCATGCCTTGGCAGCATCCTTTTTATAAACTGGGGGATAACCATTTAAAATTTATTTACCATTTCCTTTAAAATGAGAGATCCAATTCAATGTGAAAATGTGGCAAAACAATGGGATGGAATAAATTAGCATATAGGACGAGAGTGATTAAATGAATGTATGAGGCAAATCTAAATGGTAACTAATAGTAATTTAAATAGGCTACTATAACTGGCTAAAACTAAAGGTAATAAGAGGGAGAGACTGCAATCAGGTTAGATAGAGGGAAATAAGTATAAGCTAAACAAATTATGGGAAAACTTGAAAAAAGGAAGCAACAAAACAATCAATGTTTCAGCAAGAAGCCTTCTTCAACAAAGAAGCAACAGTAAAAACAATATAAAAATAAACATTTAGCCTTAGCTACAATGTAGTTCCATATCCTAGAAAACAGAAAGAGGAATGTGATCAAATAAAAGGAGGTGAGAGAGTTTATACAGGCTAAATGAGACGAAAGGGAGAAAAAGTAAGTGAACTGCGATTGGTCCTAACAAGGGTGCAGAGATAATGTTTAACAAGATGAAGGAGAACATGACTTTCATGCCAAATGGTGTCAAGGTCCCATAAGTGTCAATTAGTTTGTTCTCCAAGTTCACTCTGACAGCTGTGTTAGTTCAAGACACAATGGCAGGGATAACAAAATAGTATTAGCTTTTAAAAGTACAATATAGGCTTAGGCTAGTGTGCCGCCACGAGCATCCATTATTAATCTTGTTAATCAATTTATTCCAGAATTTGCATAGTTCTTTTTAAGGCAATAGAAACTTGTAAACTTTAATACTGCTGGCATATGTTAGGGTTTACTAGTGCTAGGATTTTATAAATATTCTACATATGTAGAGCAGGCCTACACAACATATGGCCCGTGGGCCGCATATGGCCCGCCAGCACCCATTTTGTGGCCCGCACAAGTCCTGTCCTATTTTCTTTTTGCCCTCACACGTTTTTCATAATGAATTACGGCCCGCCTTACATTTTGAGTTGTGCAGGCCTGATTTAGAGTATTCAAAATTATTATTATAAAAACAGTCCATTTTCATTGATTATAGCGGTGCTACAGGCTTGAACAAACAATTAGTGAAGCCTGAATTTTCTGCTTTAAACTTTTAAATGCAAGCAAATTCATTATTTTTGCATTTCAGGATTTGCTCTGGGTGCAGCATTTGGTTTGTTTACTGCTGGTGTTGACCCGATGTCTACAATGAGCACAGAGACACCCACCACACGAATGGTGCTGAGAGAAATGAAAGCCAGATCTTTATCCTATGGCAAGAATTTTGCTCTAGTGGGGGCCATGTTTGCAGGAACAGAATGTCTTGTTGAGTCGGTGAGTTAGATGACTTGCTTTTTTATCGGGGCCCGAAGTTTTATTTTGCACCTTCAGTTGACCAGCAAGGGTGACTGTAGCTCAGAAAATACTTTTCGGTCTGCCGAGTCATTTCTAAGGATGAAAACAATTCTAGATATTGAAAACTGAGGAAAACTCCTACAACAACGTTGCCGTTTGAAGGTTTCATTTTCTGTTTCTCAAGATAACTAATTTTTTGATTTATCACTGATCTATCACAGATTATTTCATTAACGTAAATTTTTTATATCAGTTAAAATTGCTTTAAATGATATAAATAAAGACATGGAATACTGTGGTGTTATTTTCTTTTTTCTTCTTCAGTATCGAGGGAAAACTGAGCTCATCAATGGAACAGCATCTGGAGCAATAGTTGGTGGAGTGTTGGGACTAAGAGGTAAGTTGTCAAATGAATTTAATAAGATTCTAACTTTGATATATCTTTTTTTATGATTCATTTTAACACGTTTTTTTATTTTAAAAAAATTGCATCTATAATTTCACCAAAGGGTTAACTTTCTAGTAGTTTCAAAACAGAATTTAAAAAATCTCCCTGCTGTTGTGTAGTTTTTAGGAAAGTTCTGGAATCTTTCAGCCAGTTATGTAGGTTCTAGGCACGTTTTGGAGTTTCTAGCTCACCTATTTAAATACATTTTTTTTTTCTAGCACAAACCAAAACAGTATTCAATATATTTTAACAGGACCTTATCTGTTTATTAGCTAGAAGTAGCAGACTCAATGAAAATCGTCTCTTTTTTTATTAAAGTTGTTTTTCTGTTATCTGTCTCTGAATTTCAGCTTTATTCAAAAGAAATACTGTCTGTGTCAAGACATATCCCAATCACTTTCATTTGTTCAGCTATCACAGTATCACTGGGCACAGTAGCAACCTCATTAATTTTAATTTTTTTTTATATTTAATGTTTTAGCTGGACTGAAGGCTGGTATATTTGGTGCAGTTGGATTTGCCATCTTTTCAACAGCGATAGATTACTACATGAGGCACTTGTAGCATTGGCTAATCACCAGATCATGCATCCTTGCAAGTTTAATAGTGTAGTCTGCGGAACTGACAGTGTCCATTTCAACATTCACATTAAATAAAGATGTGTAAATGGATTTTTAACTGTGATCTAATCCACACAAAAAAAATATTTTGTAAATGCTTACTTTCGGGACAATGTATAAATGAAAATATTTATAGTTGTTCTAATGAATGATGGTCTGCCTCTGTGACTTGGTGGGCATTTCAAGTCAGCTAAGAGTTTTATTTTAGCTTTTGTGGAAAACAGATATGTTTTTCCGTTAGTTATGACAAGCTCTGTCCATGATCCACTGGGGGGAGACCTTATTGAATGACTTAATGGCAGTTGGTGAGATTGAGCAATAAATGGGGGCTGTTTGATTGACCGCTAAGTGATTTGATTGAATGATTGACCATTGAGTGACTTGATGATTGTTTGAATGATCACTGAGTGACTTGATGATTGTTTGATTGCACATGTCTGTTTGACTGTCCATTGATTGACAAGCTCAGTTTTGTGTAATTTTTCTAAGTATGATGTGCTGTTAAGCTCCAATGTTTTTAACTAAATAAATGAATGGCATATATCTTGAATTTTAAAGCAATAGTTATTTCAGTATTATTTTTCTCTGTTCTTTGAAAATTTTAGCACAGGTCAAACCTCAGAAAATGTTTTTACCTCATTTTATTCATATACTTTCTTTTTGTAGGGAAAATGTCGGACAGGACGTATAGGTTTTAAGAAGGCTGCTATTTTAAATGTCCTTGACCTTGCTGATTTTAAATGGAAATCAAGTGAAAGCCTCAAGTTTCAACTTGAACAAATGAATCTGGAATGATGACATAATTATTTAATCTCATAGGAACAAAAACTGTCAAATGTATTTAATTGTTCTCTCCCTTTTAAAAATTCCTTTTTTTAAAAAAATCAATCTCACTACTTCCTTGTACTGCACATAAACAATTCAGATGAAACTTATTTTTAAAAGAATGTTATGTACTCATAAATAATTTGACACTAGTATGGCATTTAAAGTTTTAAAATAACATTTACTCATAAGCAAGGGTAGACTATACTTCTAACAATATGCTGACACTATTTCCTTATGACCGTTAATGCCTATTGAAAACACTGGAAGTTTTTTCCATGCTACTTGCTACCTATAAATTTCAGGCTTGCCATTTAAGATAGGCAATCTCCATGTTTGTCGTACAAGTTTTGCCACGGCAATCATAAAATCTATTCATGTCAGTTGCATGTAGAGCAATAAGAAGCCTAGTAGCTAGTAAAAACACCATTATTTTTTTTATAAGTCACCAGGAGTCTAACTCCTTGATACTCATACCGACATATGTCTAGAATTTGTCACTCCTATAATTTATGACACAAACTTACACCCTCAACAGTTATTGGAGTAGCTTGCCTTACTTACATCTACTACAGGTGGTGAGGGAGGGGGGGTGGGGTGTAGATTACCTTACCCACTACAGGTGGTGGGGGCTGTGTGTGTGTACACCCACGCAGGATTAAACAGATTATTTCATCGACTCCAAGGGATAACGTTCTGAAATTCAAAACTAAACCTCACCATGACACATTTACCGTTGCGTGGGGCAGAAGCTCATATTATCTATGTCTTGTGACTGGCATCTTATCAACCCAGTTAATTCTTTAAAAAATATATATAATAACAGCAAACATTGTTTGTGTTTCTTAATAGTAATGGTGTAGACTGTCTTCCACTTAACTTTATAACATGCTTCTGTCTTGGTGATTACATTTAGGCTCATTAGAAATATCAATAGTGAGAGCCTTATGATGGTGGACCAACGACTGTACGCAGATGGAGGAGCAGGCATATTTTCAAAGAGCTCCGCTCTGGGCAAGTGACAATCCAGGGGCATTGTCTCACATCTGAAAATTAAATCATGTTCACTTGGTGACCGGGCATCTCTGTAGAATATATATATATATTTATATATGTGTGTGTATTTACATATATATATATATATACCATGCATGGCATAGGATCTGGTTGATTTAAATGACCTGTTGTGAGCCCGCGCCTTCTTGGCAAGAGCCATGTCTGTCACAAGCCTGTCACTTTTTATGATTGCGCCATTCAAACTGTCACTATTGATAGCGTTAAAAAAAAGGTTTAGCTGAATTAAGAGTAATTACATTGCCATCAAAGGCGACATCATGGACCCCCCCATCACCTATTTCCCCAACCGCTCTTCTGTATAAAAACTTTGGGTAGGATCTTGGTGTATTAGTCTAACTTATCTTTTTTATGTCAAATTTAAAAAAAAAAAAAAAGTTTTAATTATATTATTTTTATCATCTTTAGAATCTAAAAATAGCCACGCCTCACTGATCTCAACATGACTGATGTATAAAAACATATTCATCGGGTTCCTTCCTTTCATTTTTGTATCCGCGCTTCAGTGTATTTGTTTGGGTCGCCATATGTTACTGTTCATAAACCTATAATCATTGTTGGGCCCACTAAATGTTTGAGGCGCCCCAGTCACACAATCACCCCCTCACCATGACGGGTCGGTGATTCGTCGATATCGTCTCCGACCCCTTTAAATAAATTAATCATGGACATGTTCTTCTGCCCCCCCCCACCCACACGCACACACCCTTTCCCCCATTTTGGGGGGTCAAATCTAGTGTACTACAGCTGTATCCTCTTGCCCAGGGGTGCATACCTTCATCTGTTCAACGATGTTGCCCCCTCACCTCCCCCCAGCCCCCCCCCCCCCTTGTATGTTACTGACGTCACCAAACATTGTCCTTTCTGCCCGGTTTGCTTAATGGACACAAAAATTGGAGTGGGAATATTGTCTGTAGCCTGATCATACTACGGTCTGAAATGGGAGACAATCAATCAATACAGCGCACCACGACAGGCGATTGTCTTACTTTATTGTAGGACCGTAATAATGAAGGATTGCTGTCTGTGTGTGGGGGGAAAATAAAAAGGGGGGGGGGGGGCTTCCTGTGCAAAGAAATACACGGGGGTTGACAAGAATTACATGATAAAAGAGTTACATGATAAAAGAATTCAGAATATTTGACAGCGTAGGGAGATAAGATTTTTTAAATTAGAAAAAAAAAAAAAAAAAGTTTTGACAGTTTCCTGGTAACATCCTGTGGCACCTACGTTCGAACTATCCTTCTAAGCCTCAAAGGTAATGCAGCTTCATATAATACAACTAAGAGAACAGGCACACACAAAAATGATTGTTGTTGTTGTTCGTTCGTTCGTTCGTCCTTTGCATGAGAAGATCACTAAGACTTAAAGTACCCGGAACTTACAGTACACGGTGATTGCGAAGGTGGCTTGCTATTCCGATTTGTGCCCGGAAAGCTTTCCCGCACGTGGTACATACGTTGTTTTGGGTCCTAGGACTTTGCTGGGAGGATTTGTGACGATTCTGATTTTCCTTGCAAGAAAAAAAAAAAAAAATAAACAGATGTTTTTATTTTTGTAGGGTAGTGGTCGGCAAACTCATTGGTCGAAAGGTCAGTGGTCGGCAAACTCATTGGTCGAAAGGGCAGTGGTCGGCAAACTCATTGGTCAAAAGGGCCAGAAATCAGCAGCAGCGGGGTGGTTAAAAAATTTTTGACAGTCAAAATTTCTTGTCAAAAGCCATGTTTTTCGGAGTCACAGCCGATTTGTGGCCGAGCCGCACTCAGGTCGCTAAAGAGCCGCATGCGGCTCGGAAGTCGGGATTTACCGACCACCGATGTAGGGTAATATGAGGTTATGACTGCTTTTAGGTTTAAAGCAATAACACTTATACACAGGATAGGAGAGAGAGGTGGGGGGAAGCTTTTCATGGCTAAGAGACAAGTTTTAAATTTTGATCTTGTAGCCAATACTAAAAATCTCCACGAGCTACGTAAGAAAGATCAGAGAGCCGTATGCGGTTGCAAGTTGCTGGATCCCGACCCCGGGGGGGGGGGGGGGGGGGGGGAAACCTGCAGAAAGCCACAAAAGAAAAAAAACAACATCCCTTTAGAATTAGAGTGGATCTTGATTTTTGTACGGTTTATATGACATTTACCGGTATTTGACATTTTAAACTACGTTACTAAGATCACAGTTACAACCTGTTTTACGTCTACTGAAATAGTTTGTCAAAGTTATCGAAGGGATTGTCATCATTGTGTCCCGAGTACTGGGTTAGGGATGTCGGGGTGGGGGCCTGGTATGCGTTGTTACAGAGATAGTTGGATTGTTACTAGTAACATTATTTTATTTGCCAAGGATGATGGTATTGTTCGCCCTGAATCGGGTACTGTGACGTGCGAGCTGACAGCACGTGTCTTGGTAGAGTCCTACTTTCCTAAAAAAAAAATATTTTTTTTTAAAATTAGGTCCATAGGCGCATCTAGGGTTAGTGCCCCAGGGGCGGACTAAGATGTTAGCACTCCTTTCACAAAAAAATATCCACAGCTGACCGAAAATGCCGCCCCTTCAATATATAGAAAAAAAGAGGGCCGTGGGTGGAAGGGGGCCGAACCACCCTTCCGTCCCCCTTACCAAGCAACGGTTGGATCAGTCCAGTTATGGACATGATTTCGTCAGTCCTAACGGTACTTCCGCCTTGACAAGCCCCCCTCCCCCCCCCCCCCCGTCAGTGGCGTAGATGCGGGGGTGCGGACAACACAGGGTGATAC
The DNA here is from genome assembly GCA_964033795.1 of Lymnaea stagnalis. Classification (NCBI taxonomy): domain Eukaryota; kingdom Metazoa; phylum Mollusca; class Gastropoda; family Lymnaeidae; genus Lymnaea; species Lymnaea stagnalis. The sequence goes on along the minus strand of CAXITT010000691.1, from coordinate 89,739 downwards.
CATCTCAGGAGGGTGATACCATCTCAGGAGGGTGATACCATCTCAGAAGGGTGATACCATCTCAGGAGGGTGATACCATCTCAGGAGGGTGATACCATCTCAGGAGGGTGATACCATCTCAGGAGGGTGATACCAACCTGAAAAAAACAACATATTTACTGAGCACACACTGCTCGGTCTAACCGAATTTCATAAAAGGATAACCGATCACATTTAAATTTCTCCACACATGCAATCAATCCAAGTGCGCGCTTCATTAAAAGTTCAAATTGATGCGTCAGAAATGAGGTAAGCCTATAATTAGTTCAGGAAAAACTCCTTTTTGCCCATGATTCATCGTCGATTGAAGTGTTCTGAAACTTTCGTAAGTGACAGGAAGCTATATTTATCTAAATTCTGAGAAATAAAGCTTTCCATTGATACCCAATACGGTGTGGTCGGGTAATTCTAAGTACATGAATCGAATCGGTAAAAATTAAAAACATTTTTAAAATACTCCTGACCCATACAAAGAGTTAACAAAATTTTTTTTTTTTTAAATATTCTGTTATCTTTTAATAATTAATTTAAATAAATTGTCAAGATTTTTGTAACCAAATCTATCGAAACCCAGAAATACTAAAAAATTTATATTTTCGCCGATTCGTCACTAACACCGCCCCGTAACATTTGAGAACTATTGTCATACAGCACAAGGTCTTTTACATGCTGTCTGTGATTTCACGTTTATCTGCTGCTACCTTTACCTTTAGGCTGATCTACTTGAGGAAGTTAATCTTAAACAATAGTATCTGCAGACTAAAGGCTTTACTCTTGACAAAGTGGTGACCAGCCTAAAGGCCTTAGGACGGGCTGTGACTGTTCAAGTCAAACCATGAGTCAACTATCAGCAAGGCAAGAACATTTATTGGTGTCCGTTCCAAAATTAACCTCTTTCTATGATGAGTTATCAGAAGATAAACTTTTAAAAGAAATACTAAGGATGAGAAGACACCTAAAGGTGGCGGACACTGATTTTCACAAAGTCATGGACTGGTCAGTATTTTATGTTCTGAAATGGGACCTCCTAGAATCTCTTCCGATTCTCTCGCTAAGCCTTTAAATGTTTCTTACGATCTGTGTGTCTGTGGCTTCAATTGAGCGGAGCTATTCAAAACTAGGACTTATCAAGAACTATTTACAATCCAACATGGGACAGTCGAGGCTTTCTGGTCTGTTTCTACTATCAATTGAAAGTAATACGGTGAAGGATATTGATTTTGATCAAGTGATTGACAGATTTGCAGCTTTGAAGACCAGGAAATGAAAATTTTTAACAAAGCAAATTTAGTGTTAAAATAACTATAACTTAACGTTGTTACAGTTCTTAAATACATTTACCGCCTGGCCTTCAATTAATTTGTTTTTATTCCTGTCATTGTTATACTGTAGACTTATTTTAACATGAAGAAATCCATAAATCCATTGTGGAAGTCGGGGGAGGGGTGATCACCATGAGTTTATTGCACTAGGTGACACCAACCCTAGCTACGCCACTGCACCCATTTACAGAAAGGTGACGAGTGAAACCATCATTCACACTATGGACAGAAGGTGTTACTTGTCTTGGCTTTCATCGACGTGTATGTGACAACGCGTCCTTGTCGCCGCTGGCCACTCAACAAACGTGTAGCTGGTCAACGGGGCACATGGCGACGATATGGTCATGGTGTACTTTCGTGAGACGTGGGTTCATAAAAATTGGTCTTGCTTTCTCTCTCCCTCTCTCTTTTTTTCTTTTTCTCTCTCTTTCTTTCTCTCTCTCTCTCTCTCTTCCCCCTCTTTCTCTTCCTCTATCTCTTTCTCTCTTTCTCTCTCTCTTTATCTCTCGCCCTCTCTCTTACCCCTCTCTCTTATTCTCTCTTCCCCCTCTCTCTCATTCTCTCTTCCACCCTCTCTCTCTCTCTCTCTCTCTTTCTCTCTCCTCTCTCTCTCTCTTCCCCATCTCTATTTTCCTCTCTCTATCACTTCCCCCTCTCTGTTTTCCTCTCTCTCTTCCGCTCTCTCTCTTTCTCTCTCTCTCTTTCTCTCCACCTTTCTCTCTCTATTTGTTAGGAAGGAGGGTGCTGTCTAGCTATCACACAGTTACATTCTCTTTCATTCCCGCACTCAGTTTCTCTCATTTCTCTCTCTCTCTCACACACACTCATATTCTCTCATCGTCTATCTCTCCCTCACTCAGTTTCTCTAATTTCTCTCTCTTTCTCTCTCCCTCTTCCCTCATAGATTCGTCTTATCCCTTTACTCCAACGTCATCAGATCCCTTCTCTCAATGTTTCTCTCCGATGTCCGATCAGTTTTTTCCCCTTTACCTTGGCTTCCTTCCCTTCGTCTGCCCCCCCCCTCCTCCACCACCCGCCCCACCAGATCACTTCATTCGCTTTCTATCTCGTACGGTCGATACTTTTAAAAAAGAAAATATCAGACTCCAACGTTGCCCAAACGGAGATGAGACGCGCAACGTTCAAGAAAGTTCTGGAATGTTGTGGTGCGGCGTTAATTTGCTTATTTAAGTTTGCCTTGAAAAAAATGAAAAAAAGTAGGGGAATATTCTGGTGTGTGGTCGACTTCTTGACACGTGAACGATGACGTCACATTTGGCGACCTGGTAGTGTGCTGCATGTCGTGGCTCGGACGAGACGTTCTCGTACACTGATTTGGTGGAGGCAGATTTTGAAGGGGCTTAGGAAGAAGGGTGAGGGGCGCAGAGGGAGTGGGCCGACGAGGACGGCCCTTACATTCTTAATATAGAGCGGGAGAAATTTTTGGCAAACAACTGCAGATTTTTTTTTTTTTTTTTTTTTTTTTTACGTGGAGTCGGAGTGGCTAAAATATTGACCCGTTCCAAGCGGCACTCATCTTAGCTACGTCACTGCAGGGTAGTTTTTACTTCTTTTATTTTTATTACTCACATCACAACTTATTACTAAAATTCTACAACACATCATTAAGTGTTGAATAAAATGTGTCTTAGCTTAAATTTGCTAAGATTTAAAGCATCTTTTTTCTATGTTCCTTCTCACTTTCCAGGTCAAATGTCCCAAGCCAAAAAAACAAAAAACAACAAAAAGCAACAGAAAACCCACTGCGATTTGGTTTTAATATCCAGCAAATCTGGCCAATTTCATGGATCACAATCAGTCACAATGTGTAAAGTATTGCCACGACCACTTTGGTAATATATTTTTTTTTTGCAATCAAAACTTACACTTACAAACGTAAAATAGAGATCTCATTTCGAGTTGAAATTCTCCGTTACTTAAAACAAAATGTGTAATAGAAATTAATTATGAAACAATAATTTATGTGTAATAGAACTTTATTATGAAACTAATCTTAATGTGTGATCGAACTTTATTATGAAACTAATCTTAATGTGTAATAGAACTTTATTATGGAACTATTCTTAACGCGTAACAGAAACTTTTTTATCAATAAAAAAATGTCTTAATGATCTGAAACACACCTATTTTGAAAACACTTGTGAAGCCAGAGACTTTTGTCTCACAATGTACACATGCCTACTGTAGCACAGAAGTGTACACACGCCTACTGTAGCACAGAAGTGTACACGCGCCTACTGTAGCACAGAAGTGTACACGCGCCCATTGTAACACAGAAGTGTACGTGGACACGTTGCATAGATTTAGAGTATAGCTTCTTAGCCTGTCTCAGTTGGTATGTTTACAATGTTGATATTATGCGATCTCAGCGGAGTAGAAAGATTTCTCTTATCAGTTCTTTGTTTGTGTGTATATTTTATATGTGTGTGTGTGTGTGGAGGGACGAACATGAAAAGCGGGGGGGGGGGGGAGAAGTGGGCTTGCCCTGACAGCTTTAGATGAAAGCTGGACGATAGTCTCACAGTATTAAACCCTTGGGTCCACTCGACTCAATTTTGTTTGTGTGTATATTTTATATGTGTGTGTGTGTGTGGAGGGACGAACATGAAAAGCGGGGGGGGGGGAGAAGTGGGCTTGCCCTGACAGCTTTAGATGAAAGCTTGACGATAGTCTCACAGTATTAAACCCTTGGGTCCACTCGACTCAAATCCTGCTAGGACCCAAAGCAACATGAGCCCTACGTGCGGGAAAGATTCCCAGGCACAAATAAGACTGGCAAGGCCACCTCCGTACTCACCGTGTAATACAGCATTGGTCATCTGCGCATGCGAAGGACCAGCAACAACGGTGGACCCTTGAAGAGTAATGTCTTCTAGGCCAGGCTTGTCTTCGTCGAGAAAATTGGTACACGTATTCCCTTTGTTATCTTTATTTTAAAAAAAATAATAATTATATCACAAAGTACTATTATCAGCTGAATGCTCTTCACGTGTAAATATTAAGATCACAATTACAACAGCAACGCAACTACAACTTAACTAAAAGAAAAATAACAACCAAAAGTGTGTGAATTCTTCACTGGAGAATTGATTTGCTGGTTTTGAAGTAATGTTATAGGTGCGTCCACAAATTGGTGTCATGTTTAAAACCACAGACGGTGCGGTTCTTGACCACAGTCCAAATGTCAAGGCCAAAGCAGTAGGTCTATAAATCTGTATTTAAAATTTAAAATGTAAATAATAATAACAATACATCATCCCCGTTTAGTTCTTCGACAAACGAGACAAAAAGAGTTGGTGTTTTTAATCCAATCATTATATTCGTAAATGAACCCGCCAGTCTTAAATGGCACCATAGAAAAGATTACATTTTTTTTTAAACTTTGAACCCAACACAAAAATATTCCTTCTAAAAAAAAAAAATATTTTTCGTGATGCCATTGATAGCTTTCATTTAGAAAGGAACCAGTTGCCACTGTCACAAACGTTATTTTGCGCCAGTCCCTTGGAACGGTAAACAAAAAACAACACCAAAAAGAGGTCATCTCAGCCCACGGCCTCTGTTCAGACGAAATGACCCAGTAAGTTTACATGTAACGGCAGCTTTCCTACCGGCGAGCAGCGAGCTGGCCTTTGCAAATTTAGAGCGCCAGTGTAGCACATTAAAAAAAACAAAAAAAAACATTAGATCGTAGAGCACAAAACGTTAAAACTGCCTCCAAGCGTTTACATACCATTTCCTAATCTGCATTAGCCGTCACAAAGTTCAGAGGCTATAGCAAACATTAGACAGACATTTCTAGCAGTTTCAAGTTGTCTGTATTTTTTTTTCTTCTCTTTTGGTTTACGGTGTGTAGAAGATTTTTCAACCTGATATATTTTTTTACACAATCCTTCTGTGCTATTTATGGGTATAAGGCTTAAAGAGAGTGACCTGATCGTGTTTGACAACAAACATCAGTGCTGTTTTCAGTGTGGACGTCTGGATCTATAACTCAGGAGTCGCATTGTTTTAAAAGGATTTTTCAAGGTAAGCCTCAATTAATTTTTAAAACAAATATACAGTAAAATGCTGTTATCTGATTCTGTTTGCTGCGGGTCTCGACACTTTAAACATGTCACTAACGGGCTTGATTTGTTTGCACCGTACACGTCACAACGTGTTAACACTATTGTGTCTAACCTCTGCCTCTAGTTTTGTTACAAGTAACTTTGGCTAATTCTTACATCACCTTGCTTGACAACGCGGGCGGGGGGGGGGAGAATAAGCAGACATTATAGGGTGCCATTAGGGTGCCATTAGGGTGCCATTAGGGTGCCATTAATTTAATTTTAAAAAAGTGATAGAAAAATCGTCGACTTTCCAGTTCCAGTGGGGGGGGGGGCTGTCCCCATTAGCCTCCCATTATGGACGCCCATGAAACTTTTTAGCAGTGCCCCCTCTCCCGCCCCACCCCGGTCACTGAATTAAGTTAGCCTCTTAACCAACAGCCACTAATATATTTTACCATTTGGTCAGTTACTAAATGTATATATATATAGTCTCCGACCTCTGCTCTTGACAGAAGAGACCAAGACCCACCTTTGTTAATGATTGCCCCCATGCCGAGCCTTGGGGAGGCTATTGGGGCGGAAGGGCCCTAACTTGATCCAATGTTGTATGACACTTAAATGACTGCATATACTCAACGGATGCAGCATGTTGGCTGTTGACATTGCGTTAGGCGGAGATATAATAGTGACATGGGCATAAGAGGGAATGAGCCTGACAGGGACATAAGAGGGAATGAGCCTGACATGGGCATAAGAGGGAATGAACCTGTAAGGGACATAAGAGGGAATGAGCCTGACAGGGACATAAGAGGGAATCAGCCTGACAGGGACATGAGAGGGAATGAGCCTGACAGGGACATGAGAGGGAATGAGCCTGACGGGGATATAAGAGGGAATCAGCCTGACAGGGACATAAAGGGGAGTGGGTCTGACGTCACTCAGAGGATGCTTAAGTGACAAAACCTTGACCATGCTGAAGGGCGTTAAGTGGATACATTTTGGGTGAAAACAAACTTAAGTGATGATAACTATCAAGTTACCGGTATTAATATTATATAATGGCTACTTTCAGGGCATACATGTTTAAAGTATTAGCACATATTTATTTCAAAACAAAACCAGATAGAAAGGTGTGCCACCGCTAACCGGTATTTTGACATATGAATATGCCCCCCCCCCCGAGCTAAAGACTTAGCATACCCCTCCCCCCCTTTTTTTCACCCTTTACCCCTTATCTCTTGCAAAATCTTTTTAGTCCAAAGCTTTTTTTAAAAAGTTTTTAAAGAAATAAGAATATTCACTGATACTAAAAGAGTAATCGACTTGGTTGTTTCCTCTTCTCATCATTCTATTTGTTTAGTATTTTTTAGAGCTCGATCGATACAGGATCAATATCGTTCTAAAATGCATTGACTTTTGGAAGCAGCCAAGCTTTTATTGCCTGCATTTCTAACAGCCAATTAAAAAAAAAGCATCTTGAAATGCCTTAGCTGAATCGCTTCAGCACTTCTAAGGGTCACGTGATGATTTCAAGCACACACACACACACGTTTACCAATTTACCTGCTTGTTTATCACTATATATATATATATATATATATATATATATATATTTGTTATATATATATATATATATATATATATATATATATATATATATATTATAATGGTATTTTTTTTATTCACACACACACACACATTTATAAATTTATATGTTTGTTTATATCTATATATATATATATATATATATATATATATATATATATGGGGTATATATATATATATATATATATATATATATATACATATATATATACTAGACGGGTCTGTTTTTTATGTGTGCTTACAGGAAGAACAGCAATGCGTTAGGACTGACAATGGTCAATAACTTCGGACATAGCCAAGGTTATTATCTTTTTTTTTCGTTTAGATGCCACCCCTAATCCCCAACCCCCTTTTTAAAAACAAACCCACACAACTCTCAAACCCCAAAAATCCCCAAAAGAAACCGTTGCTCTAATCTAGAGACGTGAAGATTTGAAACAGAATGATTGTTTCTAAGGCAGTTACAGAGATCAGTGAAAGCAGGGTTGCAAACCGTTCGTTAAGTTACGGAGAGCCTAAAAATTTAACATAAAATTATTATATTTCAGTAAAAATGCGAAAGAACATTAGTATGTCCGTTAACACAAAAATGCGAATTAGGACAAAGATCTCTTGAAGCGGAACAAATAAATGGGATACTTCAACGTTAATAGTTTTTTTGTTTTTTTGTTTTTTTGCTTGTCTTCAACTTGTAAGATCACAAGCAGGATACAATCAACACTGATGAGAATGTGATACAATAGAATACCGTTATAAAACAAGCTCAAGCCCCTTGGTCATATGACGTTGAGCCATACAGACTTTGTCTTTTTTTTTTAAATGTCATACGGGCATTTGGAAATTTGTAGCATAGGTTGTTTCAGTTTCTTTTAAATTGATTCCGTAAAAAAAAAAAAAAAAAAAAAAAAAAAATGTTTATCCGTAAAAATTGTGGAGATAGAGAATAGTTTATGGGTTTAAATGATGGGTGGGATTAAATGATGGGTGGTATTAAATGATGGGTGGGATTAAATGATGGGTTGGATTAAATAATGGGTGAGATTAAATGATGGGTGGACATGAAATGATGAATGCTATTAAATGATGGGTGGGATTAAATGATGGGTGGGATTAAATGATGTGTTGGATTAAATGATGGGTGGGATTAAATGATATGATGAATGAAATGATGGGAGGAATTCAATAATGGGTGGAATTAAATGATGGGTGGGATTAAACGATGGGTGGCAATAAATGAAGGGTGTAATTAAATGACACTTGTCATTCATGCCACTCTTGCAAACCATGGCGCTTTTTTTTCGAGACTAGATGATGAAAAAACAAACCCTGACTTCATTCCGGCGCCTGACATCAATCGATAAGGAGCAACCCTGCTCCGTGACGTCATTCAGCCGCTGGGTTGATGAGCGTTGGAGCTTGTGACGTCATTTATTGTAAGGCGTCTAATAACATTTCATCGGCCCTAAGCATTACCAGGTGGCTGCTGTCTGGTTGCTGTTGTTTTTTAGGACATATAGGTTAAGGATAAAAAAGGGGCGTAACTGATACTGGCAGTGGTGTCGTTAGTAATAGTGCCACCCGGGGCGTACTAAGTTTTTTTTTTGTCTACGCCCTTCCATAAAAAATATATATATCTGCAGTTTGGCCGAAAAATCCGCCCTCAATATAAGTAAGTGGTGAGGGACGGGGGGGGGGGCTTCTGCCCGTGCCGTACCAGACCTCCGCATCCCTCCCTACCCTCCCAGATACTGGGCGGATACTGGACAGATACTGGGCGGATACTTGGCGGATACTGGACAGATACTGGCCAGATACTGGGCGGATACTGGACAGATACTGGGCGGATACTGGACGGATACTGGACAGATACTGGACAGGTACAGGACATATACTGGACAGATACTGGAAAGGTACTGGACAGATACTGGACACACAAAAGGTGGATGAGAACATTGTCCCAAATTGACGTGTTTAAATAAGTTGCGTGATGAACTGTTGTGTCACTGTTGTGGTTTGATCAGTTTATTTAGGATTTGCGCCTTGACTCTCACTCTTGTCACTGCATATTATTATGTAAGCGCGGATTGGCAACCGTTTTGGTTATATCATTTTAACACGGTAGTAAGGAAAAAAAGTGTATTATTTGGTCTTCCTTAGGCAAGTTTGACACGCGTGCCGTAGGTTGCCGAGCTCTGATACATACAATGGAAAGGTTGCACGTCAACACAAAGGCACTGCATCGATCACTTGATTTTTACGTGAATCTGACACCACTTCTTGTCGCGTAACTGATCCATAATGTGTGGATACATTTTATTCCATTACGTGAAGAGGAGTGCAGACCTACATGTGTATCAAATCTACAGTGTTAGCTGTGACTGACGGACCGCTTGGCGCATACATTGAGCTGTGTTTTTGTTTTTTGTTTTTTTAAGTGAAATCTCCCACGTTAGTGTGGGATTGTCCAGGTCAAGGTGTGCGAGCCTCTTGTGTGTGGGTGATCTTAAGAATGTCTGCTGAAATCTACGTCGCAGCAGTGGCCAAAAAAAAAAAAAAAATCTCTTTAAAAAAATCAAGTCGTTCAATGAAATACCGATAGTTCGTCGTTTTGAGATCTAGGGCTTACGCTTGTATGTCTGATTCAGCCGTCTTCTAGAAGGGTATGGCGTAGGATTAAAGGTTGGTTACCAAGTTTAAAGGTGTGTCACTAAAGATTTAAGATGTGGCACGCAAGGTTTAAGGTGTGTCACTGAAGATTTAATATATGGCAGGCAAGTTTTAAGGTGTGTCGTACAAGATTTAAGATGTGTCACGCAAAGTTGAAGGTGTGTTACGCAAGGTTTAAGATGTGTCACACAAGGTTTAATATGTGTCACGCAAGGTTTAAGGTGTGTCACGCAAGGGTTAAGGTGTGGCACGCAAGATTTAAGGTGTGGCACGCAAGGTTTAAGGTGTGGCACGCAAGGTTTAAGGTGTGACACGCAAGATTTAAGGTGTGTCACGCAAGATTTAATAACTCGCACGCAAGGCTTAACATGCGTCACACAAGGTTTAAGGTGTGTTACGCAAGGTTTTTAGTTTTTTGGTGTGTCGCAGGCGTTTGATATAAATAGTTTAAAAAAAATAAGAATGCCATGTAACATTTTTATTCATTTAATTTGCTAAATGAGTCGTGACTCTTATCATGATACATATAGTCTAATTGCAGCAACAACAATTTGACTAGACTCTGCTCTTTACCAAACAAGCCTTTTAAAAAAACACTATCTTTACTGAGTGGTGACCCCCCCCCCCCCTCTTTTTTTTTCGATTCATTTTTATACTACCCAAACTGACTGTGGTTTGTAAACAAAACAAAAA
>CAXITT010000691.1:63037-78523 GCA_964033795.1 Lymnaea stagnalis | reverse complement strand
CGTAACACAGTAACAGTTTAATGCAGTTGTTATTCTACCTCGTAACACAGTAACAGTTTGATGCAGTTGTTATTCTCCCTCGTAACACAGTAACAGTTTGATGCAGTAGTTATTCTCCCTCGTAACACAGTAACAGTTTAATGCAGTTGTTATTCTCCCTCGTAACACAGTAACAGTTTGATGCAGTTGTAATTCTCCCTCGTAACACAATAAACAGTTTGATGCAGTTGTTATTCTCCCTCGTAACACAGTAACAGTTTGATGCAGTTGTAATTCTCCCTCGTAACACAATGAACAGTTTGATGAAGTTGTTATTCTCTCTCGTAACACAGTAACTGTTTGATGCAGTTGTTATTCTCCCTCGTAACACAGTAACAGTTTGATGCAGTTGTTATTCTTCCCCTGTAACACAGCAACAGTTTGATGCAGTTGTTATTGTCCCTCGTAACACAGCAACAGTTTGATGCAGTTGTTATTGTCCCTCGTAACACAGCAACAGTTTGATGCAGTTCTAATTCTCCCTCGTAACACAATAAACAGTTTGATGCAGTAGTTATTCTCCCTCGTAACACAGTAACAGTTTAATGCAGTTGTTATTCTCCCTCGTAACACAGTAACAGTTTGATGCAGTTGTTATTCTCCATCGTAACACAGTAACAGTTTGATGCAGTTGTTATTCTCCCTCGTAACACAGTAACAGTTTGATGCAGTTGTTATTCTCCCTCGTAACACAGTAACAGTTTGATGCAGTACTTATTCTCCCTCGTAACACAGTAACAGTTTGATGCAGTTGTTATTCTCCCTCGTAACACAGTAACAGTTTGATGCAGTACTTATTCTCCCTCGTAACACAATAAACAGTTTGATGCAGTAGTTATTCTCCCTCGTAACACAGTAACAGTTTGATGCAGTTGTTATTCTCCCTCGTAACACAGTAACAGTTTGATGCAGTACTTATTCTCCCTCGTAACACAGTAACAGTTTAATGCAGTTGTTATTCTCCCTCGTAACACAGTAACAGTTTGATGCAGTAGTTATTCTCCCTCGTACGACAGTAACAGTTTGATGCAGTTGTTATTCTCCCTCGTAACACAATAAACAGTTTGAGGCAGTAGTTATTCTCCCCGTAACAAAGTAACAGTTTGATGCAGTTGTTATTCTTCCCCTGTAACACAGCAACAGTTTGATGCAGTTGTTATTGTCCCTCGTAACACAGTAACAGTTTGATGCAGTAGTTATTCTCCCTCGTAACACAGTAACAGTTTAATGCAGTTGTTATTCTACCTCGTAACACAGTAACAGTTTGATGCAGTTGTTATTCTCCCTCGTCTAATTGCAACAACAACAATTTGACTAGACTCTGCTCTTTACCCAACAAGCCTTTTAAAAAAACACTATCTTTACTGAGTGGTGACCCCCCCCCCCCCTCTTTTTTTTTCGATTCATTTTTAGACTACACAAACGGACTGTGGTTTGTAAACAAAACAAAAAATGTATGTCATCCGTGTAGATAAGGTATTTCATTGTAGCATGGAGCAAGGGTGAGCCTCTTTAATCCTATTAGACGGTTCACTATCCCTGGGGGGCCCTTGTTGACTTAATGTGCAGTGTGATTATGTTCATGTTATTGTTTAATCATTGCATCGCTTGGCGTGGTCGCCATCTTTACTCTTGCTATTTTTTGGAAAGTCCTACTAGATGTATTTCGTAATAGTAGTTTAATTAATATTCCGCCACAATGTTGATGTCGTTAAAAGCTGACATCGTCTGCAATAACCTGACATAACACACACCAGGAGGGTGACAGATGGTCCAGGTGGTTTGTGGTGTGGAGGTTAGAGTGGAGTTGAAGGTGGAGGTAAAGGTGGAAGTCAAGGTGGAGGTGAGGGTGAAAAAAATGAAGGTCGGAGTGGAGATTTTAGTGGAGGTGGTGTGGTGGTAAAGGGGAGAGATGGGGTGGAGTTTAGGGTGAGGGTGTAAAAGGAGGTGGGGGTGGAGGCTAGTGTGGAGGTGAGAGTTGAGGTTAAGATGGAAATGAGAGGGGAGGTTAGGGTGGAGATTGAAGTGAAGGTGGAGGGTGCGGTTTAGGTTAGTTCTATGCGAGAAATCTTCAACTTGAGTCCAATGTCCTACCAAAGACGCAGAAGGCGAGATAGAATGGTTGAATACGGTCTCACATATTTGCTAGTTGTCCCATAAACCCCCGGGCCGCTAAACCAATTATGCACTATAACAGTTTAATGCAGTTGTTATTCTCCATCGTAACACAGTAACAGTTTGATGCAGTTGTAATTCTCCCTCGTAACACAATAAACAGTTTGATGCAGTAGTTATTCTCCCTCGTAACACAGTAACAGTTTGATGCAGTAGTTATTCTCCCTCGTAACACAGTAACAGTTTAATGCAGTTGTTATTCTACCTCGTAACACAGTAACAGTTTGATGCAGTTGTTATTCTCCCTCGTAACACAGTAACAGTTTGATGCAGTAGTTATTCTCCCTCGTAACACAGTAACAGTTTGATGCAGTTGTTATTCTCCCTCGTAACACAGTAACAGTTTGATGCAGTTGTTATTCTCCCTCGTAACACAGTAACAGTTTGATGCAGTTGTTATTCTCCCTCGTAACACAGTAACAGTTTGATGCAGTTGTTATTCTCCCTCGTAACACAGTAACAGTTTGATGCAGTTGTTATTCTCCCTCGTAACACAGTAACAGTTTGATGCAGTTGTTATTCTCCCTCGTAACACAGTAACAGTTTGATGCAGTTGTTATTCTCCCTCGTAACACAGTAACAGTTTGATGCAGTTGTTATTCTCCCTCGTAACACAGTAACAGTTTGATGCAGTTGTTATTCTCCCTCGTAACACAGTAACAGTTTGATGCAGTTGTTATTCTCCCTCGTAACACAGTAACAGTTTGATGCAGTTGTTATTCTCCCTCGTAACACAGTAACAGTTTGATGCAGTTGTTATTCTCCCTCGTAACACAGTAACAGTTTGATGCAGTTGTTATTCTCCCTCGTAACACAGTAACAGTTTGATGCAGTTGTTATTCTCCCTCGTAACACAGTAACAGTTTGATGCAGTTGTTATTCTCCCTCGTAACACAGTAACAGTTTGATGCAGTTGTTATTCTCCCTCGTAACACAGTAACAGTTTGATGCAGTTGTTATTCTCCCTCGTAACACAGTAACAGTTTGATGCAGTAGTTATTCTCCCTCGTAACACAGTAACAGTTTGATGCAGTTGTTATTCTCCCTCGTAACACAGTAACAGTTTGATGCAGTTGTTATTCTCCCTCGTAACACAGTAACAGTTTGATGCAGTTGTTATTCTCCCTCGTAACACAGTAACAGTTTGATGCAGTTGTTATTCTTCCCCTGTAACACAGCAACAGTTTGATGCAGTTGTTATTGTCCCTCGTAACACAGCAACAGTTTGATGCAGTTGTTATTCTCCCTCGTAACACAGTAACAGTTTGATGCAGTTGTAATTCTCCCTCGTAACACAATAAACAGTTTGATGCAGTAGTTATTCTCCCTCGTAACACAGTAACAGTTTGATGCAGTAGTTATTCTCCCTCGTAACACAGTAACAGTTTAATGCAGTTGTTATTCTACCTCGTAACACAGTAACAGTTTAATGCAGTTGTTATTCTCCATCGTAACACAGTAACAGTTTGATGCAGTAGTTATTCTCCCTCGTAACACAGTAACAGTTTGATGCAGTTGTTATTCTCCCCGTAACAAAGTAACAGTTTGATGCAGTTGTTATTCTCCCCCGTAACACAATAAACAGTTGGATGCAGTAGTTATTCTCCCTCGTAACACAGTTACAGTTTAATGCAGTAGTTATTCTCCCTCGTAACACAATAAACAATTTGATGCAGTAGTTATTCTCCCACGTAACACAGTAACAGTTTAATGCAGTTGTTATTCTCCCTCGTAACACAGTAACAGTTTGATGCAGTTGTTATTCTCCATCGTAACACAGTAACAGTTTGATGCAGTAGTTATTCTCCCTCGTAACACAGTAACAGTTTAATGCAGTTGTTATTCTCCCTCGTAACACAATAAACAGTTTGATGCAGTAGTTATTCTCCCTCGTAACACAGTAACAGTTTAATGCAGTTGTTATTCTCCCTCGTAACACAGTAACAGTTTGATGCAGTTGTTATTCTCCATCGTAACACAGTAACAGTTTGATGCAGTTGTTATTCTCCCTCGTAACACAGTAACAGTTTGATGCAGTTGTTATTCTCCCTCGTAACACAGTAACAGTTTGATGCAGTTGTTATTCTCCATCGTAACACAGTAACAGTTTGATGCAGTTGTTATTCTCCCTCGTAACACAATAAACAGTTTGATGCAGTTGTTATTCTCCCTCGTAACACAATAAACAGTTTGATGCAGTAGTTATTCTCCCTCGTAACACAGTAACAGTTGGATGCAGTTGTTATTCTCCCTCGTAACACAGTAACAGTTGGATGCAGTTGTTATTCTCCCTCGTAACACAGTAACAGTTGGATGCAGTTGTTATTCTCCCTCGTAACACACATGGGAATCAAGTGACGAGATGTGCAGCAGCACTTTCAGCTGAACCCAGAGTCTTTGGAAAAGTGTATTGCGTTTGTTGGCGTGCCCGCAGAAGGATTCTTACATCACCGCGTTCATCAGAGTTGCAGGCCTATTGAGTTTGTGGACCACATTAATTTTAAATATTGTCTCGTTCAAAACATCAACCAAAATCAGTGGCGCGGGTAGGGGGGGGGGGCTGGTTCGCCTCAGCAGCATTTTTTCTTTACAAATGGTTGGGGGGAGGGGTGCGGGGGGCGGGGGGGGGGGGGGGGGCTGGTTCGCCTCAGCAGCATTTTTTCTTTACAAATGGTTGGGGGGAGGGGTGCGGCATTTTCGGAAAACTGCAGAGTTTTTGTCGTGGAAGAAGGGCGGCAAGAACCTTGGTTCTGGGATCTGGCCCGTGGGCCGTAATCGGAGGACCCCTGCTCAGACCATTAAAACAATCAAGGTTGTTCGCTTAATTTCTTCACAGAACCGACTTCGACCCCCCCCCCCCTCCCCACAACTCCTACCAACCCTAGCTGCGTTAAGGACCAAAAGCACCGGGGTCACATTTCTTCAATGTCAATAACTGGAAAACATTCTCATAATATATGTTTCAATTGTTTACCTCCCATTAAGGCTATATTGACCAACTGTAAAGGTCAAGGCCAGGTGACAACTTGTGAACAAATAACATCTTATTGCAGTATAGATAAGGCTACTGTCGTGAGATCAATCCCCTTTTCTCTAGCGGACGTGTGATCTCAAGACGCGATGATAAGAATATCTATGCCCGGTTATTTAAGGACCTGTTCACCTGTTACCCTCCAAGGTCCGAAAAGTCAATTTAACTTTATTTATTTAACTATTGTCACAACTTCTGTGCGTGTAGCCCCCCCCCCAACCCGCGCTCCCTACGTGTCGACTAAACCTCTAGGCTCGTATCATTGTTGCTGTATGTGTTTTAATTTTATTTTTTAAATTGTCCTCTGCCCCTGCAGGCGCAGTCGGAAAATAGTTTTAAAATGATTGGTTTTAATTTGATTTCCATACAAGACTCTAATGAAAAAATATTTTTGCAGCTATGAAAAGAGTTTTGAAAGAGAGGCTGGTTGTTATTCAGATCCAGTGACCTTTTGGGCAAGTACCCTTTTGGAAAGAGAGGCTGGTTGTCATTCAGATCCAGTGACCTTTTGGGCAAGTGCCCTTTTGGAAAGAGAGGCTGGTTGTCATTCAGATCCAGTGACCTTTTGGGCAAGTGCCCTTTTGGAAAGAGAGGCTGGTTGTCATCCAGATCCAGTGACCTTTTGGGCAAGTGCGCTTTTGGAAAGAGAGGCTGGTTGTCATTCAGATCCAGTGACCTTTTGGGCAAGGGAACTTTTGGAAAGAAAGGCTGGTTGTCATTCAGATCCAGTGACCATTGTGGCACGGGTCCTTTGGAAATAGAGGCTGTTAAAAACTGAAAATTTAATATATAAAAACAAGCATCGACTGGCTGTTCAGCAGACATAGTGATAAAGCGTGCAAAGCTAAAACTCCGTGTGCATTTTTAGAACCGTTCATGGCAGTTTCATGATGATGGAAGGAGTGTTTCATTTCAATGGTCGTGCAGATTGTTCATCACTTTTAAGACTTGCCTTCTTTAACACGCAGTTTATTATACAATTTGCCATCAAAAGACTTCTGTAATCAGGAAAGGAAAATAACGTAATTCTAAATACGTTATAGGTAAGAGAAGATCAGTGGGGGGGGGCGAGCGAGCAGGCCGAGCAGCTGATCGCCATTCGCTTCATACGTAGCTGCAAGTTATTTCCAACCTACCAGTCCAGCTACACGCCATTCCCCGAATGACCCACTGTAACAATAAGCCAATTAATTACTACAGGCCAAAGCGTTATTTATTTAATGAACGTGTTTCATGATCTGGTCTAGCCTGACCTACATTCATGGGCGTCTCTAAAAGTATGAAAGAGGGGAGGGGGGGGAGATTTTTTATTGAATGACTTTTGAATTATCATTAGCCTGATATTAAAAGTCGGTGTATTTTATGAACAACATCCCATTGCGTTATCTATAAAACATGTCTTACAGTAGACGGAGGACAGTAAAACAACAACAAATCTTGGCACGTATTCGAAGTAAGAAACTATTCTATTTGATCTCATGTTCAAGAATGGTATTTCAAAGTGGAATGCGTCATTGAGCTCGATGACCATGTCTCAGCGCGTTGGCTACCACTGCAAATCTTCACAGAATTACGTTAGCAATAATCTTTTCGACCTTTGCAATTCATGCTCTCATAGGGAGATCAGTGAGAAGCATTTTGTGTCAAGTGCCCCACTTCCAAACCCCACACATTTTTTTTTTTTTTTTTTCGCTCATTTTCATGTTAGTTGAGCGCCCCTTTTCATGTTAGTTGAGCGCTAACGGCTCTGGCTGGCCCCACCCCAGATATGAACCACGCATGCAAATCCAAGCTTCTTACAAGACTTCACCCCTGGGTCAGCTTGCCATTTTATGTTGCTTTTTGTGTCAAGTGCCCCTCTTCCAAACCCCCCACATTTTTTTTTTTTTTTTTTGCGCTCATTTTCATGTTAGTTGAGCGCCCCTTTTCATGTTAGTTGAGCGCTAACGGCTCTGGCTGGCCCCACCACAGATATGAACCACGAATGCAAATACAAGCTTGTGACAAGACTTCACCCCTGGGTCAGCTTGACATTTTATGTTGCAAGCAAGCTAACCACCCACCCCCCCTCCCTGATCCCCTCTCCATTCCAGGTCCAGTCTTGCGTTCACGTGTATTATAGTGTAACAGTCTTTAACATGAACACTGGCTCATTCAGACATAAGACAACAACAGCCATTAACTGAAATAAATCATCGCGTTCTGGTCTGTGTTGTAACAAGGTAAGAAGAGATAAAAGCTAGAATTGCCTCATCAGAATGAATGATATTGAACCAACGAGGTTTAAGATGAGGAGAAGAAAGAATACACCGTTCCGGATATATTTATTGGACTGGAACACTTGGTATTATAAAAAAAAAGATGTATGGATTGGACTGGAACACTTGGTATTATAAAAAAATATGTATGGATTGGACTGGAACACTTGGTATTATAAAAAAAGGATGTATGGATTGGACTGGAACAATTGGTATTATAAAAAAATATGTATGGATTGGACTGGAACACTTGGTATTATACAAAAAATATGTATGGGTTGGACTGGAACACTTGATATTATAAAAAAATATGTATGGATTGGACTGGAACACTTGGTATTATAAAAAATATGTATGGATTGGACTGGAACACTTGGTATTATAAAAAAAAGATGTATGGATTGGACTGGAACACTTGGTATTATAAAAAAATATGTATGGATTGGACTGGAAAACTTGGTATTATAAAAAAAAAATATGTATGGGTTGGACTGCAACACTTGATATTATAAAAAAATATGTATGGGTTGGACTGCAACACTTGATATTATAAAAAAGTAATAATCTTTATTTGATTTTCAAAGATATTGATCTGTAGATTAGTTCTACTCTGATAATGATGCCAAAGTCTTGATCCTGAGAGGGGGGAGGGGAAGCAATATTGTAATCGGACCCGTTACATCGACATTGGTTATTGATTTCTACGCCATGTCAGTAAACCCACAACCTTTGTTATCTTGACCACAATCAAAAGTTTTCCCTTTCTCGTCACATCTTGCCGCCCAGGTACGGCATTCACGGGCCTCCGTGCCATTGCCTAACAGCGTTGAGGGAAACGAGTTCGTTTTAAAGCTCAAAATGTAAAGCTTTGTACCGGATGTACCAATCTCATCTTCGCCTCATCAAAGTGTCTTGGTAAACAAATACACTTGAAGGTAAACTCTTATCTATTTTTTTTTTTTTTACAATGGAAATAAGTAGCATTATGTAGAGGAAAACATAAAAAAGGCAAAACGAACCAACGGACGTATCGGCTAAAGGCCTTCTTCAGCGAACAAGATAATGTGAGAAATAAAATGTTTAAAAAAAAACTTAACTGATGCTCTGCACTGTTCGAAGAGAAAAATTATTTTTTTGTTTGTTTCGGTAAATATTGCGTTTGTCGTGGAACTGCAATTTTTATGTTTAAAAATGTAACCGTACAGTTCAGTACGAAACTATTATAAAACTCGTGACTGTGTCATGCTGAATGGCTCCGGGTCGACCCAGATATTGTATTCAAACCACCATTTCGTGACTTGAAATGATCTATTTTTAGAAACTCTGCGTTGAGCGTTTAATGAAGCGAAATCTTTTTATTGTTACCAGTGCATGCAGCCAACCGTGGGGCGGAATGCTAGTTGGTAGTCTGGGGGTCCATAGTCTCAAATAAAAATGTCAGGCGGGCATAGGGTGATATGCCCGTACGGCCGAGGTTCAAATACACCTGTGGTGCAATTTGGGTTTGTGGTGGTGGAGAAGAGAGGGTGTTGCTATTAAGGTCATTAAATCATAGGGTACTTAGAGTCCTTGCAAAAGCTTATCTTGGGGTAGGGTCAATGTAGGGTCAATGTAGGGTCAATGCAGGGTCAATGCAGGGTCAATGCAGGGTCAATGCAGGGTCAATGCAGGGTCAATGCAGGGTCAATGCAGGGTCAATGCAGGGTCAATGTAAGGTCAATGTAATACCTCAGTGCAATATTATGGCCTTATAGCGCAGTATTGTTTGGCCACGTAATTTTGTAGTTGCAATATTAAGCAATGTTACAACCGTGTACACAATAATCAAGATGTACTTAATAATCAAGATGTACTTAATAAACAAAATATACTCAATAAAAAAAATGTACTCAATAATTCAGATTCTGCTAATCCCTGAGAGCTAATACTTTGGCCTATATAAAAAAACTATTTCAAACTTTAAAGGGTTCTCAATTTACCTATCGCGGAAAAAATTAGTTGCATATGAAGAAAAAAAGAAATACATTCTTGGAGATGATGTTGAAATATGCTTGTTACATTTACATCGATAACCATTTTATTTAATTTAAAATGTTCATCTTAGTCACAGCGAGGTTACTGAGTTGAGCGCAATCAGGTAATGAACATCAATATTAGTTAACGAACACCTTCTCGTGTGCGAGTCAAGTCTCGCGGCTGCACTAACGGGCTGTGGCTAACGAGACTTGACGTCATCGGCAGTCTCCACCTACTCGTTTGGAAGGTCTTTATTAGAGGCTATTTGGACATTTTTCACTTGCTTCAAATGATGCGATTCCCAATTAACTTCTCCTATAAAATAATTGCCCGAAGTGAAATTTACTGCGATTGACACAAAAACGTCACGTACAAGCCACGTGAGGTAAATCATGCACGCAATTAGTGAAATGAATTAAGTATGTCTTTTATTAGATATTTTAATTTTGATTTTTTTTTTTTTTTTTAAAAAGCAACATTGCATTTAATTATAAAAGATAGAAAATATTGTTCGCGATTATCTTAATTTGATTGGGCATTGAAATTATTTCAATAGTCAATAAATCAGTATAAAATAAAAATGCATTCGTAACTTGAATTAAAAAGTAGGAAATTAATAAAAAAAATATTATGTAGAAGTAAATGGCATTGAAAAAGAAAGAAGTATTTTTTAAAAAAATAATAAAAAAAAAAAAAAAAAAAAAAAAACATTAAAAAAAAAAAAAAAAAAATAAAAAAAAACAAAAAAAAAAATTATGTAAAAATAAAAAGAAATGAAAAAAAAAAAAATAATTTTTAAAAAAAAAAAAAAAAAAAAAAAAAAAAAAAAGCTCCTGTTTAGTCTAAATAAAAGAGTTATTTACGAGTAAAATAATAAAACCTTTGACATCCAATCGCAAACATTTGAAGTAGTTCTCGTCACCACCCTACATTTAAAGTCTCATTCATAATATCACATTTATTATGTTGATTAAAAACCAGGAATTGTGAAAGCTAAGGAACAACCATAAGATCGTAGGTGCCATAACTGTTTACTTGGGTCAAAGAACGCTCACTCCCTTGTCCACGGGCAGCAACCCGTCGGTACTACAAAACGTTTCCCTGGTCGTCTGTTATCTGGTAGACTATTCCCTATCCACCAAAAGCCATCTTTTAATGAGATCAACGGTTCTCAACGGGTCGCTGCATTAGAAAGTTTGAGAACCACTGAATTAGATAGATCAAGTTAAAATAAAAAAAAAAAAAAGGTAAAACCGTTTCGCTCAACTTCAATTAAGAAATAAAGGAAAAGTGGGTCCGGAACTTTCTCATTTAATGTGTAGGTAATATGTTACATTAACATTTTTTATGAAACATCATTAATTTATGTGTTTCCTGTACCCGTGAGCGTGTTAGCCTGAATGTCTTGTGTCTATAAATTGTGTTTTTTTTTATATTAAAGTATTAAAGCTGAACTTTACTGTTTTTCGTACACAAATTGTTTGCATCTTATGTAACCTATTATACTCAAGCTTGAACGCAATTGGACGTTTGAAAAGTAAGCTGAACAACTGGAGGTCAGAAAAGTAACTTTCGATGATTTCACCAATGCCCAATAATCGTACACCTTTTATTCTCTTCAATCCTCATTAGTCTTAGTATTCAACAACTTACTTCCCTTTATTAGCAGTCGCGTTGTGGTTGCCGGTCTTGCCACAAAATTTTACCCTTTGTTTAACAGCACTCGATCCATAAAAACTATGTTGTTTAGCTCTCTACCTGCTTCTGGCGATGGGTATGATTACGACATTGTTTAGCTCTCTACCTGCTTCTCGTTAGGGGGAAGAACACTTATTGTAGTCTTTTGCCAGGGTTACGTACCATATACAGTACTTCTGTGGCAGATTTCATATACAGGGTGCTGTTTTCTTACAAGACATGACTGTTAGAGAGTTAAGGAAACAATTTGGGGGGGGGGAGTTGGGGAGAGGAGGGAAGGGCGGTGGTGGCATGTGCCAGGTCGACTTAATACCGTCAGTACTACCCACCACCCACCTTGAGACAACAACGCCCTGTCCACAAACTTTCATTTCATAAAACAGCCCTCCAAACCACCCCCCCCCGGGCCGCTCTCTACCTAATACCAACGCCATACAGGTGCGGTGACAAGACGAATCACGCCAACATGCCATGAACCTTCCTGCCACCAGTTTTACGGTTTGTCTTACTTTCACTTAAATTACAGATTCTCAAGACACTTGTAGATTTATGTATTATGATTTCATTTTTTTTCTTGTGACAAACATATTGCATACTTTGTGCATAAATCTTAACACTGTCCCAGCTGGGAGGAGGGGTGGGTGTGTGGTGAAGATTTAGGGCAATCTACCACGTGAGGCACAGCAATGGGACAGCATCTGGTGCATTTCATTTAATTGACTTAGCTCATTTTTATGTGTATTCTGTACGATTTTTGGTTTTCGTGAATGAGAAGCGACAAAATTAATGGTGAACCACTGGCATCACAAACTCTACCTACTTCACTGTCCCCGGGCATCACAAACTCTACCCTCTCCAATGTCCCCGGGCATCACAAACTCTACCTACTTCACTGTCCCCGGGCATCACAAACTCTACCTACTTCACTGTCCCCGGGCATCACAAACTCTATTTACTTCACTGTCCCCGGCATCACAAACTCTACCTACTCCACGGTCCCAGGAAATCACAAACTCTACCCTCTCCACTGTCCACGGGCATCACAAACTCTACCTACTCCACTGTCCCCAGGGCATCACAAACTCTACCCACTCCACTTTCCCAGGGCATCACAAACTCTACCTACTCCACTGTCCCGGGGCATCACAAACTCAACCTACTCCACTTTCCCGGGCATCACAAACTCTACCTACTTTACCGTCCCATTGCAATTATTATTTCAAAACTCACATCGCGTTTTCTACCTGAAAGTACGATTGAATTTTTTAAAGTTCCTCACACTTTCCTAAGAGGGACTTGTTTCCATTTAAAATGTTGTCATAGTGCTTGAATAGATCTGTTGGTTTGATGTGTTAAGACACATTAGCATTTTCTACAGCCTGACACTGGTCTTCACACCTTTGTGGTTAAAATTGGTGTATCTGAGCGATGAATTCAAATTAAATTTTCGTTTTTGCTTCCAGTCCGAGTATACGACTCCAGCCAGTGTGACCCTTCGTGACCTACAGCCCCCCCCCCCAACCACCTGTTTAGCAGGACACCACTAATCCGCCCCTGCAGATATGATTTAGAAAAGGCTGCGGCTATTCGGACCCGGGTCCGAGACGTGAGAGTTTGGGTTTATTAAAAAAATATTTAAAAATTGTTGTAGGGTTTGTAAGACAAAATTTGCTATCAAATGAAAGATAATTGAATGGACTCTATGTTTGTAAACTTACTTCTTAAGTTTAACTAAAATAAACTACCACAAATGACATCCGAATGGCATTTAGTCAAAATGGACCCGGACACGCAGCGCCGGTATTCGGACCCGGGTCTCTTTAGACTATCTACAAGAATTTGTTGAATTTAACTCCTTGTTTGAGGTGGTCAAGTGGTCAGGTCGTTCACATAATTGAAAATGGGACAGTTTTTGTATGGATTTGGTGGAAAAAAGTGGAAGTGAGGGGGGGGGGGTGTCTGTGCTGAGAGCTTAATGAAACAAAAGAAAGTTACTTAAAGAAATAAATAGAATTTGTTGAATTTAACTCCTTGTTTGAGGTGGTCAAGTGGTCAGGTCGTTCACATAATTGAAAATGGGACAGTTTTTGTATGGATTTGGTGGAAAAAAGTGGAAGTGAGGGGGGGGGGTGTCTGTGCTGAGAGCTTAATGAAACAAAAGAAAGTTACTTAAAGAAATAAACACCAGATCCAATGGATGTGACTTAATGGCGGTGATCACTCTATAAAAGTGTTCTTTTTACCACCAACTTAAAGACAGTTACTGTCTACCCCGTCACATTGCTATACTGATTACATCTCATTGCTCTCCTTACACCATCCTATTGCTCTATTTACCCCATCATGATGCTCTATTCACACCAACCTATTGCTCTATTTACCCCCATCACATTGTTGCACCACTCCAGTGCTCTCTTTACCCCCATCACATTGTAGGACCACCCCAGTGCTCTCTTTACCCCCATCACATTGTAGCACCACCCCAGTGCTCTCTTTACCCCCCTCACATTGTAGCACCACCCCAGTGCTCTCTTTACCCCCATCACATTGTTCGTGGTGGGGTCACGAGAGAAATGGGGCATCACATTGTAGCACCACCCCAGTGCTCTCTTTACCCCCATCACATTGTTGCACCACCCCAGTGCTCTCTTTACCCCTATCACATTGTAGCACCACCCCAATGCTCTATTTGCCCTTATCATTACATTCAAATACAGTGTTACTATTTACCCCAATGACAGTGCTACTCTTTACACCAAACTGCAGTGTATGTCTAATCTGTTTGCCAAGCGTTGTTAAGTCTACTTCCTACAGGCCACACAGACTTTAAGAACATTTACTTACTCATGTCAAGGCCATCAAGAATATTCCGCAGACGTAAACAAACAAATAAAAAATTGACCATAAACATGCGCAGAATTGTCCCACGTGACGCATGTGCTTCCAGCACGAGGCTGTCACGTGCAGCCACGTTGAGACTCTCGGCGTCAGCTCAGGTGTCTGCTTACCTGTAAAAGATCTTCCCGAAGGCAGAAAGGGGGGCATTAGATTTTATTTATGAAGCTCCTTTTATTATAAACAATAAGATCATGGTTCTCCGACCGCGGCCGTGCAGTCTAAAAGAAATGAGCGTCAAAACTCCAGTCAATATGTCACATCTTAAGCAGCCCAGTGCTCAGGTTGTTTTAAGACAACTTTGGGATGTATGTTTTCTACTCCATCCACTGCTCTTCTCTTTATGTTTTCTACTCCATCCACTGCTCTTCTCTTTATGTTTTCTACTCCATCCCACTGTTCTTCTCTTTATGTTTTTCGAAAAGAACATTTCAAATTTTTTATTTATTTTTTTATTATTTTTTTTATTTTTTATTATTATTATTATTTTTTGTTTGAAGTATGACCTGAACAGTTTCATATAGATCTATGTTTAAGATTTTAACCCGAATATGATGATTTTCATTTCAATAATGTAATAATTTTCTTACTCACAATCTAAATCCATCAGTCGATCAAATAAAAGTAAGTTTTTCTGCACGGGATTTTTTTTTTTTTAAAGGCGAATATTTATATGACAAACCTTAAGATTTAAAAGAACAACAATGTGTTTAAATACTGCCCTCTAATCTATCGCCCCATGTTTCCTCCCAATATTAGAATCGGGAATTCGAAACATGTCTTCCGCTTGCCTCGCTGGTAACTTAGCTAGCTGACTTCCGGCTAGAGATATGGTGGTGAATTCTTACATTTCAAACCAAAAAAAAAATTATTATTTTTTTTAACCCTCTATTACGCAATGTTGCCATTTGGCAACAAAGCGAAATTACACTACTGCTAGTACTGCAAGCCCAATTTTTAATTTGTTGGAGTGGTTCCCCTTTTCAATTATGAGGTTTCAAACTTTTATCCTGAAGAACTCTTCACTTTCGCTTTGCAGTTTTTATGTAAGAACACATTTTAGACGGTCACAGTTGACTACAATTTTTTCCGCCGAATCCAGTAAGTACAAGCTGTTTTTTTATATCACATAATGATAATTCCTGTTATAAAAAATAAAGAATGTTAAATTTAATGTTTGAACTGATATTAAATGAGCTTATGTTTGATATTTGTCATCATAGGTGGATGACATACGAAAAAAATGGTATGTTGCCAATTGGCAACAGTGCGTCGATGTGGTTAATTTTTTGTGTTTATTTTTTTGTTGCCAAATGGCAACATACAATATATAATCAGTTTATTTATTATAAGCTATCTGAATAATATTTTTTT
>CAXITT010000691.1:41580-61340 GCA_964033795.1 Lymnaea stagnalis | reverse complement strand
GTTTTCTTTTTTTTTTTTTTTTTTTTTTTTTTTAAATCACAAATTTCCCTAACGCAGAAGACGTTGAACATGAAAATTTAAAAAAAGTCTTGGTGTATAACAATGGACAATGGTTACCTCGTAGCAAGCAGTAAACTATGGACCTTTGTGTCCCGGTGAGAATCAACACATGGCACATTCCTTAGAGGAGCAGCATCAATAGCTTACACAGTTATCGCTTTTACAGTTTAAGAAGAATGACGTCTCGGGTGATACTTTTAATTCCGAGCCACTTCACATCGGGATGTCAATCTAGGAAGGTCTCTACATGCCTGAAGTCTTGTTCGACCGTCACAAAAAGTGTAACGGTAAAAATTCGTGTGAAGACTTTCAGTAGAGATACTGAGGGAATAAGAATGAGACGGTTAACTGAAAACTCGGTACGAAGACGCCACAAAACAAAGAACGCGCTATGATGATTAGTAGTTAAGGAAAGTTAAAATGAACTAGACCATGAACAAACTAAGTTAGTCTATGAAAAAAAATATACATATATTAAAAAATCTGAAAATCCTAATACGTGGTTAGAGATTTGCTGTCTTGGGAACCTGCTTATCCAATTACAGAAAAAATTTCAGGCCCTGGGATATTGCCCTGCGAAGTCCACACCAAAGGTGACGGACGAATGACCTAATTAATCGGTGTGTGTGTGGGTGGGGTGTTGTATTACATATAAATTTAATACGGGTGGCGTTCATGCAGTCTTAGGTTAGAGTAGAGTACGGGACGTCGGAGTAAAAAAATATCCATCTATCTGGATAGTTTTCTCTACCCAAGACATCATATAGCCTCAGGGGGTGCCACCAGACAGAGTGCGAAAAGAACAGAATGCCACCCCATGAACGGGGTGTCAACAACGCGCCTAGTGTTTTTTTTTCTATAATATCAGTGGCGTAGCTTAAGTTTGTGACGCCCGGGGTGGGCCATGATTTATTTTACATGGGGAAAATATAAATACTTACCTCGAATCTTTATTCCCGTTATGTCATTTTTTGGTGGTTAAAATTAACTTCAAATTTTAAAGGGCTATTTCCTGCCTCTGTTTTGCTTGTAATAATTATTTTCATCATTGTACATACTGTGAAAGATCGTTCTCTTTCTGTGCTCCCAAACAATGGTATTCTCTTCCACTACACATTCGCAATATACCGACCACCACAGCCTTCAAAACTGTACTCAAAACACTTCTCTTTAAACTCTACAATCCTGTCTGATCCCCCCCCCCTGACCGATAGACGATGCTGCGTCCATGGCTTGACATGTAAATAGTTCTTGAATGTGTGGAGTGAATATACATTTAAAAAAAAAAAATAATTGATGTGTGTTAATTTGTAATTTCATGATTATGTTTGTTAAATTGTATGTAAGGCGTGGTGAGCCAAGCCCTAGGCTGGGGTACCGCGCTCTATAAAACCACAACTAATAATAATAATAATAATAATAATAATATTAACATTCAATGATGCGCTCAAGGGTCAAGGGTCACCTGCACGGGCTTACCTACAAAAGAGACAACCCCCCACCTCCACTCCTAATGTTCCAATATAAAGTCAATTTTATGCCATTTTAAGTGCTGGAACCCCACATTGCATGCTCTCTTCTTAAGTCTTTTGTTGGTTTACAACAACAAAAGCTTTTCTGTATGATATGCTTAACCGTTACCTGGCGCAGGTCTGGGTAGGGGTTGTGTGTGTGTGTAGGGGGGGGGGAGAGTTTATGTCACCAGGTGACGCCTACCGTAATAACACACAAAAAGTTTGATCTTTGCCGTCCAGTTTTATATTTTTATTTTCCATTCATTCTTTAGAAATACAGGTGCAACAGGGGTAGGGTTTCGGGTTCACAGTTACAAGTAGATGGATATCAAAACAGCTTGCATGCAAAATCTCCAGGCGGTGAACTCAACTTGTTAAGTGTGTTCCCCCACCCCCCACATTTTTCGAGGATTTTGCTTCTTCACTCTGAATATATTCGACCCTTCAAAATCAAATAAATAATAATCTATTACCCATTTTTATGTTGATGCAGTAGTCTACCCGCAGTTGTCTACCTGCAGTTGTCTACCTGCAGTTGTCTACCTGCAGTTGTCTACCTGCAGTTGTCTGCCTGCAGTTGTCTATCTGCAGTTGTCTATCTGGAGCTGTCTACCTGTAGTTGTCTACTTGCAGTCGTTTACCTGGAGTTCTATACTTGCAGTTGTCTACCTGCATTTGTCTATCCGGAGCTGTCTACCTGTAGTTGTCTACCTGTAGTTGTCTCCCTGCAGTTATCCACCTGCAGTTCTCTACCTGCAATTGTCTACTTGCTGGCATTTCCCTGCAGTCGTCTCCCTGCAGTCGTCTTCCTGCAGACGTCTCCCTGCAGTTGTCTACCTGAAGTTTTCTACCTGCAGTTGTCTACCTGCAGTTGTATACCTGCAGTTGTATGCCTGCAGTTGTATACCTGTAGTTGTCTACCTTTGTCTAAGTTAAGCATTTCAAAGGCATTTCATTTTAAAAAAAACTCCTTTGATGGATTCAAAGGGGAGGGAGGGGGACCAACCGGGGTAGGGGGACCACCCGGGGTAAGGGGCACCACCCATATTATAATATATTTTTTTTATCATACCTGCCAAATGACGGTCGGTTTTTCTGACACAATTTTAATATTATGTACTCATGCACACACTGCTGACCATGATGACGGCAGATAGTAAAACGTTTTCATCTTCTGACTTGACTTTATGTCAGATGATGCCGTCTTTCAATTGGGAATATTTCTTATCTTATGCTTGAATATGGAATATCCTAAATACTTATATTTTGATATCTTAAAGACTGAAGCTGTTCTTATTTTATATTTATTTTTTAAAAATTTTGATCAGACTTGTGAGGCGTTAAAGAACCTATTTTACATTAAATGAGTTCTTTACACAACAACTCAAAGCATGTTTCAATCCGTGGCCCTTCATACTACCCCCAGACTGAAAAAATCACCATTCCCCGCGCTCAAACTTGTATCATAGAATAGGACCCCATTATCCAGTTACATGCCTACGATCTTCTGGGTAGTACCACGCTGCGTGGCTTGTTACGGTGTGGGCAACCTCACAGCTTTGAGAACGGACCGCCATTCATCTTACTTGCAGTCACCGCATTCATAAACACGTCATCATGGATTTTTCACCAACACCCCCCCCCCCCCCCCCCCATCATTTATTTTGTTTTTTACCCACACCCCCCCCCCCCCCCACACCAATTTTTTATATTTTTTTTTACACTTGAACTTCGTCAACAACTAACAGAAGAAACATGATCTAATGTGCATACTACAAATGGCGAGGAATGTTGTAGCCGAAAAGTTAAGACGAGAACGAAAGGCTCTCTCCGGTGCAAGGGTCTTGTGAAAGCGAAAACGTAGCGTACCTGATAGACTTATCATTTGGTGATAACACTCATACTGGTTACGTAAGCAGCGGTGGCGGAACGGGTGGCGGAACGGGATGCATAACGGGTGGCAGAACGGGTGGCAGAACGGGTGGGAGAACGGGTGGCAGAACGGGTTGCAGAACGGGTGGCAGAACGGTGGCAGAACGGGTGGCCGAACGGGTTGCAGAGCGGGTGGCAGAGTTGGCGGAACGGGATGGATGACGGGTGGCAGAACGGGTGGCAGAACGGGTGGGAGAACGGGTGGCAGAACGGGTTGCAGAACGGGTGGCAGAACGGTGGCAGAACGGGTGGCAGAACGGGTGGCAGAGCGGGTGGCAGAGCGGGTGGCAGAGCGGGTGGCAGAGCGGGTGGCAGAACGGGTGGCGGAACGGGTGGTCTTCCCCGGGGAGGGGGATATTTATCTTAATATGGAAGGGCGTCACTTTCGACCTACTGCATTTTTTTTTGTTCGTTGTCAAGGGGGTGGCACACATCTTGTCTCGTCCCGGGTAGCACTTAGCTACGCTCCTGCGCGTAATGAGAGGAGCACCAGCTTGTGACGTCATAACCGCTAATAACAATACATGAACCAATCACCATTGTGGTAAATAAGGTGTGGCCAAACTGTGGCCTGCGGGCTGAATGCGGCCACCCCTGTCAAATATGTTGCGGCATGCGGATGCATGCGACTTATCTCAATAAACATACCATTCGTTCTTCATTCAAACGACAAAGAAAATCAAATGAAGAAAGATAAGTAAACGAAAAGATAAAATGATGTCCCATTTGTTTTTTTTTTTTGTTTTTTCTGCAATGTTATTTAGCATTTCATTGAATAAACAATCCAGAATTAAGCGGGTTTTTCTTTTTGTATCTTTAATGGTTAGGTGTAAGGACATGCGGCCCAGGAAAGGTTTACTCGCTATCAAAGTGGGCCAAGCGGCCCTTTAGGGCTGGTAGCCCCTGTGGTAAATAAATGAGCTGCGTAAAATTATAATCAGAAAATGACTGCGCACCATGACTGTGAGGGCGTTTGGGTTAGCCAAGTCCCAACAATCTTGAGAGCGAACTCAAAGCAGATAGAAGACTTAGTCACTGTCTTATAGACAGTTCACTTCAAGTCTTGTGAACTAACTCAAAGCATACATAGGACTTAGTCTCTGCTAGTCAGATCACTACAAGTCTTGGGAACTTACTCAAAGCATACATAGGACTTAGTCCCTGCTAGTCAGTTCACTTCAAGTCTTGGGAACTTACTCAAAACATACAGATGACTTAGTCATTGTCTTACACAGGCCACCTCAAGTCTTGTGAACTAACTCAAAGCAGATAGAGGATTTAGTCACTGTCTTAGACATGGCCACTTCAAGTTGCTCTTCAGTAATATCTGGACAGCCGCACCAACAACAGTGACCTCAGTCAACCTGGCTTATCACTATGTAAATAGCTACTTCTCGATTACGCCTGGCTATGGTGTGCAACCCCATACTATAGAATATGTGCGCAGACTTTGGCCCAATTTCTCCCAGATCTTTTTCAAAAGTAAAATATGTTGGTTTTTTTAAATTTAAATTATTTATGAGCTTAATATTTTCAAGTAGTGGTCTAGATTTTCAAGTAGTGGTCTAGATTTTCAAGTAGTGGTCTAGATTTTCAAGAAACGGTCTAGATTTTTAAAGTAACGGTCTAGATTTTCAAGTAACGGCCCGGATTGTTCAAACTTTGCTGTAAACACTTCAGCTAGAAGGAATGAGGCTCATCTATCCAACGGATCATCTTCTCATCCGAGGCCCGTCTATCCAACGGATCATATCCTCATCAGAGGCCCATCTATCCACCGGTGACCCATCTATCCAAACGATCATATCCTCATCCGAGTGACCTCATAGTTTACATTGGTGTGGCAACGAGTTACTGGGACTCAACCGGCAATCATTGGGTAAACAAATTTAAGAATGCATGTTAAAAATCATTAAAAAAACAATACAATTTCTAATTAATTTATTTTTCTACTCTCTGTTGGAATTAGCGGCAGGTGTCGCCCTCCCCCCCCCACCCCCTGTTCCCACTAGCGCCTGTCTACTACGCCAGGCGGTGGCATGTCAGGCCGATTGTAGTTACTGGGAATCAACCGGAAATCATTGGGTAAACAAATTTAAAAATGCATGTTAAAAATCATTAAAAAAACAATACAATTTCTAATTAATTTATTTTTCTACCCTCTGCTGGAATTAGCGGCAGGTGTCGCCCTCCCCCCCCCCCACCCCCTGTTCCCACTAGCGCCTGTCTACTACGCCAGGCGGTGGCATGTCAGGCCGATTGTCACGTGTGATGCATGCAGGTTCAGGGACCTAATTACTGAACTATACAATCGTCTGCTGAAACTTGACTGCTGCTCTCGCGAGAATGACATGTTAATTGAACGTGAAATCCTTATGGGCCCATCTTCTGTCGTTAAAAAAAGTTACGAGTGTTTACAGGTCAGCATGTCTTTCCAAGCTCATAAAGTACTCGACACACACAGTACGCTTATTAGACTAACACGCGTAGTTGATGAAACACTCTAACAGATCGATTTAGAATTTGTTGAAATGAATGCAGAGGAGTTAGAGTGGTGTAAAATTGTTAGCTGAAGATATATCTGCTCAGTTGTTTTTCGTTGATGTGGGGCGGCAAAATACTTGGCCCGCCAAGGGCGGAACCATCCCGTGCTACGCCACTGCCGTCCGGCTCAAAGTCTTTGTTCCATACAACAGAATATTTAAATACACTATTTATTTACTGCTGGATTATGCAAAGACTTAAAAAAAAAAAAAAATCCAGAACGTGTGGAGCCATGGAAAGAGCTGCTGTGTCGTTCTGAGCTCGTATATCATGGCATTATTGTGTGGGTGTGCTAGGGCGGGAAGGGGGAGTGGTGAGGGGTGGGGTGGGAGTTAAAACGCAATTTAAAAGACAAAAGAATCAGTCTATACTCTCAGTGGTAGTGTTGTGTCGGAATTTTCTGCCCCTCCGTGTCTGGTTTACAGAAACCACGAGAAGATTTTTTTTTCCTACAAGTAAATTTTGGAGTAAGCTCAGTAGGACTACGTCTGATTTTCTTGGCATCGAATCAAATATCTGTTTATGGAATGTTTACTCACATATTTTACTATGTCTTGATATGCGTGATCATTTTTTTGTTTGGAATGGCTCATTCAATTTTTTTTCTCTGATTAAGTTGTTTTTAAATATATAATTATTGCCGTTTCATCGTGTATCGATCAGAGTACTGTCTCCAGGTTTGTAGATCTGTATATCTGTAGTTCTGTACGTCTGCAGGTCTGTAGGTTTGCAGGTCTGCGGGTATGCAGATATGCAGGTCTGTATAAGGTCTGCAGGTCTGTTGGTCTGCAGGTCTGCAGTCTAAGGTCTGTAGGTCTATAGGTCGATCGATACGAAGGGATATATTTATAAAATGTTTCCCTTTTAAATCTATAAATTGTTTAAGGTGATCTGGATAGTTTCGTACTGTCGCTCCACTGTGAATACACTTGAGCAGTGGTTCCCAGCCTGTATGAATCGCTGAGCCCTTTTATTCATACCCTTTTATTCATACCCTTTTATTACAAGTAAATAGTGTTTAGGAGTCTCCAGGAGTAGCGGCGGAACCCCTGAGAGGAGAACAGGCTAGGGAACATCGCACTACACCCTCTTTACTTTCTCAAAATTAATTTCTGAAATTTTGGGATTAATCCTGATTGTGGGTCCCCACAAATTTGTAAATATTATTTTGGGGTTCCGCCACTAAAAAGGTTGAGAAGGAAGCACTGGTCTATAACTCCTAAATTTTTTTCAAATTATCACGAGCCCCGCCCCCCCCCCCAACCTGTCTAGAAAGGGTAATCAATTCCACGTGAGGCTATCGTATCTGTGTCTCGCTACTGTATATCATTCTCCTCCAAGTAGGCGATTCACTAGAACTGTCCTACTCACGTCAACGAGATTTAGGTCTTCGGGCAGATAACCCAGATAAACTTTCTTAGACTAGCCAAAATCCTCATATTCACACCCCCTTTATTCTCTAACGCAGTGATCCATTGATTCTCTAGATTATGCTGACGACACACTACCAAATTGATTCTCTATCATGTAACTCCCAAGCAGAGGCGTAGCTACAGCGTTTAACACTGGGGGGGGGGGGGCTAAATTCATTTTACGCCCCTTTCAAATTTTGAAACTAATTATTTTAGTCAATAACATTCCATCAAAGTCCATTTTTGCCCCCCCCTCCCCTTTTTTTATCCATTGATTCTCTAGATTATGCTGACGACCCACTACCAAATTGATTCTCTATCATGTAACTCCCAAGCAGAGGCGTAGCTACAGCGTTTAACCCTGGGGGGGGGGGGCTAAATTCATTTTACGCCCCTTTCAAATTCTGAAACTAATTATTTTAGTCAATAACATTCCATCAAAGTCCATTTTTGCCCCCCCCTCCCCTTTTTTATGACTAGACTTGCGCCCGAGGACATCAGCCCCCATTTGACTCTCTGCTGCTCCCAAAAACTAAGGACAGTATTAAGCTTAATCGTTTTAAAACTTAAGACACGAAGTGGGATGATGATCTAAGCTAGGAAATGAGTTAAGGTATCAAAAAATTATTAAGGCGTGTATTGTAGCACCTTCCACGTTAGAAAGAAAATTATACGACATTGATTTTTTCAATGCTGTTTTTTTTTCTTTCTTGTTTTTATTCAATCTGAATGAAAACTAAATGTGTTATAACATTGGCTTATCAATTCCCCCCCTCCCCCCCCCAAAAAAAAATAAAAAAAATTAATGATATCAGCATTAATCATTACAGCCAACTGTGAGCAAGCAGTACGATAGGATTCTAAAAATACGGCAGCTGTACGTCTCGGGTAGTAGGGGTAGATCGTACATTCCGAGTCGGTACCAATGGTATGTAGCAGTAGCAGAACCTGACCGAGAACCAGCGTCGCGCTACAGGTCAATGAAGTCAAAATGACATTGCAAAACTTTGATAAAAATGGCATTTCCCTCTGGCCCAGCGGTTCTGAACGCGTGGGTCGCGACTCCTTTGGTGGGTCAAACGACCCTTACACAGGGGTCGCCTAAGACCATCGGAAAACACATGTTTATGAAGTAGCAACGGAAATTATTTTAAGGTTTGGGTCACCACAACATGAGGAACTGTATTTAAAGGTCGCGGCATTAGGAAGGCTGAGAACCACTGATCTAGAGCCTCACTCTCACCGTTAACCCCCCCCCCCCCCCCCAACCACGTAAAAAAATGTTGGCGACAAAAGACTGCATCGAATATTCAATGAGTTTTCCCTGCATCTGCCAATGTGTTTCGGTTATGGATAACTTATTGATTTAAGAAACACAACCCAATAAAAGGCTGCAGACAGAGTTATCTGCCCTGTCGGCATTTGTTGACTTGTCAAATTTTTGCTGAATCATTCTACACATACCTAAGCCTATGCAACCACGGCAGTG
Source organism: Lymnaea stagnalis (assembly GCA_964033795.1). Classification (NCBI taxonomy): domain Eukaryota; kingdom Metazoa; phylum Mollusca; class Gastropoda; family Lymnaeidae; genus Lymnaea; species Lymnaea stagnalis. Next base: position 52,389 of record CAXITT010000691.1, on the reverse strand, counting down.
GCTCTCAAACTATTTGAGACCATTCTTTCCAAGTGAATTGCTATCACTAAATTATTATTTTTCGTGGAAGAGGTTCGTAAAAATCGTGGCCCGCCACAAGGGGGCACTAAACCTAGCCACGCCCATCGTTGATAATTCACATATTACAATATTACTTATGTGCACAGTTTTTTTTATAAATTGTCTCAAGATTTTTCAATATAATATTCTCTAACACTTCTCTAACAATATGGGCAACTTAATTCCTGTATGAGTATGAGACCCTGGGCAACTCCCCACTGCGCCCATGCCCATGCCGTAAGACGGTACTGGAAGCTGTAATACAAGAATGTAAGGCTATACTATAGAGCTATAACCCCGGTCTAGTTGCTGGACACAGCTGCTGTCAACCCACAGCTATCGTTACCACCAGGTTTACGGTGCTCACTCTTGTCTACTTTCTATGGCGTGGGCCTGCTTTCAGTTAAATGCTTTTTACTATTTTATTCAGAGAGGTGGATCATAGTCTTTGAAGCAAAATGTATAGCCAGTAAAAATGTATTTACTTGACATTAAATTAAGTCTATATCTTATCGCTACACATTTATATTTAATCGTTTTCCATCATTATTTTCAGATTTGGAAAACCTAAGCCAAAGTTGCCAGCGTCAATGATTTGAACAATTTTCTTTGACTTGGACTACTTTATCTGCTTTATCTGAACAAGACAAACATTTCTTCAGTTCATACTATTTAAAATCATGGGACAAAAGCAATCAAAAGGGGGTATGTATTACTCGTACAAATAATTGTAATAAAAAGAAATAGACTTTTAGAAACTGCGTTATGAGTTAAATAAAAATGTTAAATATTATAATTCACCCACTTATCCATTTAACATTTTAAAAAATGTATTATTCCGAAAATCGTTATCTCACATGACAGTCATGTGACTAGATTTAAAAATAGAAAAAAAATGGTTGTTTATCAATCCTGGTCCGCCTACTTGTCACTGTTTTCTTTAATCTTATCACTCACTCAAGAACAATGTCAATGACTCAGTAGAAAGTAAAGTTGCAGTATTGAAATGTAAACTAATCCACGTAATGTGTTTTATTATTTGAAGGATAATACAGAAGTAGAAGGAATGTTACTCATTAAATTGTAGTGAACTAGTAGTAGTAGTAGTAATAATTTATTATTTATTTATTGATTGACTTTCAGTTTCTTATTAAGGTCATTAAGGAATTTAGTCTTACACACACATATCATAATTGGCTCATTACTCATTAATTACATTAATTAATAATAATTAATAAATAAAGTGGTTATAGAAAAAAGAAAGGCTTATAAATTATAGCAATTTAATAGTAATTAATAATGGCTAATGATCATTCAAGATGCCACAACTTATTTTCCAGGGAGTGACTCCTCTTTGTTTATTTTTACTAAATTATTTTAGGGATCGATTTAGGGTTCAGGTTAGGCATAGGGATCGATTAGGGTTCAGGTTAGGTCTAGGTTAAGGGATAGATGACTTCACGTCAACTTACTTATATTCAAATTTAAAGTTGAACAAATCAAATTTAGTTACTTATTTAGCTTAGGTTTAATAAATAATAAAGAATTAATAATAAGACTTATTACTACCAATTATTCAATTATTATTAGTATTAAAATTAATTAATTACTATTATTAGGCCCAAATTAATATAATGTAGTAGTAGTATGTTAGTATGTAAAGTGTAGGCCCCGGACATGCAGCACCGCCATTTGCGCCCGGGTCCCATTAGACCAATGCTATTCGGATGTCATTTGTGGTAGTTTATTTTAGTTAAACTGAAGAAGTAAGTTTACAAACATATAGTCATAGTCCATTCAATTATCTTTCATTTGATACCTCGTATTGTCTTTCAAACCCAACAATATTTTAAATAGTTTTTTAATCCCAGCCTCTCACTTCTGGTACCCGAATGCGAATAGTCACAGCCTTTATATTATATGTCTACACAATTATTATTATACTTGAACATTTTCTTCATTGAATTGAAAAATAAAGGACATGTCATTGAATACGTGCATTGTGGGACTTATGGGAAATGGAATAACAAGAAATATAATAATAATTTTGTTCATACTCATACTTTGATGACATTGTTGTAGTATAATATTCTTTAGATTCCTATTTTTGAGAACTTGAATGATATATGATATTGTTTTCAAAATAAAAGTCATTAATTCACTTGCATTTAGATCTCATACGTAGAAATCAATGAGTATGCTTGCAGGGATACCATAAAGAAAAAGCTTTTACTTTTTTTTATTTTTAACATAAATATTAAACTTTGAAATAAGGAGAAAAATACAACAACAAAAGTACTTTGTCTTCAACAGTTAAATTTATGATACAAACCATCTTTCTCAAAAACTTAAACTCTAGTCAAGTGAGATTCATCTCCACTATAAACCATCAAAGTGCAGCATATAGTAAGCATCAACAATTATACGGATGGCACTGAAAATTTTGGCTCGGAGATTTGTTGTGTTAGGCCATGATTTTCCTTGGTCAGCTTCACTTGTCACATCTGCTGTCTTCCCTGGCCCATTTTCCACCCAGCAGTCTCTGCATGTTAGACCACTGTGCTTTTTTCAAAGTAAGAATACATGCTGTGTTTATAGATCTATATTTCAAAAAATCGCTAGCTACAAATTTGTATCTAATGTCCCTGGTTATTGTTAAGTGGTTTTATCTTAAAGGATATATTCCCAAAAAGAGTGTTCCAGTTGTTGCATCATTCACACTTTTCACTGTATGATATTTACAGAGATGCTTCTCAAATGAAGGATTTTAACAGAACTAAAATTTCTCTCTTTAAAAAAAGTCACTAGATGTGACTTGTTATCTAATGATACAAGTCAACTCTTTTTTTTTTTCGAAGATAGAAGATTTTTCAATACAATTTATCAGTACATCATATTTGTCACAGCAGTTGATAACAGAAATCAAATTTCTATCTTCAAGTACAAGTAAAAGTAAAAATACTGTATCAGTTTGGGAGTGACAATAAGAATTGATCATTAATGACTTCTTTATATTTTGTTGAATGAAGAAGAACATAAGGGTAGCTATATGAAAAGTTTAGATACCTTTATCAGGTGTCATTTGAGCCACTGTAACATCTGGACTTGCATAATCAAAAAGTAATAGAATAATCGTGCAGCAAGCATGTATGGAACGTTTCACTAGTAATCATTATAGGCCATTATAAATCTGTTTTGTTTAAATCTTGCTGTTGTGGGCATGCGCCATCAGTAGGCCTACTCTTTATTTGATCAATGTTCTTCTTGTTGTGCTAATCTTAACCAGTGACCAATTTGTAACATTATGAAAGTCATTGGTATTATTCTCTTACCTACAGATTGGTATGATTTTTAAAAAAAATCACATTGCATTTTCCTCAGATCACACTGTGCAAGTTGTAAACATCAAGAGACGAGAGGACGCTCTCAGTGTGTACCCAGACAGTGTTACAAATCCGCCAGAGAGACCCTTAAGCACGACCACTGACCAAAGCAGTCCCACTGACAAAACAACTTCAGACAACATGACTGAAGCTATTGCTGGGGATGTCCAGGACTTCCAGGATGGACAGTGAGTTCTTAGACGTTTAGGAATAATTTAAATTTAAATCATATCACAATGACACTGCCATGAAACTTATCACATTTTTAAAAAAGTAGTTAACTTTTAATATTTTTTTATATTTGAACATTTAAACTTTCTGCACCAATAGTTACAAAATGTTATGTTTAATTTACAATTTATGTTATAATAGTTTGCCGGTATGATAATTAATAAATGTCATTTTTTGTGTTTATTCATTTCTGATCTATAGATAGTATCTAAGTATTAAGTCTCTATTTATATATATATTTAAATTATAATATTGCTGGTTACAGTTTGTATGTGAAAAGATCAGTTTGAATCCTAATTAATTTTAAAACATTGAAACTAAAATTTAATCAACTTTGGTAGATGTTATCTTGTTCATAAAGAGCAAATTTTAAGCAGAACATTTTCCAGTAAAGTAATTTCCATTTATCAGCAACAGTATATTAATTTAAAATTTTATTGCTTGCAGCCTTTTCCAATGCTTATATAATGTTAAACAAATTATTTTTTTAACTAACAGGATGAAAGAAATAGAAGTTGGGGATCAGAAAGTCCTATTGGTGAAAGAAGATGGCCAGTTTTATGCAATAGGAAATAAATGTACTCATTATGGCGCACCACTGTCTAAAGGTAAGACTCAGGCACTGTTATTGATACACGTTTAGTTAAAAAAACAAAACATTTAAAGGTTTTTAGGTATAAAAAAATATTAAAGTAGTCTTTACATGAAGTACAAATTGGGTGCTTCTAAAATAAGGTGTAACTAAATAAATAGTTGAGGTATAATCATTTTTTCTGATGCAAAGTAGCACCTTTAAATGTAGTTTAACAAACATTTTTATTCAGAACACAATAATAATACATAATTTATTTAATGACACAATATGAAAGCTACCTAACTTGGTTTAAGACGTAGTAGATTGTCTTGTAAATTGTGGAGCAATAAACTATATGGATTCTCAACAATGGAAATTTCTCTGTCAGTACCAATTCTGTTTAAATTAAAGTTTTGTATTTTATATATTCTATATGAATATTTCAAAAACAATCCAAGATATAATTTCTCAATATTTATGATTCTAATAAATTGTATAAAATTTTAATTAAATTAGATTTTCTCAACTTAAGTCTTCTTAAAATGAAATGCATGGATTTAGAAACAAGTTCTAGAAAATTAAATATTTTGGTATTTGACAGAAAATCCTATTCAATAAGCTTGATCTTTCTCAAACAGGTGCTTACTGTAAAGGTGTGGTGCGGTGCCCATGGCACGGTGCATGTTTCAATGTCAAAACTGGAGATATCGAGGACTTCCCTGGTCTGGACAGTGTTCACAAATTTGAAGTGAGTGAAACTGCCAGGGAAATATAGTTTATTAAAGATTCCATGCACTTTTTTATGCAAGAAATATTTTAAGCTTAAAGATTAGATTTTGTTTTTCATGGTGGTGAAGAAAAATAAGCTTTACGTTATTTCAAAACATATGAAAAAAAATGTAAATAAAATTTAATTTATATTTAGCGCAGTTATCTGGAATTTTATTTCATGAAATTTGTGGCATCATTTACTTTCATCTTCTTCCCCTTGAAAAACAGGAAAAACTGATTTTGGGGGGTGGGGTGGGGCTGACAATTTGATAGATTGTGTTGTCATCAGCACCGAGTATATAAGCCAAGTTTCAGATTGATAGGTTGGCAGGAATTGGGTCAGTTAGCCTTCTGAATATTTTGCCACACACCCAGCTAGAAAGAAACACATGACAGACCTGTTTACTCTTACGATTTTGGCGTACAATGTACGATTTTTAGATGTCTTTTACGATTGTACACCAAGACCCTCCAAAACTATGATTTTCAGAGACCCAGTGGAAAAAAATTTTCCCCCGATTTAAAAAAATTAATAAATTTTCGGGTTTGGACGTTTTAGTCCTCTCTAATGAAGATCTGGCAGTGAATATGAACGAGAAAAATGATTGGTTGGATTTTTTTTTTTTTTAAAGTTGGGACCATCCTTATTATATTTCGAAAGCACTCATGGGGACTGGGGAGGTGGGGTTGTTGATGACGGAAATTGTGGCATACGAGACACGCATGGGTAGGGGATTGGTGGGAGTGTCAAAGGATATAAATAAATAACCCCGACGTATCGTATTGACGGGATCACAGTGAACTAGCTGGCTGCGTCAACAGTAATATTTAGACTTGTCGCCCTAGCGACAACTTCACCCGCCATCGCCTTTGACTGCTACCAAGCGTGTGACGTAGTTTTGGTACATAATTATTTTGTTCCTCAGAACCGCGGCGATTGTAAAACTAGAGATGGTTTTTAAAATAAAATAGATGATCCAACTGTTCTTTCCAAAACCAAAACACGGTGATTGACTGGTTTAATTTTCTTCGAGAGGATATAGGGATTTATCTGAACCAGCATGCAACTCAGATTGGTGGCTTTGACGATAATGGGGAGCCCATGGTGGTTGAGCTTGACGAATCAAAATATTTCCATCGGAAATACCACAGAGGAGCATGGCGTCAAGGCCACTGGGTGTTTGGTGGCATAGAAAGGTCCACTGGAAAATGCTTCCTAGTGGAAGTTCCAGACAGAACAGCTGGAACCCTGGAAAACATTATCGTCCAACAGGTTTTACCAGGGACACACATAATAACAGATGGATGGGCAGGCTATAGGAACATAGAGCAATTGTCCAATGGGATATTCATACATTCAGTTGTAGTGCACGAAAGAAATTTTGTTGATCCCAACGACCCAGATGTGCACACACAAAATATAGAAAATCTATGGATGCGCGCCAAACGTAAACTGAAAAGACAGTACGGAACAAGTGACACATTGTTTCCATCATATTTAAAGGAGTTCCAGTTCCGTTGCAACTTCACAAAGTTTAAAGTCTTCAATAGGGGTGTGCCGGAATCCGGTTCCGCCGGATTTTGCACTATCCGTGAAATCCGATTCCGCCGGATTTACATGTATCCGGAACAACCGGAATCCGGAATATACCGGATTTTGGAATTTGCCAGATTTTGTGACTCCAGACCTGTTTACTCTTACGATTTTGGCATACAATGTACGATTTTTAGATGTCTTTTACGATTGTACGCCAAGACCCTCCAAAACTACGATTTTCAGAGACCCGGTGGAAATTTTTTTTTCCCGATTTAAAAAAATTAATAAATTTTCGGGTTTGGACGTTTTAGCCCTCTCTAATGAAGATCTGGCAGTGAATATGAACAAGAAAAATGATTGGTTGGATTTTTTTTTTTTTTAAAAGTTGGGACCATCCTTATTATATTTCGAAAGCACTCATGGGGACTGGGGAGGTGGGGTTGTTGATGACGGAAATTGTGGCATACGAGACACGCATGGGTAGGGGATTGGTGGGAGTGTCAAAGGATATAAATAAATAACCCCGACGTATCGTATTGACGGGATCACAGTGAACTAGCTGGCTGCGTCAACAGTAATATTTAGACTTGTCGCCCTAGCGACAACTTCACCCGCCATCGCCTTTGACTGCTACCAAGCGTGTGACGTAGTTTTGGTACATAATTATTTTGTTCCTCAGAACCGCGGCGATTGTAAAACTAGAGATGGTTTTTAAAATAAAATAGATGATCCAACTGTTCTGCAGTGGAGCGTTGGATTTTGGCATACCGGTATTTTATAAGATCCAGTCAGCGACATTTACAAAATATATGTAAATATTTTGTAGTTTTATTTATTTACTATAGAGATATTGTATTGTACGATTTTGAGACCAGATTGTACGATTTTAGGGGTTTGAGGGTAGACAGGTCTGACATGAACAAAAGCAAAGCAAATATAACGGTTTTAAAAAATGTATTAAATATATATTTGTGCATTCATTTGACCTTGCCATTGATTTGTATCCACAAATGAAGGAGACATCATAAGTGTATTCATCTGTACAGCCAAATAAATTTAGATTATGGCATTTTGAGATTTTTTGTTCATGTAATGTGTTTCATGTGTAATACAGTCAGCACAAAGATAATCTAGAATATTCTTGTTAGATGTTCTGATGGTTGTCCATTTCCAAATTCACTCCCAGGTTGAGGTAAGAGATGGCAAAGTTGTGGTCAAAGGGAATCCCCCTGCCCTAGAAAATGCCAAGAGGGTCAAGCCAATGGTCAAACGAGTAGCAGACAACAAGAAAACTGTGGTGCTTGTTGGAGGAGGCTAGTATTCCAGTCTTGTTAAGTCTTTTGTACAAACTGTTTGTGTTGATTCATTACCAATGCATTGTACATTTACGTGATGTTTTTAGTCTTATCTTTCTAGCATTTATTATTCTAAAATTTTTAATGGCTCTTGATATCATTTGAGTATGAGACATGCATGAGCAATTTTAAATCTTCAGGTTAAAATTCTTGCTAAAAAATACACAAACATTATAACTAGAAAGTGTCTAATCTAGAAAATAATTAATGAATGTGCCAATTATTTCACAGTAAAGCAAATGTTGCACATACAATATTATAATGTTCCATTAAAAATTCACCCTTGACTGGATTCAATGTAAGGGCATTTCTGGACTTCTACTCCAATGAAGTGTGTTAAAACAAAACATTAAATCTGATTTTATATTTTAAAAAGAAATTTTTTTTTGCTGGTTCAGTTATTAGAATTGGCACCATCTGCTTCTTTAGTTTCACATTTATATTTTTTATCATTTCCCCCGTCCCCTCACCAGGTCCGGCTAGTTTGGTTTGTGCAGAGACACTCAGACAAGAGGGCTACACAGGCAGGATCGTTCTTGTCTCAAAGGAACCCTACTTACCTTATGACAGGATTAAACTTAGCAAGGTAAAGACAGCCTAGTAAAATATTATTTAATGATTAACTGTATACAATTTGTTTAACTTTTACAAAAGCCTTGGTGCCAACTGACTTTCCTAGTACAGTGGCCCACTTTTAGTGCCAACTGACTTTCCTAGTACAGTGGTCCACCTTTTGTGTCAACTGATTTTCCTAGTACAGTGGTCCTCCTAACTAGTTTTCCTTGCAAACCCCAAAAAACTTTTAATGTTAAGTTTACACCTATGGGGATTTTAAATATCATATTGATGTTTACATATTGAATTACCATTAATGCTATTTATTTAAACTGCATACTTTGTTTCATATACCTATGCCTAAGTGGCAGCTAACTAAGAGCAAACTAGTTTTACCAGGAACCCAACATTTTAAGATCCAATGTTTACAGGGAATATAAATATTATATTTCTCTTTACATATTCAAGTCCCATTAATAATCTTTAAAACAACTTTGTATTATAACCCACACAGCACTAGATGAAGATTGTTCCCCCATCATTCACAACACCATCTGAATGTCAGACGGTTTGAATAAGCCATCTCATTAAGTACCATTTATAAACATTATCTATTGCACAGTTTGATGCACACATTAACTATAAACCAAAGAAATACATGGACATATAATGCACAGTTTGATGCACACATAAACTATAAACCAAAGAAATACATGGACATATAATGCACAGTTTGATGCACACACACAAACTATAAACCCATAGAGCCATAGAAATACATGAACATATAATGTGTATGCTCACAATTGTCAATGGTTATATTCTTTCTCAATGCAGGCACTTAATATCAAGCCTGAAGAAATAGCACTTAGGAGCCAACAGTTTTATGATGACAATGGTATTGAGCTGTTATTGGCTAAGGAGGTAGTAACCAGTAGTAATCTTTGACTTATCTGCTGTTTTTTATCATTGCCCTTTGATTATATCAGCGCTACAGTATCTTTAGTAATATGAAATGTTAAACTTTTTTTGCTATATTTTTTTAACCAACTACACCCCATTTTAATTTAGCAGTATGATTAATTCTAATGTTAACAAAATGATTTTTGATTTTACCAACTTAATATTTGTAGTTATTTAAGAGGCATTTGAAAATGAGTCACCTGAACCCATTCTTATAATCTGACTAATTTTGTAAACTCGTTGTTTTAAAATATCAGGTCTTTTTAAGGTAATGTTTTCTTCAAATGATAAAACAGACTCATAGCTATAGTTGCAACTGAAAAAAATTAAAACTATTAAAAAAATTGCCTGTGACAGGTCACCAAAGTATTACCAGATGACAAGACGATTGAGCTGAATGATGGGGAAAGTTTGAAATACGACACGTTACTGGTTGCAACTGGTGGGCAGTAAGTGCTCCCTCTCACTGAGGGCATCAGCTTTAGCCTACATTTAGGAGCATGTTATCTTTTTCTTGGATGACATGAAGTTTTGATTTATTTATTTTGTAATAGATGAATGAAACAAATTTACAATTTTCCTGAAATTTTTTTTCTAATTTTTTTGGGTCCATTTGTTGCTTAATTTTATTTGTTTAAATCAGGAAACTGATTTTTGCATTCTGATATAATAATCTTGCACCAATGCCTAAAATAGTCAATTTAAATTTGTGAAATTTTCCCCACAGACCTCGCAGTCTTCCTATTCCTGGCTCTGATTTAAAGAATGTTTACTCTCTGAGGACACCTAACGATGCCAACGCCATAGCTGAGAACGCCCAAGGGAAGAATGTGGTCATCATGGGCTCTTCATTTATTGGTATTTACTCACAAAATCTCTGCCACAGTTATAACCTTCACAGTTGACATTCATCAGTTTCAGTTATGATTTTTTCTTGCTTCCTTACATAAAAACATCTAATTGAAATTGCACATTTTAGAGTTTATTTTATACACTTAAACATAATTTTTTAATAAACTTAACTTTTTACTTGAGTTAATTGATGAGGATAAATATTTTAATTATAACCGTTCGGAAAAAAATAATTCTTTTCTTTTTATTAAATTAAATTTTTTTAATATGATTTAAATTATATACAAAAATAAGAAATTGCATAAACTTTTTCCTATGTCTACACTATTTTAACGTGATGACTTGAGATAACTCATTAAAAAAAATGTGTTCTTAGGATGATCATTCGATAAAGCAGTTATAAATGTGTATCTATCACTTTTCACTCCTCCATCGTCATTGTGTGTTTAATTTTGCTGTTTTTTTTTTTTTTTTTTTTTTTTGTTTTTGTTTTTTTTTTAAAGAATTTTTGTGGTAGATTTGAGATTT
>CAXITT010000691.1:20261-40813 GCA_964033795.1 Lymnaea stagnalis | reverse complement strand
GAAGTAGGGAGATATTTTACATCCTAATTTTAAGGTGGAGAAGTAGGGAGATATTTTACATCCTAATTTTAAGGTGGAGAAGTAGGGAGATATTTTACATCCTAATTTTAAGGTGGAGAAGTAGGGAGATATTTTACATCCTAATTTTAAGGTGGGAAGTAGGGAGATATTTTACATCCTAATTTTAAGGTGGAGAAGTTGGGAGATATTTTACATCCTAATTTTAAGGTGGGAAGTAGTGAGATATTTTACATCCTAATTTTAAGGTGGAGAAGTAGGGAGATATTTTACATCCTAATTTTAAGGTGGAGAAGTAGGGAGATATTTTACATCCTAATTTTAAGGTGGGGAAGTAGGGAGATATTTTACATCCTAATTTTAAGGTGGAGAAGTTGGGTTATTTAATATTATTTTATTAGTTAAAGCACACATTCTGTAGCCACAACATTATTTTGAGATATCCTAAGAATTGTTTCAATGGCTATTGTTTTGCACACGTAGAACATGCACTCTCCTTCATTTGAAACTATAAAAAATAATGTCTTCCTAACAATGCTGTCATGTGTTCATAAGGCATGGAAGTGGCAGCGTTTCTAGCTGATAAGGCAGCAAGTGTTTCTGTGGTGGATTTGGTGCGAGTGCCATTTCAGTTGACCCTAGGGGAGGAGCTGGGGACTCATATGAAACAGGTACAGACAAGCAAAGAAGTATCCGGGAAGCGGGAAAGCAAATTTCTTTTTTAATTTACTGTTGTGGTTTAAAATGGGAGTTTTTCTGATTTTTTTTCCGATTTTTTTACCAGATATGCCATTTTCAGACAAATAAAATGACCAATCCTTTGACTTGGAAAAAATCAATTTACTTTTTAAATGAATAAGTGACTTTTTCACATTGATCATAGCGTTACTTTCATTATTTCTGCGTAGTTTCTCCTTTATTTCAATGTTGGAGCCAAAGCCACCATTTTTATGTTGCCCATTTCATTGAATGTTGCAGTAAGTGAAAAGATGCTTCAAATTTTAACAATAAGCTTTTCATTATTTTTTTTTTTAAACACTGATTGAAAAATGTTAGATCTAAGCCTTGTTGGTTTTTGTTGTAGCTGAGATCACAAACAGCTTCTTTTTTTTTTAATTTTGCTTTTTTTTATTGTGTCTTTATAATGTATGTTTCTTCTTATCTGCTTATGTAATGTATGTTTCTTCTTATCTGCTTATGTAATGTATGTTTCTTCTTATCTGCTTATGTAATGTATGTTTCTTCTTATCTGCTTATGTATGTATTTTTTTATTTTTTCGTCTGTCCTAGTTAGTTCATCTGATATAATTTTAAAAATTTCATTTAAATTACTTAAAATAGAGTCTAAATTATTTTTAATTAACCTTTTTTAATGAAAAAGATTTTGACTTTTTAAAGCTTAATAATATTTCTCAATGTTTGGATTAAATAGAAATCTGTTAAAATTTCTCCTAATAATAATTAGGTCTTCTGTTACATGAAAACTTTTTGTTATATATTTATCATACATGTCATACTAAAATCTCTGTGTCATTTTCTCTTGGTTTGTACTCATCTGTGCTTCACTGCTAACCTAACCTATAACTATGCTTCAGCCTGTAGATATCAATATTTTGATACATATCCATGTCTATTCATTGGAGCTAGGTTCTCACTCATATATATTTTATCAATAAATTAACATTGATCATATTATAATAATTGGACAACCTATAATTTCAAATAACAGCTTGTAAAGATAGATATATTACTGAATTTTAAAGAAAATATCTTTATTAACTGTTGCTACCCTAGAAGTAACATTAAAAAAAACTGTTACTATAGAATTAAATTTGAAATAACAGCTGTTAAATATATATATATATATATATATATATATACACATTACTGAATTAAACAAATATCTTTTAATAATAACTTCTACCCTAGAAGTAACATTTTTAAAAAAAACTGCTACCATAGAATTAAAGAAAGAAAGTTGAAAAATAGCACCAACAACATTTATAAACTCTAATCAATATGTCAATCCAATGGTAAGTTATTATAAAGTTGACTGCCTAAAATCTAATACTTTGAGAAAATACAATTGACACTAATGTGCTGCCACAATTCTGGTTTGTGTTGTCTTACAGGGTTAGAAGTTGCAAATTACTTGGTTGGGAAAGCTGCAACTGTCACTGTGATAGGCCAAAGTGCTGTCCCATTAGCTCATGTCTTTGGCCCACTCATTGGACAATGGTTCCGCAAGGTGCTTGAATATTCTGAGATTTGTTGTTTTTTTTTAGAGAGTACATTATTTGTATTTGCACACTTTATCAGCTAGGCTTTCTTTCTTTCCTTTTTTTAAAAATCCTTCTTTTAATTTTAGAGAAGAATTTTCGGGGTGTATGTCTGGGTGCTGATACAGTTGCAGACTACACTTGAGTTAGTGAATGATTTGCATGTCGGTGCTTTTGTCAGCAATTTTTTTTCTATAAACTCTTCAGTTTGAAATATAAAATTCCAGCTTACAAGTAATAACATTACTATTATTATCTTGTTGTTTTTTTAAACAAATTAAACTTGTTATGTTTTAATTCATGCTAATTTATTTCTTTTGTAACTTTTCCTAACAGCAAACTTAAATTAAATTCTGTTATTTTACAAAAGGAATGTTTATTTAAAGAAAGAGATGCATTTCTTTTTTTTTTTTTTTTTTTTTTATTTAAATTTTTTTGAATTTTTAATTTTTTTTTTTTTCTTTTTTTTTTTTTTTTTTTTTTTTTTTATTTTTTTTTTTTTAAAGAAAGGGGTGCTTTTTTTTTTTTTTTTTTTTTTGTTAACTACAATGTTTGTGAATATTTAAATTTTCCACTCTGCCTGTGCATTGTTCCTATTTCTTGTCCCAATCTTTTGGTTTTTTGAGACCCTTACTTAATCTTGTTTCCACATTAGTTTTTTCTTTTAAGAGCATCTTTTCACTTACAAGAAGCATTTTGTCTGCACATTTTTGTGGTGAATAGATAGGTAAACAAAAAAAAATTGATAAAAAAATAGAATGCCTATAATTTTATTTTTTAAATGGATTTATATATTTCAAAATAATATTTTAACGTAGGATTTATTCCAAAAGTCTTTGCCATCTGTGAATGTGTGATGACAATCATGTTTATCCCTAATGTTATAGTCAATAGTCCATCTAATCTATATTATTTCCATTTTTTTAAAATAATAAATTGTAAAATTGTGGAAAAAAACACAATGAATTGAAAACAATGAACATGTCTGGTAAAAACTGGAAACCCCAGTCCAAACAGCTTCCCCAGGGGAATTGCAAAGTTGTTTTCCTATGAAACAACAAAATAAAGACCTGCTGCTGCTCTCAAGGGTTTGTTAGAAAATGAGTTAATGCTCTAATGGCAAATCTAATTCGGTGGGGATATTCTGGTGTTAAAAAAAAAAATGTTGTAATTAAGAATTAATTAACTATTTTTCTGTATTTAATTACAATGACAAGAGTTAACTCTACCAGAAGTCCTCTTGCAAAGTTAAGCTCATGAGGGTGTCAGTTACGTAAGACTTAACTTGAATAAGAAGAAGAACAAAAAGTTTTGAAAGGGAATATAATTTGTTTTATATGATCGTGATTATAACTCAAATGACTCTTGTTACACAAACACAGCTGCATGAAGGGAAAGGCGTCAAGTTTCATTTTGAAACCAGCGTGAAGGAATTCCGAGGAGAGGACGGTCAGTTGACAGAGGCTGTGTTAGCTGATGGTACCGTGTTACCAGCTGATGTCTGCATCATGGGAGTAGGTAAGATTTGCGATAAATTGCCAAAAAAGTTAACAGTATTTAAAGAAATTATGCTTTTCTCAAGCTTGATATGAATGAATTGACATTTCATAAAGTCAGGAAATCGAGCAATAAGAAGTCTATTATAGATTGTTTAAATCCTTTTAACAATCAATAAATTATAATTCGTAAAATAAAGGCGTTAAATGACTTTAAAATTCTAGCCCTGTCTTGTATTGATGTAATGGTAATGTAATGTTTACAACGTTTCCAGATTATTAACTCAAGGCTTTTTTGTTTAGGTGTGGTTCCAGCAACCAACTTCCTGAAAGACTCTGGCTTGGACATCACAGCCAGGGGCTTTGTAACAGTCAACAAGGTGAGAATTGTTTTACCTTTGCCAGGCTTTGGTATCAGCTTAATTGGCAGCAGCTAAACTCTAGGAGGGGTCGGCAGAGTTAATTTTAATTTTACGTTACTAAATGTTTGTGGATTTTACTATGGTCTTTATGTGTGAAAATTCAGTTCAGTTATAAGCAAACTGACCGTAGCAGTTTTTTAAATGGATTTTTATGGATTAATGTGCTGTTAGGCTAGCTTTCTTTTTTTTAATATCTGGAGCTCTAAATAGGAAGCTTAGTCAATATATAATTAAACCATTTCAGCAACATTTTAATGCTATTCAGAAATTATTTTTAAAAAATTTTAAACACCTGAGAATTATGTCTCTTTGATAATAAAAAAATATGCTTCACACTAAAAACAATATTTCTCAGCTCTTGCGATATTCTTCTTTCTCCTAAAAACTAAATTTAAAAAATATTGCCAAACACCAAACTGTATCGTGAACTGATGAACTGTTGCAGAACATGAGGACAAACCTACCAGACATCTATGCAGCCGGTGATATTGTTGAGTTCCCACTGTTCACAGCAGATGACCAGCACGTCAACATCCAGCACTGGCAGATGGCTCATCAGCACGGTAAGACCAATTAAGATAGTTTCAATATTTAATCAGCGTGGTAGGCCTAATGATCTCTTTTGATTATGCTACCAATGTTTAATCAACATTATTGTAGGCCTAATGATCTTTTTTGATTATGCTACAAATGTTTAATCAACATTATTGTAGGCCTAATGATCTTTTTTGATTATGCCACCAATGTTTAATCTACATTATTGTAGGCCTAATGATCTTTTTTGATTATGCTACCAATGTTTAATCTACATTATTGTAGGCCTAATGATCTTTTCAATGATGTTTCCAATGTTTCATCAACATGGTAGGCGTAATGACTTTTTCCATTATTTATTTTTTGTGCACATTTCTTACTATTTTTATTCTAACAAATTTTTCATACTTTCACCTCAAATGAAAATTGATATTATTTGTGTCCCAGGTAAAATTGCTGGCCTCAGCATAGCTGGCAAAGCTCAGGACATTCGAAGTGTTCCATATTTTTGGACAGTACAGTTCGGCAAGAGTATCAGATACACTGGTGAGAACTTTTCACTTAAGTTGTAAATCAAAGCTTTACTAGCTTTAAAAATTTTTTAAATCACATTATTAATGAAATGAATCTTGCTTGGAAAATCATATGTATGTCTAGTTAATGGAAGAATTTTTGACATCGTCTGTCTTTGTTTACATAGTTATTATTTGTTCACTTAAGTGTGGTAGATTCTTGTTTGGTGATCTTTGCCATTAACTAGTGCAGATATTTTATGTGCCAAGTGGTCAGTTAGAAAGAAGAAAAACAAGTATTTTTCAGTTAATCAGTGTAGATATTTAATGTGCCAAGTGGTCAGTTAGAAAGAAGAAAAACAAGTATTTTTCAGTTAATCAGTGTAGATATTTAATGTGGAAAATTGTGAGTTACAAGGAATCATCTAGTTTTAGTACATGTCATAAAATTCTGCTCCAGTATCTGATTTTAAACAAATTAAAATAATACAGTCAGTGATAATCACCAGCAATACTCTCTAACTTATGCCAACTGTGGCAAAGTTGATTTTTCTAAAAAAACTAATAAGCTTTGTTGTCTGTTGGAGAAAATAAGGTGATCATGAACTACAAACACATCCTGTTCAAGCATCGAGTTACACCATTGTTTCATTGAGTTGTTTTGGTCTTGTTTGCTTTTAGGATATGGCCCTGGCTATGATGAAGTCATCTTGCATGGAGATGTGGATGATAATAAGTTTGTTGCCTTTTATACAAAGTAAGAAGCTGATTTCAAATATTGAATGAAATAGAAACTGTTTTTTGATAGATTATAATAATTTTTTAAGATATCAACTAAATTATAAGATTGATCATGGAGCCAGCTGGTAACGAGAAATGTGTTGTTTTACTTTTGTGGTTTTAAACAAATTTGGAGGTTAAAATATTAATTTAGTATTTATTTGTAAGAGTATTGGATTGCGATAAAAATTTCATGCAGAGTAATTTGTGTTAATTAAACAATATAGGTTCAGCTTTAATAAGGATCATTCAGAATACCAATGGAAACGTTTCAGCTAATGCCTTCATCAGTACAAAAAGAAAGAAGAAAAAATACATATATATAAGTGTAAATTAAATTTAAATAATATAAAGTTATATACATGTAAACTACCTGAAAATTAGAGAAACAAGTGAGAAAAGAATAAGAGTGGGCGTAACCCTGACAAAAACAAAGTAAATTTAATTTATATTTATGTGGATGTATTTTGTATGATCATTATTAAAGCTGTGCTTATATTGTTTTATTACGCAAATTTATTTTGCTTAATTAATTTAGTATTTATTTGAAATTGTTTTCATTACAATGTGTTTTTATATTTTATTTCAATGTGTTTTTATTTCAATGTTAGGAAGGAAAAGGTTGTTGCAGTCGCCAGTCTTGGGTGGGACCCAATTGTTTCACAGGCAGCAGAGCTCATGTCTAAAGGGGGGATAATCACAAAAGATGAAATCAGGCAAGTTTAGTGCATTTGTTTTATCTCTTGTTTTGGGCCATCTTGAAGAAAACATTAGGAATCTGAAAGGAATTTTATTTGTTTAACCCTAGAACTATCAATTGCATTTTTCTGTAGTGGCAAGCAATGTTCCCTCCAAGGTTTGTTGGTTCGTGTGCAAAATCATACAGTTGTGTGCAAAGTTTTACAGCATCAATTTTTTTGTGTGCAAAATTTTACAGCCCACAAACACAAACTTACATGGAAATTTGCTGCGCGGTACTCAAAACTGCTGCGCGGCATCTGTGAGATCGCACAGCTTAAAGGGAACATTGGTGTCAACCATTTTTAGCATTTCCATAATGTGCTTGTCAAACATGACAAACTCCCAGACTAAATGAATTCAGAGACCCCTACAAGTACACATTTTCTAAAAGTACATTGGCCATGGTATCTTATGGTATAAAAAGAATTTGTTTTTATATCTTATATTTTGATATGACCTTTACCTTTGCAGGGTGAGTAAAATTTTAAACTCAGCTGCTGAATTCAACCCAACCTAATCTCACTAATTTGTTCTATTCACTAATTTGTTCTATTCTGTCATCAAATCACATGCGATAATAAAGGAAATATGGTTTCAGAAAATGTCAAGTTATAGGAACTTATTTTGAAAAATTTAATTTTCGTGAACTTCTTTCATTTGTACCTTCAATATTACGTCATACAAAATACAAAAGGTAAGCCATGAAATGAATTCAAAAATTCCATCTCAAATGAAGTTATTCAATCCATTTTTACTAATTAATGCTCCAGAAATATAAAATAAAAAAGGTCTTTTAAACTCTTTAGGAAAGGTCTTTGGGATCTTTTATTTTACTGAAATCAAATCAATTTAAATATGAAGAAAATAAGATGTATCTGGTTATGTTTAAGTAAATGTTTAAGTATTATTATTATAAATTAGAAATATCTTTTAAATATCATTTAAAGAACTATTTTAAGTCCTCTATCCAATTTAAAAGTGTAAATATTTCGTATTATTAATTCATAATCACATTTATCTGGAAAACCCAACGGGGAGGGGGGGGGGTGTATTGCCTTGTTAAAATTGCAAAATTCAATTTCCATTTACGTTATCCAAATATCTTCAAACAATATGCAATTAAAATTTTGTATTTAACTGAGTAATATAACCACTTGTAAGAAATAAATTTAATAGATTTCTTTTTACTATTTAATACACAACATCAAAGTTTAGCGTTGTATTTTTAACACTTAATCAGTTTTACTTATTTTGCATTGTAAAATTTTTGCTGATATCAAATTTATAAAGTAAAAAAAACCTAACGTTTAAAAATTTAAATTAAAAAATGCCCATTAAGCGATTAGTGCAATGAAACTTCCTAGCTGAATACCACTCACTAATCAAATCCAAATAAGAACAAAACATCCAAATAAGAATGAAACACATGAAGTTGCAATTGGTTCATTTTAATATCTATATCTCAAAGCCCAATTATGTTACAGATTTGAACTTTTGTATAAATTTTAATGTTAAAATAAATAACCATAATCTTTCAATATATGGAATATGCATAGAACTTTCTTTTTTTTTTTCGAAAATATAAAACAATGCATGGTTAAAGGGATCTAGGACTTTAGAAATTTAATAAAGTTCAGGGGAGTGCAAATTTGTGTAGTTGCGCACATTATGGGCTACCCAATCATGGATGATTTTATTAATGTTTTTTTTAAATCTTTGTGGGGCGGGGAATTTGATTCTGTGGGTACTTTTACATTAGTATATTATTATTTTATTATTATACGTGGTTTTATATAGCGTAGTACCCCAGCCTGTTCGTACAATTGAACAAACGTAAAAAATCTAAAATAATTAATTGATATACATTAATTAAATAAAACAAAACAAATGTATATTTAAACCATTTACATGTCAAGCCATGGACGACACTCAGTACCATTGTATACCCATAACTCTAAACTTATCATTTTACCCATGTGAAAATTCAATTTTGAAATTAGAACTAAATTTTTTTTTCAATTTACAGTTCATGGGGTTGAAGAAAGATTGGTTAAGATTTTTTTTTTTTTAAATATGAAAAAAATTTTTGTCCACTTTGCCAAAATTAAAAGTTCTTGAAAAAGTGGGTGTAAATTTTTAATGAGACAAATAATATTTTTTATTAAAAAAAACCCATGCTGTTACAGAAATGAAAATTGGTTAAGAGATTCTTCTTTATGTAATAGAACACTCTGTATGGCTATTTCTAAAAATAAAGTAGAAAAGCAAGGGTTTAATTAAATTTTTAATGACAATAATACTATATTGATTCCGCTCATGTAAAATAAAATAAAAATTGAATATAAATTTTTTATTGTAAATTTAAGGACGTGTTTTGATAAATTGTAAAGAAAAAAATTGTAGTTCATGGGAGCAAAAAGGGGGACGGTAAGCCTAAATTATATATCAGATAAATATGGAAAGTATCACAAAATTCCATCGTTATCATCCCGGTTACATTGGGTCATATAGTCTATTTTTTTATATTTTCACAAATCTACTACTGAAGCTATTTGTGTCTGTTCTTCCAACTGTCCATCCACTGTCTGCTCAGCTGTGTGTCCTCTTAGATTTGTAATTCTCTGCCAAACTATTGATTACAATTGCAGCCCATTTTAACACAAGTCATTGATCTATTCTTATTTTTGTTATTTTATTGGAAGTTTTTTTTATTGACATTCATTTTTCTGTCAACAGATCAGATCCTGAAAACTGGGTCTCAAGACTGAGCCAACTCTGATTGTGGGTTTGATGTTTCGTAATCCATCTACCAGGTGTGTTTAATGTGGTAGCAGAATCGTGTATTTGATGCCACTTAAAAGCCTGTTCATGTTATGTACAGTTCATCCTGTGTAACTTGACTTATTGTTGCCAGTGTACAGAGACAGTGTTATAAGAGGTTCATTATCCAGACTCCTTCTGGAGTCCTGGCTGTATTGTTGAGCATTAGCTGGATTGTTGAGCCCTGGCTATAGTGTTTAGCCCTAAAGAAGTATTGTCATGAAGACATCGCACAGTTGAATGTGTGGCGAGACCAATGGGAATCATGCATCAAGCCACTGCCGGCCTTTATTTGGAATATGTTTATTTATCCCAACAGCTTCCCTCAGCAGAAGTACACATTTCCATTTCCTCTTGATGGATTTGTCAGAATATAGCCTTTAGCTTGCAATCCATTAGTAGCTTGTTGCAATGAACCTATTCTTTCAAGATCTGTTAGTTAAATCATAACCCTACTTTAAATAGTTTTTATGAATTGTTGGTGAACTAGAAATAAAATGTTTTGCATTCGATTCAAGCAATTTTAGTGACAGTTGCTTGAACTCATGATTTGGAAACAAATCATAGCATCACAATATAATAATCATATTTTTCTTAGATCTGGTGTAGGCCTATTTGACAGATGTGCATTGATAATTTTATCATCTTTGTATTTTAATCTGTTGCAGTGAGAGACGGCCAATGATAATCTGGCACAGACAACTAAATGGAAGATCTTTACTCACAGTATAACAACATTATCATCGTTCCACCAAGTCATCGTATGTTTGAAGAGCAATGTAAATTATTACTTAAACTGGTACAAAAATAGTGTAGTAACCAATGCACGGGAGAAAGCCTGATTGTGTACTTTAAAATCTTAATGAATGTTATTTCAATGAAATTGTGAAGAAGAAGAACGAATGTAGCACAACTCTTCAAGTTAGTTCAGCCATACATATTTGGCTCTTTGGTTTAATAACAAATAGTTTAACTGAGGCCAGATTATATTATAGGAGTTTTCTCAACAGGCTTATGCACAGAGGAATGTCCTGTTTGACAGTGTTGTAAATGATAGATCCTTGAGGTACTCATCCAATAATTAATATGTTTCTGACATACTAGCAGTTGGTTGAACAAGTTTTGTGGAAGCTTGAATGGAAAGCTTGAACGCAGTCCTTCATTTATTATCAATTCATTAAGTTGAGCTCATGTATGGTTTATGAATATTATCTTATGATAATGGTCTACTCTAACTTTAAGCAATCATATCAACTTAAGCAATCATGTCAACTTCAAGCAATCGTGTCCACTTTATCAGTCATGTCTGCCTTTCTATATTTAAAAATGGCTAATAATTATTACGTTATATGCATATTTTGATAAATACATGTTTTTATGATGATCTTTTGGGGGAGAAAAATTATTATCTTCTAAAATTCCAATAATTTAAAGTGAAACATTTCTTCAAAAATGTTTTGACGACTTTTTTCCTGTATTCTAAATTTTGAAAGATTCTGGGCAATAGCTTTGTTTTCTTTTTCTTTGTATTTTGTTTATTATAATTGGTTTCCTTCATTTCTTAAGAATATTGTTTAACATAATCTTTATTTATGCTGAAACTGCTTCAATATAATATTCCTATTGTGATATGAACTCTTGACCACTACACGTGTGACACAGAGGAATGTAACCCTATATCTCTGACCAGTGCACCTATAATATAACAGTTGCTTGTTATCTCATGTAACGCCTGCTCATTTAGTCAATCAAATTCATTTGGTAAATTGCAACTATCTTATGAATTGTGACATTTATTTAAAATGATGTCTACACGATGTATGCCAGTATCTCTCTCTTGCCAGGAATTCATCAGTGAGAAAGCTGTGCAGATGTGTATACTTATATTATGTAAACATGCACATAATCTACCAAAGATTAGTTCAAAATTCTTTTCATATTATTTGTCTAAATTATTTATTTATTTATTTATGGAGAAGTGCAAACATATTTCAGATAAGTAAGGACTCGTTAGACCTGACATCTTAATGGAAAATTTAATGGATTTTTTTTTAGAAGTATTGAATTTATTTTAACAATGAATCAGTAATTACTAACTTATTTATTTATTTATAGAGAGAGCAAACTAATGTTCAGAAAAGTAAGGACTCAGACCTGAGATCTTAATGGAAAATTTTATAGATTTTTTTTAGAAATATTGAATTTATTTAAACATTGAATCGGTAATTACTAGGTATGGTCTGCTAAAATTTAAAATATGGTCTGCTGAAATTTAAAATAGAAAAAAATTATTTTTTTTAACTCACTAGGAACATAAGTCATGATCAAATTCTCAATTAGTATTAGTATCCTGCCTTCCAACAAGTTCATTTTACACCTCATAAATTCCATTACTATTGATCGTAGTACATTAAATCCACTTCAAAGGCTCATATTCACCGCTCACAGCTTGGATGTTTCTTACTGATGACATCAACACTATTTTTCCACACAGTGATAGCATCTTTAATTTTTTTAAAATCAAACTGCCCACCCCCCCCCCCCCATTATGTTATGTTTTTAAAATATATTTTGTGTTTCTTTATGTGTGAATAAGAATGGGATATTAGTTTGACTTTGTAAAGTCAATTAAAATATTCAAATCATAATAAAAAAAATTTTCATTAAAAATTCAACTAGTTCAAACTAATTCGAAATGTGTTTGTTGAGTATTTTAACCCTTTCAATCCTATAAAAAAAATTTTTTTTTAATTCTTCAATGAAAAGTCTCTATTTATTTGGCATCTACATTTTCAAAATAAAAAATAAAATTGTGGCCAATAAGCTTTGGTGGCATCACTTGACAAGCTGATGTCATTGACAAGTTGATGTCTTTGACAATTTGATGTCATTGACAAGTTGATGCCATTGACAAATTGATGTCATTGACAAGTTGATGTCAATTCCAATAAGAAAATTTTTTTTAGATGAATTTAAATACCAATGAACTACAAGAAAAAAATATTTTTTGCACAAGTTCTCAGCTAGACGTTCATGGAATTAGATCATGTTTATATCAAAGATGATTCATGAAATCCCGGCTAGCTGTTCATGGAATATTATGTCAAAGATGATTTATAAGTTCCGAGCTACATTTTCATGAAATAAGATCATGATCATATCAAAGATCATTCATAAGTTCCCATGTTTATATCAAAGATCATCTTTATGTCAAAGATGATTTATAAGTTCCCAGCTTGTTGTTCATAAAATAAGATCATGTTTATATCAAAGATCATTCACGAGTTCCCAGCTAGCTGCTCATGGTGTAAATCATGTTAATATCAAAGATGATTCATAAAATCCCGGCTAGCTGTTCATGAAATATTATATCAAAGATGATTTATAAGTTCCCAGCTTGTTGTTCATAAAATAACATCATGTTTATATCAAAGATCATTCACAAGTTCCCAGCTAGCTGTTCATGAAATAAGATCATGTTTATATCAAAGATCATTCACAAGCTCCGAGCAAAATGACAGTATTTGGGTGACTCAAGGAATCAGATATAATTCCTAATGTAGCCTATTTGGGTCATAAATACATTATACCAGAAAAAGGAGAAACCAAAATTACACTCAAACGCCAATTTAAACATTTGAACTTTCACAATCAACTCCTCTTTTTAACCTGGCAAGGTGAACAAAAATCAAATTTAAAAACATGACATTTTAAATTTTTCAAATCAAAAATAATATTGGTCACATCGGTACTTTAAATTGTAACAATTATTTGTGGCTGCACGGAGAAGTCGCCTGTTGCAGGCTATTTTGAAGAGGAGAAAAAATTATTCTCGTGGTAATTAGGATGAGTTGTAAATACATTTTAGTTGTTTTGCTAGGATATAATCAGATGTACTTTCAATTTTTTAATAAATTAATAATCTTTTTACTTTGTTGTCTTTAACTTTACGGGTTTAAAATCATAACCAACCAGGCAAATGTCACAGTTGCTGGCGCCCCGGGCAGCTTAACTTTGGCGCCCCTATTTAAGTATAGTCACAAATAAATGTGTGCAAGGGAAAAATTGTGGATTAGGTAATGAGTTTATTTCCTAAGGTTGCTTTAATTAAACAAACTTTGAACAATAAAATTTCTTTTCTGAAGTTGTATTTTATGACAGTTTCAACTATTAACCGTTTTATTTCCTAGCCTTTAGATCAGCAAATCTTTTTATCGCACTTTCTATTTTTCTTCCATGGCGCCCACATGCAATAATGTGTCCTATTATGGAAGATCGTTGATGGCGCCCTAAGCACATGGTGCCCCGGGGAGGTGCCTGAGTTGCCGGTACTTTGAGCCGGCCCCGGGTTTAACCAACTATCAGAGCATCAAACTTAACACTGGACCAGTGCCGTCTTAAGGCATGGGCACAGTGGGCACTTGCTCAGGGCCCCGCGCTTCTAAGGGGCCCCTTGCTTCTAGGAGACTCACTCTTATAAAGGCTTGATGTTGCAAGTATTGTTAATGAATATTGAAAAGTTTTGGCAATTAAATTTTATATAAAAATCAGTGAACAGCACGTTTCCCAATTTTAACCCACGATTTTATCGGCACGTTCCAAAATTAATATTATAAATGCGAATCACAAGTTGGATACTTTTTAAACTTTTAAATGGGAATAGCTCCTGTCAAAAAGTTTGACTTCTCCCAGATATGAATAAAAAATAATAAAGTTAGAGTATTTGTTTACAATCGTGTTAGACCAGTGGTTCTTAACCTGGGTTCGATCGAACCGCAGGGGTTCGGTGAGTCAGTCTTAAGGGTTCGGCGGAGGATCCAAAAAAAAAAAAAGATCAGAAAAAAAAATCATTTTTATTTTTCCTAATAAGAAGGGTTCAGTGAATGCGCATATGAAACTGGTGGGGTTCGGTACCTCCAAAAAGGTTAAGAACCACTGTGTTAGACAAAGATGTTGGCCCCGGGCGGTAATAACCCAGATACGCCACTGTAGTGAAGTTAGTGGAGAAAAGTCTAACCTAGCACCAGTTCAAGTACTACTGAATTTCATTAGCTTTATATAAGGATTTTGTAGGTCACCAATGAAAAATTCTTTTTAAAAGTAAATTTATTTTTAAAAACAAAACCCAAATAACTTTATATTTTTTCAACATAAAAATATTTTGTATTCTGTGTCTGAAAAACATATTTAGATGATAAATAAAACCCAACAATCACCGTACGTCTGAGCTGCAGGCAGAAATATATAGGCATTTAGACATAACTTGTGCTCACTGTTTAAAGCTCAAAGTCATTTTCATCTTACATACCGGGTAGCTCAAACAAAGAGATCGATTTTATTAATGGCACAATTTCTATTGATCATTTCCCGATGTTAGTTTTTAGCGGGGCACGTGTCAGTCTGAAGGGACAGACAAATCAATTTTTTTTAAAATAATTACCTGTATCTTTTAAACGGATTGCTGCTGTTACTATAGAAATACTTGTAGCCAATGAATATATTTCCAAGTGTTTAACCCCTTAACCGGGAATAAAAATTAAAAAAAAATTATAATTGGAGCACGGAAGAGAAAAGGGGCTGTTGAGACAAGGAAAACGGGTAAAGTTACAAAATTAACATCTTGGTTAAATCCAATCGAAATATCAGTGACTAGTAATGCTCATCAAAATAAAAAAGCCTCATCTACATCCTCTATTGGATCCAGCCATCTAGTTCCAGACAATACCATGACCTATTTCCTCTGCTGGGGGAATTGTAAAAATTAAAACACACAAAGCTGTGTCAGAAAACGAGAGTCTGTGATTCACCACACAAAGCTGTGTCAGAAAACGAGAGTCTGTGATTCACCACACAAAGCTGTGTCAGAAAACGAGAGTCTGTGATTCACCACACAAAGCTGTGTCAGAAAACGAGAGTCTGTGATTCACTACACAAAGCTGTGTCAGAAAAAGAGAGTCTGTGATTCACCACACAAAGCTGTGTCAGAAAACGAGAGTATGTGATTCACCACACAAAGCTGTGTCAGAAAACGAGAGTGTGAGATTCCCCACACAAAGCTGTGTCAGAAAACGAGAGTCTGAGATTCACCACACAAAGCTGTGTCAGAAAACGAGAGTCTGTAATTCACCACACAAAGCTGTGTCAGAAAACGAGAGTCTGTGATTCACTACACAAAGCTGTGTCAGAAAACGAGAGTCTGTGATTCACCACACAAAGCTGTGTCAGAAAACGAGAGTCTGTGATTCACCACACAAAGCTGTGTCAGAAAACGAGAGTCTGTGATTCACTACAAAGATCCCGGGCTTTGGAATATTAAGAACGCGTGTACAGTTGAGCACTGGATTCACCGTTAGCCATCATTGTGTCAGAATCATGACTGCAACTTTCAAACTCAGGCAGAGCTGGAGAAGAAAGAACTAGACAAGGTATTTTTCCAGAAACATGTTCAAACGTAAACTGCGGAATGGGGAGAATGTAAAACTTGAATGACTTCTCTATTCACCATACCAAGGTTGTTTGTATTGTTTTGGCTTCTCTATTCACCACACCAAGGTTGTTTGTATTGTTTTGGCTTCTCTATTCACCACACCAAGGTTGTTTGTATTGTTTTGGCTTCTCTATTCACCATACCAAGGTGGTTTGTATTGTGTTTGCTTCTCTATTTACCATACCAATGTGGTTTGTATTGTTTTGGCTTCTCTATTCACCATACCAAGGTGGTTTGTATTGTTTTGCGTGTCGTCTATTGTACAAAAAAGTATTTCCTTTGCTATATCAGGATATAAGTACTGGAAACATAAGAATCTAATTGTAGAACATGGAAATTGAGTAGTGCATCGCAAGGACATGACTTCATATTTTTTTAGGACTGAAAGAAGCTAGGTGTTTAGGTTCTTTTTTAATCAAAGACCATAGGTCAAAACAGAAGTACTGGCATACAGTTCTGACCTCGTGGGGTTTATGTCGTTGGCTTTCTCACCTCCAGAGGTTTGGGTCAAACTATTGGGTCAGTGAACAGATTTCCAGTGCATGATTCCCTCACAAAATGGCACTGGAAATCTGTGAAATTTCCTCATCAACACCAGGAACAGAAACATTGCAAATCCCATCTACATGCATAGGAGCCAAAATGATCAATAAATTGATCGTGGGCCCTTAAGATATAGAAGAAGAAGAAGAAGAAGAAATTGTTGATGTATTTTAGAGCTGCTGAGTGAATTCAATCCTTTTTTGGAAGAGTATCTCAAACTGTATGGAAATATTGGAAAGGGTAACACATCATATCTGTCGGCAAATATTTGAGAAAATTTTATTGATCTAATGGGGCAACATGTCCTCTGTGCTATTCTGGAAGAAATTATAGAGTCAAAGTATTATTCAATAAGTTATGATTCTTTTTCAGACATTACACACATTGATTACTGTTCGGTACATTCGAGGATGTAAGACTATGGAACATTTTATCAAGTTAATTTTCATATTTTCCCATGGTGCAAAGGATCTAACAGACACTTTCGTGTATCAAAGGATCTAACAGACACTGTTGTGTATCAAATGATCTAGCAGACAATGTTTTGGATTTCCTGAATGAGAACGAAATTTGCCGTGGTCAATCGTATGACAAAGCTTAAAATGTATATGTCTGGACGCTTCACTGGATTGCAAGCACGAGTTTGCCGTGTATGTCCCTTGTACTGGACACAGTCTGAACTTAGTGGGCTTAAAAGTAGCAGAGTGTTGTCTACAAGTTGGAACATTCTTTGACTTTGTTCAGCGCCTATATAACCTTTTCTCGGCTTCCACACATCGATGGAATGTTCTGGTATCTTCCTTAGGAAAATCTCTCATTGTCGTACAGCATCTGTCTGACACAAGATGGTCGGCACATTTTGATGCCGTCAACGTTTCGAAAGCAATTCAAGATGCTCTGGACTCTGTATCAGCTGACTCTGATCAGGAAAAGAAAAAAAAACAAGGCGTGAGGCAGAAAGACAAGTAATAAAATGGAGAACCTGATAATTTATCATCATCTGGGATGAATTATAGTGAATTTCTGATAATGTTTTAAAACCATTATTGCATTGGAATGATTTTTTTTCTTCTGGTATAAATAAGGTGAATGAACCTATTTTTAACTTTATTGAATTTATTCTTCTCTTACAATGTTATTCCTCTTGGTGAGTTGGATTGGGAGCAACAACTGTTTGCAACCCTCCCCCCCCCCAACCTGTTTGAGCATGGGCAAGTGCCCCACTTCACCCCCTTCTAACGACCCTGGTGTGTTGTGTTGCTGGGGGCCCCAGTGCATTGCTGTGGCCAGGGCCCCCTATGTTCTTAAGACGGCCCTGCACTGGACGTCATAATAATTGTTAACTTATTATTGAAGCAACTAAGTGAAAGTCGATTTTAAATTATCCCCGACCTGACGTCATCCGTGTATGGATTCACTCCCCTTGAGAACATCTCAACAGCCTGTGATACTAATGGGTCCCATTCAAACTGTTTACCCCCAATGAATCTCTCTTTTATGTTTAAAGAATTTAATTTAAATGACCACAACTTCGCCCTTAGAAACGTGGCTTTATTAAAATTTAATGAATAAAAAAATAATTTAAGAAAATATATTTGATTTACAAATTTAAAAATTAGGTCCCCATGACATCAACCACACCCCAAAGTGCGCCCCCTAAAGCACACACAAGCTATATAATGTTATATATGAACCCTAAAAGGTCCTCTCAGGGTGGTCGCCCCTTCCTCCCCCAGATTCGCCACTGCTGCTACCTACTGTCATCGACGTTGCTGTAAATTATAATGTTGTCAGAACTATGGGCGCGCCCTGAAACATAAGCTATTGTAATTCTGTGTTTCTGCTAGCATGTAATTGTACTGGTCCAGATTATTTGGGCCGAAGCCCTTTGTACCCAACCGCGACCTACAAGAACTCTAGTGGGTCGGTCATGGCCCAACGCCTCTCGTGGAATTTAGATATACAGTAGTTTTACTTGTTTTTGTGAAGGCCTAGTTTCAATTATATTAATTTTGACTTGTTTGTGTAGGGCCTAGTTAGTCGACAAGGCTATTTTTTGTTGTAATGTTGCAGCATTTCTTAAAGGAATGATTCATTATGCTAATTATTGGTTGTCTACAACTTATGTAATCACCCGTCGAGCTCAAGCTTGAAACTCATTTTTTTTAGCAGATTAACCCAAGCCTCATGTGCTAACGATGCGTACTGACTATAAAGAAAGCTGAAACATAATCATTGAACCTAAAATTGATAATAGTTGATTAGATCTCTTCAAATTGAAAACTTTAAAGCAGCGGTTAAAGGTTATATTTAATTTGTTATTTCATGCTTCAATGAACATTGTGTTATAAATGTTTTTACATGAAATGTTAAGGATGTGATTGAGAATTAATCTTTCTGAGATTTGATAAAATATTTTTTTTATTGTAACTCACGCATTTTTCAACTCTGAAGGTTACTGGTTTAGTAACATTGCAATCTTTTAATGATTGCTCGAATCCAGAAAAAGGGTGTATGTGTGTGTGGGGGGGGTATTTCTAAATTACCAATCAGGGCTAACGAAAAAACATCGAAATTTCAGAAATATTTATGGCTCAAAAACTTATATATGAATATCCTTTTCTTAAATACAAAACAATAAAATCGAACAAATTTAACAACATTTTTCCACATATTAAACGAAATCATCATACATTAAAGATATAATCCTTCAAACCTCTAATGTACAATCTCTTGCAATCTCTAATGTACAATCTCTTGCAATCTCCACTGTACAATCTCTTGCAATCTCTAATGTACAATCTCTTACAATCTCTAGTGTACAATCTCTTGCGTTCGTTAATGTACAGTCTCTTGCATTCTCTAATGTACAATCTCTTGCAATCTATCTTAAGCCCACCTCCAAAACTACTTCACTAAGTCCTTCACTCTCACAGGCACAGACGAAAAACCTATCTTCATCTTCCAACACGCCCCTTGTTAATGCCATCTTACCCCGCAAATCTATACATCTTTTCACCTATACGCACGCTTACAATATGATTTTTTATCAAATTAATTCTCATAGTTTTGTCATTTTTAGTTGCATTAAATCAAAGCTGCTGCAACAATTAAAATTTGTTGAAGTGAAGGATAAGCAGCCAGTAGATTCGTACGAACGCTCACATATCATGAATGAACACATCTGTTTATTTTCCTTGCTTCAGATAAGTAAATGTATGACCAGTAGCGAATCAATGTGATGTTCATCACTAAACCAATTATGTGTAAAATGCATTCATCACTAAATCAATGTGACATACATTCATCACTAAACCAATGTAAAATGCATCACTGGGTCGATGTGAAATACATCACAAAATCAAAAGGCAAGGCATTCATCACTAAATCAATGTGACATACATTCATCACTAAAGAATCACTAAATAAAAAGGCAAGGCATTCATCACTAAATCAATGTCACATACATTCATCACTAAACCAATGTAAAATGCATCACTAGGTCCATGTGAAATACATCACAAAATCAAAAGGCAAGGCATTCATCACTAAATCAATGTGACATACATTCATCACTAAAGAAATACATCACTAAATCAAAAGGCAAGGCATTCATCACTAAATCAATGTCACATACATTCATCACTAAACCAATGTAAAATGCATCACTAGGTCCATGTGAAATACATCACTAAATCAAAAGGCAAGGCATTCATCACTAAAACAATGTGACATACATTCATGACTAAACCAATGTAAAATGCATCACTAGGTCGATGTGAAATACATCACTAAATCAAAGTATCACTAAATCTTAAGTAACAATAACATTTCAGACCACACATTTTGAATCATTTAAAATATTCTCTTAACCGCGTACGCATCAAATTTATATATATATATATATATATATATATATA
>CAXITT010000691.1:0-11229 GCA_964033795.1 Lymnaea stagnalis | reverse complement strand
TGGCTAGACAAGCTTCACTTGCAGGTTGTAATATGATATGAAACTAGCTGCCTGGCTAGACAAGCTTCACTTGCAGATTGTAATATGATATGAAACTAGCTGCCTGGCTAGACAAGCTTCACTTGCATGTTGTAATATGATATGAAACTAGCTGCCTGGCTAGATAAGCTTCACTTGCAGGTTGTAATATGATATGAAAGTAGCCGCCTGGCTAGACAAGCTTCACTTGCAGGTTGTAATATGATATAAAACTAGCTGCCTGGCCAGACAAGCTTGACTTGCAGGTTGTAATATAATATGAAACTAGCCGCCTGGCTAGACAAGCTTCACTTGCAGGTTGTAATATGATATGAAACTAGCTGCCTGGCTAGACAAGCTTGACTTGCAGGTTGTAATATGATATGGAACTAGCCGCCTGGCTAGACAAGCTTCACTTGCAGGTTGTAATATGATATGAAACTAGCTGCCTGGCCAGACAAGCTTGACTTGCAGGTTGTAATATGATATGAAACTAGCCGCCTGGCTAGACAAGCTTCACTTGCAGGTTGTAATATGATATGAAACTAGCTGCCTGGCTAGATAAGCTTCACTTGCAGGTTATAATATGATATGGAACTAGCTGCCTGGGTTCTTTTTGAATTTTGAGAAATTGTTTTTTTTCTCTCCTTGTCAACAAACGGTACATGGAAGACAAGTAGCTATAGTTCAATGCATGACATGTATGATAGGAATTTCCAGTACAGCCAACACGCATGTGAACTGCTTTTCCAATAGTCTCCCCTAAGTTCACTGTAAATTTACGCTCAGTTACCGTCAAGGCTCAAATGATAAAAAAGAATTGGATTAATTCTCTAATGGGAGTCGCTTAGTCACTTCCTTGTTTGGTCACGTGATGAGAGTAAGCCATCACTAGGCAGCTACACACAACAAAAGATACTTCATCAGTGCTTCTCCAATGTCATGTTACTTAAAAATTTTACCTTTCGAAATATTCTGGAATACACGCGTTTTTTAAATGAAATCCATAAATGTGACAATAAATATACGTCAGTTATAATTAAAGGAAGAAAGTTATTTCAAGAAAAATTTGTGAGCGATATCCAATGGGAATTATCAATACTATTATCGGCAGGCTGTTGTTGAGCTCCGTGCGTGCTCATGACGTCATTTTGCGTGTTTATTCAATATTGCTGCAAGAGTCATTCCCCTTTGTTTATTTTATTGTTAATTTTCGGTAATGTCGGTATACCCATGACGTCATTTGTGTTTTTATTAAATATCGGTGCGGCGAAGGAATATTTTAATAACCAGTTGGAACAAGATTTCATGTGAATAATTAACGAAGGTCCACTTTGTCAAGCCATCGTCTTAAATTGTCTTTATCCTTAAGCGTAAACTTATGCAGACTTGTACCGCTGTCCTCAACTTGACTGTTTGAACAGCCAAAAGCCGAACATTGCCTAGGCATCTTGAATTACTAGTTATAGTGTGTATCGGGCTACTGTTGTCAAGCACTAGTGTGTTGTATACAACCTACCGGAAGACTTACTCGTTTTTACTCTCATCACGTGACAAATCAATCGACTAAGCGACTCCCATAAGCAGTTAATAATAAAATCCGATATTTGTTTCTTCTCATAAGTGGTTCATTTAAAGCAAGGGTCTCAAACTAAAATTTGCCGGGGGACGCAGGACGTAGAGTCTGAGGGAAACTGGGTAGCATTAAGTAATCCACACAAAAAAGTGGCTACAAATGCAAGTACAGCTGATACAATCTGCTCAAACTTTATTCATAACAAATAAAATATTTAGGGTTTTCAAGAACTAGGCTTCACTTACTTTCTTCTTCTACTTGTTGCCAGAGACCTGGCAGCGCTTCTTCTTACAAAGCTGAGCAATATGTGGCTTGAGTGAGGAAGCCACTGAGACCATCAGTATAGCATGAGGATGCTCATTAGTAAGTTTCGCCCTGAACTTTGACTTGTTAAAGTTCATAGTGGAAAAGAGCTTTTCACACAGATAGGTACTCCCAAAATGTCATATGATCCGCTTGAAAAACATGGATATCTCAAGGAAGGTGGAGTTCGATTATCACATAATTTTTCCAAACTTGTCTGTTTTTCTATTAACCTCCCTGAACTTAGCCTTGAGTTCAGAATTGCAAAGAATTTCAATCAGCTCCATTTGAAGCTTCCACATTAAAGGAGAAAGGGTCAGCAAAAATTTAAAATGTGGCTCTGTGTTTTGAAGTCTGTAAATCTGTGATCAATTTTTCCTGTAGCTTTTCAATGGCATCAGTATACACTATTGAATGGTGTTCCCGAGTCCATGAGTACATAAGCCATTTGGGACCATTTAGTACAGAAACAACCACCCCATCCTTCTCCATGAAGGATTTGATTTCTGCTCTCTACTCCAAATATCTTTTCAATACGTTTCCCCTATTGAGCCAACGTATCTCGGTGAAGTAGATAACATCCTGTTATGCTGACTCTATTTCCACTAAAAATGCATGGAAATGAGGGTGCTTCAAGCCCCTGGATCTGATATGGTTGATGCATTTTTTCTTCACAAACGCACATTCGACCATGCTAAAACACTTTTGAGAGAGCTGCACCGGCTGCCGGTCCACGCTCGCATAGAGTAAAAAATTGCAACTTTGTGCTACCAATGTTTACATGACCTGGCACCGTCCTATCTCAAAGCACTAATGACGCTCTTTGTACCCACTAGAGAGCTCCGCTCATCCGAATGTGGCAAAATAGCGATACCGTGTGTTCGCCTTGAGACCTACGGAAAGTGCACATTTGCATTTGCCGGCCGCCAACCATTTGGAACGCCCTTCCAGTCGCTCTCAGAAACAGCCAGACACTCGAGTCCTTTAAAAACGATTTAAAGACACATCTATTTCGCAAATACCTTCTGGGTTGATGCAATCTACCATCTTTTTCCAGTTAATCTATATTGGCTTGTGTTGTTTATGGTTGAAACGGGATGAAAGACTTTGACTTGGTATGCTCGTATATAGTTTTATATTGTTGCGTCTATTTTTAAATGTGGTAAATTTTAGATTGTTTTTTTATTTCTCTTTTTAATATGGTTGACTTTGTACCGCGCTTCGAGCTTTTGGGGATGAAGCGTGTTTTTCAAATAAACGTTATTATTATTATTATTTCACAACGTCAGACATCCCATTGTCAAACTTCAGGCATTTGCTGCAAGGCGCCTGCTGATGGATAATGCAGTTTAGTGAAATGGCCTCTTCCACACCTTCCTCTTCCAGATTTCTTTGAACATGTGCCACCAGTCCATTTATTGTCCCTGTCATTGATGGCGCTCCGTCGGTTGTTATTCCTCCAAAATTTTTCCACGGTAATCCGGCACCCACAATGGCATTACACAGCTGGCGGAATATCTCCCGAACATTGGTCTGGTCATGCATTGGAATCACTTTAAGCAACTCCTCCATCACTTCAAAATTAGCATCAACACCACGGACATATATTGCCAGCTGTGCAGTGTCAGTAACATCTGAGCTTTCATCAAGAGCGACGAGTATGCATGGAAATGTTTACCTTTCTCGCACAGTTGATCATAAATGTCACCTGACAGCTCAGAAATGCGCTCTGCCACTGTGTTGGCAGAGAGGCTGATGCTGCTAAACCGACCCTTATTTTTCGGACAGATTAAACTTGCAGCTTGTAACATGCAATTTTTCATTGAATCGCCTTCTTTGAATGACTTTCCTGCCTTAGCAGTCATCTCACTCACCACGTAACTAGCTTCAACTGCTGCATTGCTTTCTTTGTTTGCGGTCTTGAAAAAATCATGCTACCTCAGTGGACATGTTTTAAGTTGGAAAACTCGGGCATCTCTCTCAGCTCCCTGGTAATTTCCATGCTCCTCAGCATGTCTGGTTAAATAATGACGTCGGATGTTGTACTCCTTGTGCACCGCAACTTTCTCGGTTGCTCATCGCCAACCTTTCTCTTCACAGCAGGTTTTGAGAAAGACATGACCGGGGTCTGGTAACACAAATATTTATTTGCAATGTTTGATAAAATACATTTTCCCTCCACTCGGTAACACTCCCAAATCAAGTTTCACCAGACCAAGCTGACAGGCTCGGAACTTCCGTCACTCATCACAGGTACATACTAGCGGCAATTTTAATAGGGATTGTTTGATACTGTGTAAAATTGCTACGCTTTACACAGTTCGAAGCGTGTTTTCTCAAAACCGCACCTTGACCATATTTGGCTCATACAATGCTTTTAAAATAAAACCTTTTAGTCCGATTTAAAACCGGATTTTACCATTCTAATCAATGTCAAAACCTATAGGTATTTATTTAAACATAACAAAAATCAGAATTAGACAAGTGGGTGAGATTCGACTGAAATCGTCGCGGAGGGTCACCTTATAAGATATGAGAATGTGGACAACCCGCAAGCCGCATTAATACTAAACTTTGATGTCAGGTGGCAGGCCTCAAAATATCGTCATTCGGGCCACAAATGGCCCTCGGGCCGCCAGTTTGAGACCCCTGATTTAAGGATATAAAAAATACAATTAAGTGAACTTGAAGTTGAAGAGTTCATTTAATGAGCATTGACCTAATCCTACTTTTTAATCCACCGAAATTCTCGTGTCAAATCTTTGGTTACAATTCTATTCAGGTCCAGGTTACGTCAATAAGTTTGACCAGCCGGTCAACTTCACATGTCCAGGGAACAGTGTGCTAACCGGAGTCTCTAGCTACAACGACGACCACTACGAAGACCGTCGCTTTAGATTCATCTGCTGTGATATAAATCTAAAGGTCCCTACTCAGTGTCACATCACTGATTACCTCAATGAATTCGACCGCAAGATGACCTTGAACGTATCTCAAGACGAGGTCATTAAACATGACAACAGATAGGAGGACAGGCGCTGGAAAGTTGAACTCTGTAAAGTCCTCTGAGACGTGATTGGAGCGCTCAAAATTAATGTTAAAATTTTTGAAATATCCAAAGTATTTGGTTTTGATTTAAACCGACCTATTTAACTAAAATGTCACATGAATTTTACAGTAAAATAATTGAAAATATTTTAAATAAAGTAAGATAGTCTCAATTATGTTTTCTTGTGTTTTTATCATATGTTTTTACGAACAATTTCTATTGAATGTCAAACACTTTGTTGTTAGAGAGTGAATTTCAAGACATATTTCGGAACCAAGCCTTGGGGTTCTTAAGGCGAAATCTAAAGCTTGGCAACTCCTGTGTGAAAGAAAGAGCATATAAAGACTTTATCCGTCCGATTTTAGATTATGCATCTTCAGTCTGGGACCCATTTACCCAGAAGAGCATTGACAGGTTGGAGGCGGTCCAGCGACGAGCAGCACGCTTTGTCCTAAACCGCTACAGGAATACCTCTAGTTTTGGCAGCATGCTAGAAACACTAGGCTGGTCACCATTGGAGAAACGACGACAACAATCCAGGCTCTCCATGATGTACAAGATAAATAATGGGCTGGTCCACTGTTCCAGTATTAAACAGAAACTCGTCCCTCTCCCCCATAGACAGCGACGAGGCCATGACAGGAAATTCAGGCTCATACCAGCAAGAAGCCAGTATAGGAGCAGCTCATTCCTGCCCAAGACAATCAGGGACTGGAACCATCTTTCAAAAGGAACAGTTGAGGCGACAACACTAGACACATTTGTGTCTATTGCCTCAAGCCTTCAAACCCCTAGTGCATAATTTCCTCATCACCACCAGTAACAGAAACATTGCATATCCCATCTACATGCATAGGAGCCAAAATGATCAATAAATTGATCGTGGGCCCTTAAGATATAGAAGAAGAAGAATAGGGGTAAATGAACGAAATGTTTAACTGCAAAATTTAACTGAAATGTGTTCATTCTTTCATTAAAGTTTGATATGTTTAGCTTCACAAACTATAATAGCACTGAAAAAAACAAAAAAATCGGAAATTTAACTAACCATAAATATGCTTCTAAATTGAACCAACTGATGATATATTATATGGTATTGTATGGCTAGCTTGCTGTTATGTTTTCATTGTTTTTATTGCAAACAAGTAACATAAACATATATATACATAAATACAAGTTCTCAATCAGGTGTTGACTTTCTGCTTGCGTCCGTAACACGGTTCATAAACACCCACACTCTGTCCAGTCTCTCTGCGCATGCGCGCTCTTTCCTTGGCTGGCTATCGGTACGGGCCAGTCCGCTAGTCCACCATAACACCTCCCCGAACAATTACAAGTCCAGTAACATTGGTGCTCGACATTGTCTTTGAGATATTCTGGGTATGACATAGTCTGAAGGTCCTGGATGTCGAGGGTTAATCTTCTTCTTAGGTGGACTTGGAGTTGCTGGATGTGTAGACGGTTGATGACTCAGGGCTGCCTGAGCTGTTGGATAAAGACTTCCTGTCATTATCTCCAAACCTGGTTCTGAATCTTCTTCTGCTCCGTACCTGGGGTAAAGTTGGTCTAAATATCTCTTCCAAATGGGACCATTTGGATAAACCTTTACCTTGAAGAGACATGTACCCATAACTTGGATGATTGTACCGGGAGCCCATCGTGGTTTAGAGTCTGTTGCTGTTCCATATACTCTGACGTAACATGGATCTCCCCGGTTAAATGATCGACTAGGACTTCTGCTTGTCCCATTGCGGACGGCTATTTCTTTAAGATGTTGTCCCTGTGCTCGATGAGCCGGTGAGGGAACTAGCGTATCAATAAGTGTTCTTATTTGTCGATTGTTCAGCAGTTGGCTAGGTGATAATCCACTTGCCCATGGTGTCCTACGATACTGACGCAGAAAGTCTTGTAGAGATTTCTTTAAAGGTAATGAGGATTTCTTTAGTGAACTCTTGAAACTTTGAATCAATCGTTCGGCCTCTCCATTCGTAGCAGGATGATAGGGAGCGCCTGCAAGATGTACAATACCCCTCTCCTTACACCAATGCTGAAATTCTTCTGAGAGGAAGCAAGTAGCATTGTCACTGACTATGGTGTGAGGATAGCCGAAATGAGCAAAATCTTCCTCCAGAAGATCAATGGTGGCTTTGGTCGATGTAGATGTTGTCCTGTGGATACACGGGTACTTTGAATAAGCATCTATCACCAAGCGCCAATGTGATCCCTTAAAGTTAATGGCATGATCGATATGCACTCGACTCCATGGTTTTTCTGGCAGCATCCATGGGTGGATACTTGCTTTGTTTGGGTCTCTGGCGTGTTCTGCACATGCTTGGCATGTTCGACCTATCTCCATGATTTGAGTATCAAGTCCGGGCCAATATACAGATGATCTTGCTAACTGTTTCATCCGCTCGATTCCAAAATGTCCTGTATGCAGGATTTGGAGAACTTGAGCTTGTAGTATTTTCGGTACCACAATTCTCGAACCATAAAACAGACAATTCGACTCCACGGAGAGTGAGTCTTGAATATTTTTAAAAGCTGCCATATTAGCTGCCTCCATGTTCAAGTGTTCTTTGTTTATAGAGGAAGGCCATCCCTCTTGACAATATCTCATTACTGTAGACACTGTAGAATCTTTAAATGACTCTTTAGCAAGGACTCCTGGGTATGTTGGTCTGATCTGTAAACTGATTTGTTTGATCATGCATACAGAATCCATGTCTGCTTCACTTTCTTCAACATCAAAAATGTCATCAGGCCCTGAGGGTAGAGGACTAAGAGCATCCGCATTGCACTGTTCAGTTGACTTACGGATTTGTTCACGAGCTTTAATCAATGAGTTTTGATTAGCAATGTGATTTAATTTTGTTTGAAACAGTGCGTCTATCGAAATCTTGAGGTTCTTTATTGCGGCTCTTCCCAACAAGTTTAAGCTGTGGTTTTTCACTACTACAAATGACAGATTTGTAGTTATTTCCCCTGCCTCAGCCTTTATCTTCACACTTCCGACAACATTAAGTAGGTCACCAGACGCTGACTCGTACTTGACCGCTACTGGGCTCAATGTGGGTTGTCCCAGCTTTCGCCAAACAGATTCAGACATAAAATTTTCTCCGGCTCCAGTGTCAATTTCAAATGCAAACCTCTTTCCTTCTAAAATGAGTTCTTGAATAATGGGGCGGGGTAGTTTTTATTTGGTTTTGCCTTCTTATTCTTTTTAGATGGATCGGTTTCTGGTTTGGAGCATTCTCTTTCTTATTTAGACAAACTCTTTCGAGATGTCCTCTCTTGTGGCAAAAGCGGCAGATCACGTCTTTGTACCTGCAGATATTTCCTTTATGGCCTCTTACTCCACACCTGCCACAAGTTCCACTCGGAAAATCTTGTCTCTGAGATGGAGAAAATTTCTCTGCTGTCTGTTGTTGCTTCTTTCTTTGTGTCTTAATTTTATTGATAGGCGTTTCTTCATGGACTGTTTCTTTGGCACATTTCGCTGCCTCCTCTGTTTCAACAGCTATTTCTACTGCCTTGTTGAATGACAGTTCAGTGTCCTTCATCCGAAACAAAATTTTTAATACGGCCTCATTCTTTACAGAGCACATGAATTTTGTTCGTAAAGCTTCATCTAGTGGATTTTTTATATTACTAAACTCACAAGTTGCTGCATCCTGTTTGATCCTAGCTGCCAATTCTTTGATTGTTTCCCCCGGTTTTCTACTAAAATCAGACCAAAATTTGAACCTTTCCCTGGTTACAAATTTGGTGGGGTCAAATTGATCCATCATTATTCTATATATTTCTTCCATGTTTAAGTCATTTAAATTTTGTGGTGGTTCTTTCTGTTGTACGAGGGTTGATAACATTTTATGCAGCTCTGGCGTCTGGCTTGTTAAAAAAAATTGTGCCTGCCTTTCCTTTGCAACATTATTTGCCAACACGAAGGTCACGTATCTAGCGTAGTAGTCTGTGAACGTTTCCTTGTTACTATTGAAATGTGTAAACTTCATATTAGTAGCCGTATTACCTGTGGCTAGTTTCAAAAATAACTTATTCTGCTGTATGAGCTTCTGGATAATGTCAGCTTGGGTCAGATTTGACTCCATTGTGTATTGTGGAGAGTTCGGACCACGACGGCGCCGGGGGCGTCTGACGTAACCGTCTGACCAGGGATTACGGCCGTCTGACCAGGTACAGCCGGCGCCATCTGACCTGGGATCACGACCGATGGATCAAGCGCTGGGGGCGGTACCGGCCATCCATCTGACCAGGGCATTTCCCTGGTCTGTTTGTAATCTGGCGCCGATTGGAAAAAGGGGCGGGGTATAATGCGCCAGCCCAGACCTGGGACAGGGAGGTATAAATAGGGATCTCTGGACGGGAAGAGAAAAGAAGGCGGCCGGACTGAGAACTAGATAGCAGGTAGAAGTCAGAGTTGTGAATTGAGAGAAAGAGTAAGCAAGGTGACAGCCCAAATAAAGAACACGAGTTTAATCATCAAATGTATCACCGGAGTTGTTTCCTTATTGAGTACCAGATCTAGATGAAGTTTGTCAGAGAGTAAGCAAGGTTTCCTTACAATGGTGGCAGCGGTGGGATGTTAACCTTGCAACGACTCTGAAGAGACAATATTTTTGAGTAGCCGGACTGAGAGGAGAAGTGCAAGGTGTGGAAAATCTATGGCAAGCACAATGACTTCCCAGTGTTTAAACAAACTCCCAACGTACAGTGGAACCTCGACATGCACACTTTTATCGTGCAGTTTGAAACAGCTGCAAAAATCCTCAATTCGAGCGAGGAAGAGAAACTCCTTTATTTGGGGTTTGTTTTGAAGGATTCGGCGGCTGAATTCGCTTACAGTGAATTAAGTGAAGAAGAGCGAGAGACGTACGAGAAACTTAAAGATGCCCTCGCCAATCGGTTCCAGGATCATAGGACACCAGCTTTCTTCCAGAATCTGTTGGAAAAACGTACGTTCCTAAGAACAGAAACCAGTGCTGAGTACGCTACCGACATTAAGAAATTGGTAGCGAAAAGCTTTCCAATGGCAGACCAGGCCACACGAGATGCTATTGGTTTTAGGCAGTTTTTACGTGGGCTACGGGATCCTTCAATGGTCACACATGTTGGCACTATGGCCGTCCCTCCAACAGTGGACAAGGCGAGAGCAGCCCTGGAGCAGTTATTAAATCTGAGGGACAATTTTTGTCTACCGGGAAAGCAAGTAGCATCAATAGCTACTGACAATTTGGCCAGAGAGATCAGCTGCCTGAGAGAGGACTTTAGAACATTCATCAGCTCACAGAGAGGGGCAGTTAATCAGTCAGCTCGAGAAGATGAAGGTTATCGGCAGGTGGAACCTAGGTGCTTCGAGTGTGATCGAATCGGTCACATTGCCCGTAATTGTCAAAACAGGAGCTTAGGAGGTGAAATTCCTGATCGGCTAAAATTAAATCACATTTCATCGAATGGTCGAGACGTTCGTCTTAGTGCTGTGTTTGTACATGTTACAGTGTGTGGTGTTAGGGCTGAATTTCAAATGGACACGGGTGCGGCTGTGACCGTTATTTCAAAGAAAAGATTTTTTGAAATTCCACGACGGCAGCGACGTAAGATTCATCTCTCATCTGTGAAGCTGCAGACAGATACTGGAGCGCCAATGAATCTATATGGGGTGAGTGACGTAAATGTATTGATTGGAGATAAATTGTATTCCTGGACGGTATATGTGGCAGACATTATGGAGGACGGTTACCTCGGTTTTGACTTTTTGGCTCATTATAATTTTTCTTACTCAGTCAGCAAAGGCCTGGGTTTGGGCTGTCACAATGTTCCCATTGCGGCTAAATTGAGGGTAAATTCGAAAGAGGATAAGAATTGTTCTAGCCCATCAAAACGTGTTAACAATAACCAGTTACCAGCACCAGCCAGGGTGAGAGTAAACATGGTCACTACCCTCAACAAAAGACAGCATCCTGGTAAAAGCCAGCGGACACGCATGGCTGCTGTCCAGACTAACGGGTTACCCCGTACTGAGATGACCGCGCCGTCGACAAAGCCCAAGAATGTGGGTATTAAATCAGTCCAGTTGTGTGCAGAGGTCAATTCTAACTGGAAGAAGAGGAAGATAAGTCTAGATAGAACAGTGAAAATCAGAAAAATGACCCCGACGCTAGAGAAGTAAAGCGCCCTTTCAAAGTGGGTGACGTTGTCCGGTATGCAGACTCAACAGACAAAGTGAGTCAAAAC
Organism: Lymnaea stagnalis; assembly: GCA_964033795.1. Lineage (NCBI taxonomy): Eukaryota > Metazoa > Mollusca > Gastropoda > Lymnaeidae > Lymnaea > Lymnaea stagnalis. The sequence goes on along the minus strand of CAXITT010000691.1, from coordinate 31 downwards.
CAGAAGGTGAGCACTAATAAGTGGCGCGGTC
>CAXITT010000690.1:350397-372681 GCA_964033795.1 Lymnaea stagnalis | reverse complement strand
AGACAGACAGACATACATCAGACAGGCAGACATACAGTCAGACAGACAGACAGTCAGACAGACAGACAGTCAAACAGACGGACAGTCAGACAGACAGACAGTCAGACAGGCAGTCAGTCAGACAGACAGACAGTCAGATAGAGAGACAGACAGACAGTCAGACAGACAGACAGTCAGACAGACAGTCATACATACAGACAGACAGTCTGACAGACAGATAGTCAGACAAACAGGCAGACAGACAGTCAGACAGACAGACAGACAGACATACTGTCAGACAGACAGTCAGACAGACAGACAGTCAGACAGTCAGACAGACAGATAGAGAGTCAGACAGTCAGACAGACATTCTGACAAACAGTCAGTCAGACAGTCAGACAAGCAGTCAGTCAGTCAGTCAGACAGTCAGAAAGACAGACAGACAGTCAGACTGACAGACAGGCTGACAGACAGTCAGTCAGACAGACAGACAGACATACAGTAAGACAGACAGACAGTTAGACAGTAAGACAGTAAGACAGTCAGACAGACAGACAGACAGTCAGACAGACTGACTGTCAGACAGACAGACAGTCAGACAGTCCGACAGTCATACAGACAGACAGCCTATAAGACAGACAGACAGATAGTCAGACAGACAGTCAGACAGACAAACAGTCAGTCAGACAGTCAGACAGAAAGACAGTCAGACAGACAGAGAGTCAGACAGACAGACAGACAGTCAGACAATAGACAGTCAGACAATAGACAGTCAGACAATAGACATACATCAGACAGACAGACAGTCAGACAGACAGACATAGAATCAAACAGATAGACAGTCAGACAGACATACATATAGACAGTCAGGCAGAAAGTCAGACAAACAGACAGACAGTCAGACAGACAGACAGTAAGAGAGACAGACAGTCAGACAGACAGACAGTCAGACAGACAGACAGTCAGACAGACAGTCAGACAGAGAGTCAGACAGTCAGATAGACAGATAGTCAGACAGACAGTTAGACAGACAGTCAGACAAACAGTCAGACAGACAAACAGTCAGACAGTCAGATAGACAGACAGACAATCAAACAGATAGACAGTCAGACAGACATACAGATAAACAGTCAGGCAGAAAGTCAGACAAACAGACAGCAGACAGACAGCAGACAGACAGACAGCAGACAGACAGACAGACAGACAGTCAGACAAACATACAGTCAGACAGTCAGACATACAGACAGTCAGACCGACAGACAGACAGACCGACAGACCGACAGACAGTCAGACAGAAAGACAGTCAGACAGTCAGACAGGCAGAAAGACAGACAGTCAGACAGACAATCAGACAGACATTCAGACAGACAGATAGTCAGACAGACAGACAGTCCGACAGTCATACAGACAGACAACCTGTCAGACAGACAGTCAGAAAGTCAGACAGTCAGACAGAAAGACAGTCAGACAGACAAACAGTCAGACAGACAGACAGTTAGGCACGAGGTCAGACAGACAATCAGACAGACAGTCAGACAGACAGTTAGACTTAGACTTACACTTCTTAGACTTAGACTTAGACTTAGACTTAGACTTAGTCTTAGACTTAGACATAGACTTAGATTTAGACTTAGACTTAGACTTAGACTTAGACTTAGACTTAGACTTAGACTTCTTAGACTTAGACTTAGACTTAGACTTAGAAGAAGACTTAGACTTAGACTTAGACTTTGACTTAGACTTAGACTTAGACCTAGACTTAGACTTAGACTTCTTAGACTTAGACTTAGACTTAGACTTAGAGTTAGACTTAGACTTAGACTTCTGAGACCAACACTTAGACTTAGACTTAGACTTAGACTTAGAATTAGACTTAGACTTAGACTTAGACTTAGACTTAGACTTAGCCTTAGCCTTAGACTTAGACTTAGACTTAGACTTAGACTTAGACTTAGACTTAGACTTAGACTTAGACTTAGACTTCTTAGACTTCTTAGACTTTTTAGACTTCTTAGACTTAGTTTTAGACTTAGACTTAGACTTAGACTTCATAGACTTAGACTTAGACTTAGAATTAGACTTCTTAGACTTAGACTTAGACTTAGACTTAGACTTAGACTTAGACTTCTTAGACTTAGACTTAGACTTAGACTAAGACTTAGACTTCTTAGACTTAGACTTAGACTTAGACTTAGACTTAGACTTAGCATAAGACTTAGACTTCTTAGACTTACACTTAGACTTAGACTTAGACTTACACTTAGTTTTAGACTTAGACTTAGACTTAGACTTCATAGACTTAGACTTAGACTTAGACTTAGACTTAGACTTTGACTTAGACTTAGACTTAGACTTAGACTTAGACTTAGACTTCATAGACTTAGACTTAGACTTAGACTTAGACTTAGACTTCTTAGACTTAGACTTAGACTTAGACTTAGACTTAGACTTCTTAGACTTAGACTTAGACATAGACTTAGACTTAGACATAGACTTAGACTTCTTAGACTTAGACTTATTCTTAGACTTAGACTTAGACTTAGACTTAGACTTAGACTTCTTAGACTTAGACTTAGACTTAGACTTAGACTTAGACTTCTTAGACTTAGACTTAGACATAGACTTAGACTTAGACATAGACTTAGACTTCTTAGACTTAGACTTAGACTTAGTCTTAGACATAGACATAGACTTAGACTTAGACTTAGACTCAGACTTAGACTTCTTAGACTTAGACTTAGACTTAGACTTAGACTTAGACTTAGACTTAGACTTAGACTTCTTAGACTTAGACTTAGACTTAGACATAAACTTAGACTTAGACTAAGACTTAGATTTAGACTTAAACTTAGACTTAGACTTAGACTTAGACTTCTTAGACTTAGACTTAGACTTAGACTTAGACTTAGAATTAGACTTAGACTTAGACTTAGACTTAGACTTAGACTTAGACTTAGTCTTAGACTTAGAATTAGACTTAGACTAAGACTTAGACTTAGACTTAGAATTAGAATTAGACTTAGACTTAGACATAGACTTAGACATAGACTTAGAGTTAGACTTAGACTTCTTAGACTTAGACTTAGACTAGACTTAGAATTAGACTTAGACTAAGACTTAGACTTAGACTTAGAATTAGAATTAGACTTAGACTTAGACATAGACTTAGACATAGACTTAGAGTTAGACTTAGACTTCTTAGACTTAGACTTAGACTTAGACGTAGACTTAGACTTTGACTTAGACTTAGACTTCTTAGACTTAGACTTAGACTAAGACTTAGATTTAGACTTAGACTTAGACTTAGACTTAGACTTAGACTTCTTAGACTTAGACTTAGACTTAGACTAAGACTTAGACTTAGACTTAGACTTAGACTTAGAATTAGAATTAGACTTAGACTTAGACTTAGACTTAGACTTAGACTTCCTAGACTTAGAATTAGAATTAGACTTAGACTTAGACATAGACTTAGACTTAGACTTAGAGTTAGACTTAGACTTCTTAGACTTAGACTTAGACTTAGACTTCCTACACTTAGAATTAGACTTAGACTTAGACTTAGACTTAGACTTAGACTTAGACTTCTTAGACTTAGCCTTAGACTTAGACTTAGACTTAGACTTAGAATAAGACTTAAACTAAGACTTAGACTTAGACTTAGACTTAGACTGAGACTTTAACTTAGAATTAGACTTAGACTTTTACTTAGACTTCTTTGACTTAGACTTAGACTTAGACTTAGACTTAGACTTAGACTTCATAGACTTAGACTTAGACTTAGACTTCTTAGACTTATACTTAGACTTAGACTTAGACTAAGACTTAGACTTAGACTAAGACTTAGACGTAGACTTTGACTTAGACTTAGACTTAGACTTAGAATTAGACTTAGACTTAGACTTAGACTTATACTTAGACTTGGACTTCTTAGACTTAGACTTAGACTTAGACTTAGACTTAGTTTTAGACTTAGACTTAGACTTAGACTTAGACTTCATAGACTTAGACTTAGACTTAGACTTCTTAGACTTAGACTTGTTAGACTTAGACTTAGACTTAGATTTAGACTTAGAGTTAGACTTAGACTTAGACTTAGACTTCTTAGACTTAGACTTAGACTTATCCATCTACTTTGAATGGTAATCATCTACCTAAGTTGGTAATCATACCCATGGATTGGTAATCATCTACCTTGGGTGGTAATCATTTTCTTTGATGGTAATAATTAAAATTTGAAAAACTCATATACCTTGGGTGTAATAATCTACCTTGTATGGTAATGATCAACCTTGTATGATAATCATCTACTTTAGATGGTAATCATATCCCTTAGATGGTAATCATCTACCAAAAAATGGTAATCATTTCCCTTTGATGGTAATCATCTACGTTGGATGGTATTCATATCCTTGCATTGTAATCATATCACTTGGATGGTAGTAATATCCCTTGGATGGTGATCATCTACCATGGAGGGTAAACATCTACATTGGATGGTACTTATCATTTAGTTTATATTGTAATCATCTACCTTGGAATGTAATCATCTACCTTGGATAGTAATCATTTACATTGGATGGTATTCAAATTAGTTGGATGGTAATCATATTGCTTTGATGATAATCATCTACCTTGGATAATAATCATAACCCTTGAATGGTAATAATCTACCTCGGATGGTTATCATCTACATTGGATGGTAATCATCTACATTGGATGTTAATCATATTCCTTAAATTTTCATCATCTACCTTTAGATGGTAATCATATCCCTTGAATGGGAATTACCTACTTGGATATTAATCTTCTACCTTTGTTGGTAATCACCTTTCTTTAAAGGTAATAATCTTCCTTTGATGGTTATCATCTACCTTTGATGGTAATCATCTATATTGGATGGTAATCATCTACCTTCGATGGTAATCATCTACCTTGGCTGGTACTTATTTTATTTATTTATTTATTTAGGCATTTTTATATAGCGCTTATAATAAAGCTCTAAGCGCTTTACAATTATTAAAACATGTAAACTAAGTAAATACAAATGAGACACTAGGATAGTAACTACTATACTATAGAAACAATGAAAATCTACCTTGGATGGTAATTATCCACCTTGATAGTTAATCATATAACTTGGATGGTAATAACTCAACCTTGGATGGTAATCATTTACCTTTGATGGTAATCATTTACCTTTAAAAACTCTGGATGGTAATCATCTACCTAGGATGTTAATCATTTACCTTGGATGGTAATCATTCAATTTGGAGGGTAATCATCTACTTGGATGCTAATTGTAAGGCTTGGATGATAATCATCTACATTAGATTGTAATCATATCCCTTGGAAGCTAATCGCCTACCTTGGATGGCAATCATATCCCTAGGTTGGTAATAATCTAACTTGGATTGTAATCATATCCTTTTGACGGTAATAAACTACTTTTCATGGTAATCATATCCCTTGGATGGTAATCATCTACCTTGGATGGTAATCATCTACCTTGGATTGTAATCATCTATTTTGGATGTTAATCGTTTCCCTTGGATGGTAATCATATCACTTGGATGGTATCATCTAGCTTTGATGGTAATCATTTTCTTTGGATGGTTATCATCTACCATAGATGGTAATCATATCCCTTTGATGGTAATTATCTACCTTGGATTGTAATCATATCCCTTGGATGTAATAATATCCCTTGTATGGTAATCATCTACCTTGGATGGTAATCAACTACCTTGGATGTTAATGATATTCCTTGAATGGTAATCATAACCTTTGGAATGGTAAACATCTACTTTGGATGTTAAACATCTACCTTAGATGTTAATCATCTACCAAGGTTAGGAATAATCTCCCTTGGATTGCAATCATCTACAGTGAACGGTAATCATCTACCTAGGATGGTAATTATCTACCTTGGATGATAATCATCTACATTAGATGGTAATCATATCCCTTGGATTATACTCATCTACTTGGATGGTAGTAATCTAGCTTGGATGGTATAAATTTACCTTGGATGGTTATCATCTACCTTGGATGATAATTTTCTACTTTGGATGATATTCATATCCGTTGGATGGTAATCATTTACCTTGGATGGTAATCCTCTACCTTGGTTGGTAATCATATCCCTTGGATGGTAATAATCTACCTTGGGTGGTAATTATCCATCTTGGTAGGTAACCGTATCCCTTGGATGATAATCATCTACTTTGGTTGGTAATCATCTACCTTTGATGGTAATCATATCCCTTGAATGATAATCATCTACCTTGGATGGTAATCATTTACCTTTGATGGAAATCATTTACCTTGAAAAACTCATATACCTTGGGTGTAATCATCTACCTTGTATGGTAATGTTCTACCTTGGATGATAATCATCTACTTTAGATTGTAATCATATCCCTTGGATGGTAATCATCTACCTTGGATGGTAATCATCTAACTTGGATGGTAATCAGCTACCTTGGATGTTAATCGTATCCCTGTGATGGTAATCATATCACTTGGATGGTATCATCTACCTTTTATGGTAATCATTTTCTTTGGATGGTTATCATCTACTAAAGATGGTAATCATATCCCTTTGATGGTAATCATCTACTTTGGATTGTAATCATATCCCTTGGATGTAATAATATCTCTTGGATGGTAATCATCTACCTTGGATGGTAATGATATCCCTTAAATGGTATCATAACCCTTGGAATTGTGAACATCTACCTTGGATTGTAAACATATACCTTGGATGGTAAACATCTATCTTAGATTGTAATCATATACCTTTGATGTTAATCATCTACCAAGGATAGTAATACTTATTAATATAGTAATAATGATTATACTTGCATATCTACCATTGCTGGTAATCAACTACCTTAGATGGCAATCATATCCCTTCGACTTCATACATTTCAATAATTTAATGTATTGAATTAATAGAACATTTCGCTCCAAGTAAGTGCCCCAAACAACTGTGCCCCCACAGCGCACCCACCCCTTAGCCGAAATAATGATTCCCAAGTAAATGCAAAATTTATTTATATCCAAGTGAAAGCGTCTGTCCAATGAGCTTCACATGTGCTAACGTTGAGTTGTTTAGGTATGATCTGTCAGCTAAAAAAGTAAACAATGATGTCATGCTTGAGTGGTGTTGTCACAAAGCCTCGCATCACCAGTAGAAAATATTTTCCTTTCAATGACAATCTGAGCATTGTCCAATATTTCCTAATGAATTGCTGTTGACATTGAATTATGAGAGGAATTGGATAAACGTTTGCCTATTAGGGTTTCAGAAACAAAAAAAAGAAACCATAATTTATATATTTAATAATCGTCTCTCCTTATCCCCCAGTCACCAATGTTGTGAGCTTTTGTGTGTTAATTCTTGACAGAAAAAGTGTACTTGGATTGATCTCCTAGTCCTCAGCAAGGGGTCACTGTTATGAGTTGTAGTGGTGTGTGTTTCAAACTAATGTGTTCAGCGTGCATATTTTAAGCTTTTCCTTGGAGGTATCAAGTCTTTTTTCTAGAGGTAGTTTTTGTTGTAGACGTAGATTTAGTGTAGCTGGATTATAAATGTAGTTGCAGTTTTTTTAGATTTGATGTAGCTGTATTTGTTAAAATATTTGTAGTTTTTTTAGCTGCAGTGTATAAAATGAAGTTGCTAGTGATGTAATTGTTGTCTAGAATATAGTTTATGTCGTTGTATGTGAAGTTGCGGTTGAAGCCTTTTTTGTAGATAAAGTGAACTTGTATAAGTAGTTGCACTTTTCATTATAGTTCTATTTACTGATGTAGATGTAGTTATAAGTGGAGATGTACTTGTAGAACCAATTGCAGATGTAGTTACGATTATAGATATTAATGATGTTGTAGATGCAGATGTAAATGCACTTGTATATTCAGTTGTAGTTTATGTTAAATATGTTTTGTATATGTAGATATAGCTGTATTTGTAGATGTAGTTGAAGAAATAGTTTCTGTGGATGAAGATGTATTCATAAATGTAGTTTTTGTAGTTTTTTGTAACATCTGATCTATATGTATTGGAGGAAATTGTACTAGCACGTGTGCTTAATTTGGTAAATGTAGGTTTAACACTTACTTGAAGTTGTAGCTTTATTTGAATGTTTACTTTTGATTTTGGCTCTTTTGAATGTTGTTGTACTATTAGCTGCAGTAGTAGATGTCACTGTGGTTTAGTTTAATTAAATGTAGATATAGTTCTAGATCTAATATATGTTGTTGTTGTTTTTTTTTTATTTAGGCTGACTATTTATAGAGGATACGAACAAATCAGGAATTATACAGTCTATACCAGGACCCCATGCCAATTGCAGAAATAAAAAAGTGTCTAAGCTTAGATTGATGTATGATGTGGAAAAAGATATACAGAAGATGGGAATCAAAGCATGGAAAAGGAAATCATTAGTTAAGTCTGTTTAAAAGTTAATAGTGAGGCAGGCCAAAAACTATATTGGCTTTAGCGTGAACAGTATGGATATTATTGTAGATGCAGTTGTAAATATGTGAATGTAGTTGTTGATACATTTGTAAATACTGTTAATGTAGCTGTTATGGTAGCTTTGACTGTAGATGCATTAATTTCTAGTTGTATTTATATATGTACTTGTAGTTGATGAAGCTAGAAATGTAATTCCTTTTTTTATATTTAGGAAGAGTGGTAGGCTACTCTCAGCAGTACACTAGAAAGAATTCCAAATAAAAGAGGGGAGACAAGAGGATACACCATGTACACCCCAGAGGAAACGGCTTAAAGGCAAACCTAAGCTTAGATGGGTTGATGGTGTGGTGAAAGATCTACGGAAGGTGGGAGCCAAAGTATTGAAAAGAGAATATTTAGCTAAGTCTGAGAGAAAAGTAATTGTGAACCAGGCCAAAGACTTACATGAATTTTATTGGGAACGGTATGGGTGTTGTAGTATATGTAGTTGTTGTTATATATGTAGATCTAGTTGTACAAACAATTTTACCTATAATTTAAATACATTTGGTTGTAGATGTATTTGTTTTGTAGTTGTAGTTGTGGCCCTACTCACAGTAGTTGTTTTAATTTGAAAAAGGTTTAGTTCAATCTTTCATTTTAGTTTAAGTTGTATATTTAGTTGTAGTTTAAGTTGCAGTTGCTCATGCAGTTAGAATTGTATTTGTAGTTGTATTGATCTTTATGTAGTGTAGGCTACGCTTAGCAGGACACTAGAAAGAATTGCAAATAAAAGTGGGGAGTATAGAGGTTTCATCACGTAAACCCGAGAGAAAACGGCTCAAATGCATACCTAAGCTTTGATGGAATGGTCTACAGAAGCTGGGAACCAATGTAATGTATGAAAAGAGCAGGCAGTGGTTACGTCTGAGTCAAAGGTAATAGTGAGGCAGACCAAAGCCTTACCTGCACTTTTGTTTGATCGGTAAGGAAATTTTTGTAGATGTAAAAATGTAAATGGAGTTTTAATACATTTGTAAATTGAGTTTTTGTAGCTGTATTATTAGCTTTGGTTGTAGATCAGTTGTTTTTGCTTAGTTTTAGTAAATGTACCTATAGTTTTTGTTAATGCAGTTAAATATCTAATACCTTTTTTTAATTTTTGTCAACGAATAGGCTCTGAAGAGCAGGACTCTAAGAAAGAATGCAAAATGAAATACATAAGGATACATTACCCCTGAGGAAACAGCTCAAAGCCATACCTAAGCTTAGATGGATGAATGTTTGGGAAAACAATCTACAGAAGCTGGCAACAAAGCATGTTCAGTTGGTAAGGTCTGAGTGGAAGGTAGTAATGAGGCAAACAAAAGCCTTTCATAGGCTGTAGTGTCTACAGAAGGGATATGGTTATAGATGTTGTTGTATATGTAACTTAAACTTTTGATAATTTTTTTTCAAAATGTATTTCATTTAGCTGTAGTTGTAGCTTTGATTGTAGCATCACTTGTTTTTGTAAGTATAATAATATCTGTTCTTGTAGTTGTAGCTTATATAATTTAATATAGCTTTAGTTTTAGCTTTGGTATTAGTTTAGTTGTATCTTTAGTTTTAGTTTTGGCTGTTGTTGTACATGTATCTTTAGTTTAGTTTTAGTAGATGTACATATAACTCCAGTTGATATACATATAGTTGTAGTTAATAAAGTTAAAGAAATAAATCATGTTTTATGTTTAGGACAAGGGCTGGGCTACGCTTGGAGGTACAGTTAGAGCCAACCGAAAAGGAAATGAAGAGGGTACTTCACTTAAACCCCAGAGGAAAACGGCTCAAATCAATACCTAAGCTTAGATCGATAGATGTTGTGGAAAAAGATCTACAGAAGCTGGGACTCAAAGTATGTAAAGGAAAAGTATTTGTTAGGACTAAATTAAAGATAGTAGTGAGATGTATATGTAGCTGTATCTTTTGTTACGGTTAAATGCAATTTTAGATGTATTTCTTATTGTAAATGCTCTTAATTTATTTTCTAGCAAAAAATGTTAATGTAATTTCCATTACATACGTACTTTTTTGTAAATTGAGAGGAAATGTTTAAGTCTATTAAGTTGTAGCTCTATTTGATGCAGCTGCAGTTGTAGATATCTTTGCCTGTTTAGATGAAATTATTGATATTTTTTACGATGTAGCTTCTGTTGTTGTAATTATATCTTTAGGGGAGATGTAATTTTATTTGCATTTGCAAATATGGGTTTAAGTTCCGATTTTAGAAGTTATTTTATTTATGTATGAGTAGATTTTTATGCCCATAGAGTTGTGCCTTTATTAGTATTTATCCCTTTTAATGAAGTTATAACTTCAGTTGCACTTGTAGAGCTATTCACCGGTGTAGATGTAGTTACCTATGGTATTTACTATGCAGATTTTGTTTCTTTATTTGTAGATTTAGGGGTAGCTCTAATTTATTTGCATTTCCAAAATCTAATTGTAGTCGCTATCATATAAGTAATTTTGGAATCTTTTGGAGAAGTTGTAGCTTTTGTAGCTATATAAGCAGTTGTTGTTTTAGATACAGGCACAATTTTAGATATAGTTGCAGTTGTAGAGTAGATGCAAAAGTATTTTGTAAAAGATGTAGTTAAGGATGTAATTTGTTTTATATTTCGTACAAGGGATCGGCTACGTTTGGCAGGACATTTAGAAAGAATTCCCAGAGGAAACGGCTCAAATTCATAGCGTATTTTTGATGGATAGATGATGGTAAAAAAGTTCTACAAAAGCCGGGAAATGACGCATTGAAAAGACAAGCATTAGTTAAATCTGTATTGAAGGTACTAGTGAGGTAGTCCAAATCATTAGATGGGGTTTAGCGCTATTGGGATGGATATTTTTGTAGATCTAGTATGTACTTTTAAATGTACAAATAGTTGTGGTTGATGTAGTTAAAGATGAAATTCCTGTTTTACATTTAGGACAAGGGGTAGGCTACGCTCAGCATGACACTTAGAAAGAATTCCAAATGACAGAGAGGAGTGAAACGGGTACATCACGTAATCCACGAGGAAACGGCCCAAAGGCATCCCTTAGCTGCAATGGATAGTTGCTATTTAAAAAGATCTATAGCAGCTGGCAACCGAAGGATGAAAAAGAAAACCATTAGTTAGGTCTGAGTGAAAGGCAGTAGTAAGGCAGGCAAAGCCTTTAACGGGCTGTTGTGCCAAAAGCATGCATATTGTTGTAGATGCAAGTGTTGTTGTATATGTAAAAGTAGTTTCTGATATATTTTTAATGTAGTTTATTTAGCTGAAGTTGTAGCTTTGGTTGTAGTCGCATTTGTTTTGGTAAGTGTACTGACATGTATTCTTGTAATTGTAATTGATGCAATTTGATATAGCTTTAATTGTAGGTTATGTTTTAATTTAGTTTTACCGGCAGTTTTTTCTGTAGTTGTAATTGTAGCTTTAGTTTAGTTTTAGTAGATGTACATGTAACTTCAGTAGATGCACATATATTTGGAGTTGATGTAGTTAAAGATATAATTCCTGTTTTATTTTTAGGACAAGGGGTGGACTATATTCAACAGTACACATAAAGATAAAGTCAAATTATCAAAGGCAACGAAGATGGTATTTTTCTTAAACCCCAGAGGAAAAGGGCTCAAAACAAACCTCAGCTTAGATGGAGAGGTGTTGTGGAAAATGAACTACAGGAGCTGGATTCCACAGAATGGTCAAGAAAGTCATAAGTTAGGTCTAAGTGGAAGGTAGGAGTGAGTTGTATATATCGTTGTAGCTTTTGTTACGTTTACATGCAAATTTTGATTAATGCGTAAATGTAAATGCTCTTAATGTATTTGTAGCTATATATATATATATATATATATTACTTTACCTTTAATAGCAGCTCTCAGTCTTTGTGTTATTGAAGTTTTTGTTTCAGTTTTAGACATAATTCCCAGTGTAGATGTATTTATCGATTCTATTTAAGCTTTAGATTCTATTTCAGTAATTGTTGCTTTATAATTAGACTTGATGAATTCTGCAGTTTCAAATGAAGATATGTTTGCATTTATCAAGATATATTGCGTATGTTTAGTAGAAGTTTAATATGAATACATAGATTTACCTCTAAATGCAGTTATCTCTATTTGTGTAGTTACAGTTTAAGTTAAAGTTTTAGATAAAGTTCCCAGTTTAGATGAATTTATTGGTTCTATTTACGATGGAGATTCAGTTTCTGTAAATAAAGCTAAAGAGGTAGATTTGATCTTTTCTGCAATTGGATGAATATGTAGCTGCCGTTAGTGAACTAAATTTTGTTTGTGTAGTAGTAATTTAGTATGTATATATAACTTTATCTCTAATTGCAATTCTTTGTGTTGTTGTAGTTTTTTTGCAGATTAAATATAAGTGGCATTTATTGGTTCTATTTAAGCTGTAGATTCTAATTCAGTAAATGTTGCTTTAGAAATAGAGTTGAACTATTCTGCAAGTTCAAATGAATATATAATTGCCGTTATTAAAGTATATTGTGTATTTAGTAGAAGTTTAATATGAATACAAAGATTTACCACTAATTGATGTTACCTCTATTTGTGTAGTTAAGTTTAAGTTGAAGCTTAATACAAAGTTCCCAATTTAGATGCATTTATTTGTTCTATTTAAGATGTAGATTCTATTTCTGTAATAAGTTGCTTTAGAATTAGACCTGATATATCCTGCATTTTAAAATGAATATTTTGTTGCTGTTATTAAGGTATATTTTGTATTTGAGTACACTTTGGTTACACCTTGGTTACACTTCTGCTACTTTTTGGATAAATTTTGGTTTCTTTTTGGTTACACTTTTGTTACACTTTGAAAACACTTTAACTACACTTGGCTACATTTTGGTTACAATTGGGTTACATTTAGGCTACACTTTGGTAACATTTTGGTTACACTTTTGTTACACATTGTATAAACTTTGGTTACATTTCGCTACCCATTGTTTATACTTTGGTTACACTTTGTTTACACTTTGGCTACATTTTGGTTTGACTCTTGCTACACATTAGGTGCACTTTAATTACAATTAAGCTACACTTTGATTACATTTTGGTTGTCTTTGACTATAATTTGGCTACACTTAGGCTACACTTTCGTAACACATTGGTTATAGTTTGGTTACTTTTTGCCTACGCTTTTGTTAAACTTTGTTTACACCCATTTGCTACACTTTGGCAACACTTGGGCAACAATTTGGTTACACATGTTTACACTTTGTCCACACTTTGGCTACACTATGGTTATAGTTTGGTTACACTTTGTCTATGCATTGGCTAAACTTAGGCTACACTTTTGTTACACTTTACCTATATTTGGCTACACTTGGTTACACTTTGACTATACCTTTGAAACACTTAGGCTACGCTTTGGTTACACTTTGGCTATAATTTGTCTACACTTACGCTACACATTTGTGATACCTTTGTTACACTTTTGGTACACTTTGGTTACACTTGTCGTACACTTTAGTTACACTTTCGTTACACTTTATTTACGCTTGGTAACACTTTGGTTACACTTTGGTTACACTTTGACTAAACTTTGGTTACACTTTTTTTTACACTTTTGCTACACTTTGACTACACTTTGGTTACACTTTGGTTACACTTTGGTTACACTTTGGTTACACTTTGGTTACACTTTGACTATACTTTGGTTACACTTTGGTTACAATTTGGTTACACTTTGGTTACACTTTGGTTACACTTTGTTTACTCTTTAGCTACACTTTGGTTACACTTTGGTTACTCTTTTTTTACACTTTGGTTACACTTTGGATACACTTTGACTACACTTTCGTTACACTTTGGTTACACTTCGGTTACACTTTGACTACACTTTGGTTACACTTTTGTTAAACTTTGACTACACTTAAGTTACACTTTGGTTACACTTTGTTTACACTTTGACTACACTTTTGTTACACTTTGGTTACACTTTGACTACACTTTGACTACACTTTGGTTACAATTTGGTTACACTTGGTTACACTTTGGTTACACTTTGACTACACTTTGGTTACACTTTGGTTACACTTTGACTACACTTTGGTTACACTTTGATTACACTTTGACTACTCTTAGGTTACACTTTATTTACACTTAGGTTACACTTTGATTACACTTAAATTACAATTTAGTTACATTTTGACTACACTTTGGTTACACTTTGACTACACTTTGGATACACTTTATTTACACCTTGGTTACACTTTGACTACACTTAAGTTACACTTTAGTTACACTTTGACTACATTTTGGTTACACTTTAGTTACACTTTGACTACACTTTGGTTATACTTTGACTACACTTTCATTACACTTTGACTAGACTTTGATTAAACTTTGGTTACACTTTGGTTACACTTTGGTAACACTTTGATTACACTTTGGTTACACTTCTGTTATACGTTGACTAAGATTTGGTTACACTTTGGTCACAATTTGACTACACTTTAGTTACACTTTGGTTACAGTTTGGTTACACTTTGGTTACACTTTGACTACATTTTGAATACACTTTAGTTACACTTTGGTTACACTTTGGTTACACTTTAGTTACACTTTGGTTGCACTTTGGTTACACTTTAGAAACACTTTGGATACACTTTGACTACATTTTTGTTACACTTTGGTTACACTTTGGTTACACATTGACTACACTTTGGTTACACTTTGGTTACACTTTGACAACACTTAAGTTACACTTTAGTTACACTTTGGTTATACTTTGGTTACACTTTGGTTACACGTTGGTATCACTTTGACTACACTTTGGTTACACTTTGACTACACTTTGGTTACACTTTGGTTACACTTTGGTTACACTTTGACTACACATTGGTTACATTTTGACTACACTTTGGTTACAATTTGGTTACACTTTGGTATCACTTTGACTACACTTTTGTTACACTTTGACTACACTTTGGTTACACTTTGACTACACTTTGGTTACACTATGATTACACTTTGACTACACTTTGGTTACACTTTATTTACACTTTGGTTACACTTTGATTACACTTAAGTTACAATTTAATTACACTTTGACTACACTTTGGTTACACATTGACTACACTTTGGTTACACTTTATTTACACCTTGGTTACACTTTGACTACACTTACGTTACACTTTAGTTACACTTTGACTACATTTTGGTTACACTTTAGTTACACTTTGACTACACTTTGGTTACACTTTGGTTACACTTTGGTTACACTTTGGTTACACTTTGGTTACACTTTGACCACAATTTTGTTAAATTTTGATTACACTTTGATTACACTTTGGTTACACTTCTTTTATACTTTGACTACACTTTGGTTATACTTTGGTCACACTTTGACTACACTTTAGTTACACTTTGGTTACACTTTGGTTACACTTTGGTTACACTTTGGTTACACTTTGGTTACACTTTAACTACACTTTAGTTACACTTTGGTTACACTTTGGTTACACTTTGGTTACACTTTGGTTACACTTTGGTTGCACTTTGGTTGCACTTTGGTTACACTTTAGTAACTATTTGGATACACTTTGACTACACTTTTTTTACACTTTTGTTACACTTTGGTTACACTTTGGTTACACTTTGACTACACTTTGGTTACACTTTGGTTACACTTTGGTTACACTTTGGTTACACTTTGGTTACACTTTGACTACCCTTAAGTTACACTTTAGTTACACTTTGGTTACACTTTGACTACACTTTGGTTACACTTTGACTACACTTTGGTTACACTTTATTTACATTTTGGTTACACTTTAACTTCACTTTGGTTACACTTTAGTTACACTTTGACTACATTTTGACTACACTTTCGTTACACTTTGACCAAACTTTGATTACACTTTGGTTACACTTTGATTACACTTTGCTTACACTTTGGTTACACTTTGAATACATTTCGGTTGCACTTTAACTACACTTTGGTTACACTTTGGTTACACTTTAACTACACTTTAGTTACACTTTGCTTACACTTTGGTTACACTTTAGGTACACTTTCGTTATACTCCCGTTACATTTTGACTACACTTTTGTTACACTTTAGTTACACTTTGGAGAAAGAATGTCTGAAATGTTTGATTTTTTCCGACGCAGATTATACCCCGAAGAAATTTTAAAAGCAGCTGTCACTCGAGTTAAAGGTATGACTAGACAGGCTTCTTTTAAAGCTACTCATTCTGACACTAGCGATAGGTCTAAATTTATCTTAACTTTTCATCCCCACAACCTAAAAGCTCGCTCTCTGGTTCTTAAAAACCGCTCCATTCTTATGGCGGACCCTGTCACAAATGCGATTTTTAGAAAACCTCCTCTTTTCGCTTTCCGGCGGGACAAGAGCCTTAGGGACATGTTAGTTAGAAGCCACCTCCCTGCTATTAAAGCATATAAAGGCACAAAATGTTGCAACCGTAGCCGTTGCAACTCATGTCCTTATGTGATCGAAACTGATACGATCACTTTCCCTCTGGGAGTATTCAGAATAAAAGATGGCTTTACCTGCACAAGTCGCAACGTGATTTACACCATCATTTGCAAAAAGTGCGGTAAACTATACATAGGAGAGACAGGTCGTCGCCTTGGGGACCGTTTCAGAGAGCACCTCTATAACATAAATAAACACGCTCTCTGTCCGGTCTCCAAACATTTCAATAGCCCTAACCATAATGGTATCTCAGATATTGTAGTTACTGGTATACTCTATACTAGTAACACTGCAGATAGAATCTATATGGAGAACAAATTAATAACTAGATTTGGTACGTTGTCTCCATATGGATTGAACCAAATCCATAGTTTTACTTAGCTGCCATGTCTTTTTCCTGTTTGGTTTTTCCAATTATGTTTGAATCACTTCCTTTCTACATCTCTTTACTTTGTTTTTGTCAGGTTTAAGCGCCCTCTCCTATATTTTTTCTGTTTTAGGTAGGATATATATATTGACATTATGTAAATTTAATTTATACTTATTTAAATGTGTTGTGTTTGTTTGTACTGATGAAGGCATGTGCCGAAACGTTTAATTCTGTATAATGTACAATTATTATTAAAGCTAACTAATATTGTTCTATTGACACAATTTGTTCGTGTCTTATTAATATATTACACTTTAGTTACACTTTGACTACACTTTGGTTACACTTTAGATACACTTTGATTACACTTTGGTTACACTTCGGTTACACTTCGGTTACACTTTAACTACACTTTAGTTACACTTTGGTTCCACTTTGGTTACACTTTGGTTGCACTTTGGTTACACTTTGGTTACAATTTTGTTAAATTTTGGATACACTTTGACTACACTTTGGTACACTTTCACTACACTTTGATTACACTTTGACTACACTCTACCTGTCCAATCTACCTGTCAAACATACCTGTCCCACCTAACTGTCCCATTTACCTGTCCAACCTGCCTGTCAAACCTACCTGTCCAACCTACATGTCCCACCTACTTGTCAAACATACCTTTCCCACATACCTCTTCCACCTACATGTCCAATCTACTCGTCCAACCTACCTGTCCCACATACATGTCCCACATACCTGTCCACTACATCTATCCAACCTACTTGTCCCCCCTAACTGTCCCAGCTACCTGTCCAACCTACCTGTAAAACCTACCTGTCCAACTTACCTGTCCAACCTACTTGTCAAACATACCTATCCCACATACCTGCCCCACATACCTGTCCCACATACCTGTCCCATCTAATTGTCCAATCTAATCGTCCAACCTACCTGTCCCACATACATGTCCCACATACCTGTCCAATACACCTGTCCAACATACCTGTCCCAACTACCTGTCCAACCTCCCTGTCCTACCTAACTGTCCCACCTACCTGTCACAACTACCTGTCCAACCTACCTGTCAAACCTACCTGTCCCATCTACCTGTCAAACATACCTGTCCCACACACCTGTCCCACCAACTTCTCCCACCTACCTGTCCCACCTACCTGTCCCACATACCTGTCCCAAATACCTGTGCTGTCTACCTGTCCCTTTTACCTCTCCGATGTACATGTCCCACCTAACAGTCTACCTACCTGTCCCACCTACCTGTCCCATTTACCTGTTCCACCTACCTGTCCAACCTACCTGTCCAACCTAACTGTCCAACTTACCTGTCCCACCTAAATGCCCCACCTACATGTCCAACCTACCTGTCCCACCTACCTGTCCAACCTACTTGTCCCATCTACCTGTCAAACATAACTGTCCCACATACATGTCCAACCTACCTGTCCCACCTACCTGTCCCACATACCTGTCCCACATACCTGTGCTGTCTACCTGTCCCTCCTACCTGTCCCATCAACCTGTTCAACCTAACTGTCCACCTACATTTCCCACCTATCTGTCCATTTACCTGTTCCACCTACCTGTTAAACCTAACTGTCCAACCAAACCTGTCCAACCTAACTGTCCCACCTACCTGTCCAACCTACCTGTCTCACCAACCTGTAGAACCTACCTGTCTCACATACTTATCCAACATACCTGTCCCACCTGTCACACCTACCTGTCCAACCTACCTGTCAAACCTAACTGTCCAATCTACTTTTCAAACATACCTGTCACTTATACCTGTCCCACCTACCTGTCCCACATACCTGTCCCAAATACCTGTGATGTCTACCTGTCCCAACTACCTGTCGAACCTACCTGTCCCACATACCTGTCCCACATACCTGTCCAACCTACCTGTCCCACCTACATGTCCAACCTACCTGTCCCACATACATGTCCCACATACCTGTTGAATACACCTGTCCAACATACCTGTCCAAACTACCTGTCCATCCTACATGTCCCACCTACCTGTTTCACCTACCTGTCTCACCTACCTGTCCCACATACCTGTCCCAAATACCTGAGCTGTCTACCTGTCCCTTCTAACTCTCCGATGTACCTGTCCCACCTAACTGTCCACCAACATGTCCCACTTACCTGTCCCATTTACCTGTTCCACCTACCTGTTCAACCTACCTGTCCAATCTACCTGTCAAACCTACCTGTCCCACCTAACTGTCCCATCTACCTGTCCAACCTACCTGTCCAACTTACATGTCCAACCTACCTGTCACACCTACCTGTCAAACATACCTGTCCCACATACCTGTCCCACATACCTTTTCCATCTAATTGTCCCACCTAATTGTCCAACCTACCTGTCCCACATACATATCACACATACTTGTCCAATACACCTGTCCAACATACCTGTCTCAACTACCTGTCAAACCTACCTGTCTTATCTACCTGTCAAACATACCTGTCCCACATACATGTCCCACCTCCTGTCAATCATACCTATGCTGTCTACCTGTCCCTCCTACCTGTCCCATCTAACTGTTGAACCTAACTGTCCACCTACATGTCCCACCTACCTGTCCATTTACCTGATCCACCTACCTGTCCAACATAACTGTCCAACCTACCTGTCCAACCTACCTGTCCCACCTAACGGTCCCACCTACCTGTCAAACCTACCTGTCAAACCTACCTGCCCCACATACCTGCCCCACCTATCTGCCCCACATACCTGTCCCACATACCTGACCAAAAAACCTGTCCCACCTAACTGTCCCACCTACCTGTCCAACCTACCTGTCCAACCTACCTGTCCAACCTACCTGTCCAACCTACCTGTCCAACCTACCTGTCCAACCTACCTGTCCAACCTACCTGTCTAACGTACCTGTCCAACCAACCTGTCCCAACTACCTGTCCCACATACCTGTCCCACATACCTGTCCCACATACCTGTCCCACATATCTGTCCCATCTACCTGTCCCATCTTATTGTTCCATCTAATTGTCCCAAACATACTTGTCCCACATGCGTGTCTTAACTACCTGTCCCACCTACCTGTCCCACATACATGTGCTGTCTACTTGTCCATTCTACCTGTCCCATATACATGTCCCACCTAACTGTCCACCTAACTGTCCCACCTACCTGTCCATTTACCTGTTCAACAACCCTGTCTAACCTACCTGTCCAAGCTACCTGTCCAACCTACCTGTCCAACCTACCTGTCAAACCTACCTGTCCCACCTGCCTGTCAAACATACCTGTCAAACATACCTGTCCCACATACCTGTCCCAGATACCTGCCCCAACTACCTGTCCAACCTACCTGTCCCACCTACCTGTCCAAACTACCTGTCCCACCTGACTGTCCCACCTACCTGTCCAACCTATCTGTCCAATCCACCCTTTCTGTGAGACATACCTGTCCCATCTACCTGTCCCATCTACCTATCCCATCTAATTGTCCCACCTACTTGTCAATCCTACCTGTCCCACCTGACTGTCCCACCTACCTGACCAACCTACCTGTCCCACCTAACTGTCCAACCTACCTGTCCAAACTAACTGTCCACCCAGCTGTCCCACATACCTGTTCCACATACCTGTCCCACATACCTGTCCCATCTACCTGTCCCACTTAACTTTCGCACCTACCTGTCAAACCTACCAGTCCAACCTACCTGTCCAACCTACCTGTCCAACCTACCTGTCCCACATACCTGTCCCACATACCTGTCCCACATACCGGTTCCACATAACTGTTCCATATACCTGTCCCACATACCTGTCCCATCTACCTGTCCCATCTAATTGTCCCACCTGATTGTCCAACCTACCTGTCCAACATACATGTCCCATATACCTGTCCAATACACCTGTCCAACATACCTGTCCCACTACCTGCCCCACATACCTGTCCCACATACCTGCCCCACATACCTGTCCCACCTACCCGTCCCCCCTAAATGTCCCACATACCTGTCCCACCTACCTGTCCAAACTACCTGTCCAAGCTACCTGTCCCACCTAACTGTTTAACCTACCTGTCCTACCTACCTGTCCAACCTACCTGTCCAACCTACCTGTCTAACCTACCTGTCCAACCTACCTGTTCCACATACATGGCCCACATACCTGTTGAATACACCTGTCCAACATACATGTCCCAACTACCTGTCCATCCTACATGTCCCACCTACCTGTTTCACCTACCTGTCTCACCTACCTGTCCCTCATACCTGTCCCAAATACCTGAGCTGTCTACTTGTCCCTTCTACCTCTCCGATGTACCTGTCCCACCTAACTGTCCACCTACATGTCCCACTTACCAGTCCCATTTACCTGTTCCACCTACCTGTCCAACCTACCTGTCCAATCTACCTGTCAAACCTACCTGTCCCACCTAACTGTCCCACCTGTACACTTTGTCTACAATTTGGTTACACTTTGGTTACACTTTGGTTACACTATGGTTACACTTTGACTACAGTTTGGTTACACATTGGTTACACTTTGGTTACACTTTGGTTACACTTTGACTACACTTTGGTTACACTTTGACTACACTTTGGTTACAATTTGACTACACTTTGACTACACTTTGGTTACACTTTGACTACAGTTAAGTTACAATTTAGTTACACTTTGACTACACTTTTGTTACATTTAAGTTACACTTTGGTTACACTTTGACTACACTTTGGTTACACTTTGGTTACACTTCGGTTACACTTTGACTACAATTTGGTTACACTTTTGTTACACTTTGTTTACACTTTGACTACACTTTAGTTACTTTGGCTACACATTGGTCACACTTTGTTTACACTTTGGTTACACTTTGGTTAAACTTTGGTTACACTTTGTCTAAATTTTGGTTACACTTTGACTACACTTTGGTTACACTTTGGTTGCACTTTAACTACACTTTGACTACACTTTGACTACACTTTG
>CAXITT010000690.1:254995-338614 GCA_964033795.1 Lymnaea stagnalis | reverse complement strand
TTACACTTTTACTACACTTTCGTTACACTTTGTCTACACTTTAGTTACATTATGGTTACATTTTGACTACACTTTTACTACACTTTCGTTACACTTTGTCTACACTTTGGTTACACTTTGGTTACACTTTGGTTACACTTTGGTTACACTATGGTTACACTTTGACTGCACTTTGGTTACACTTTGGTTACACTTTGGTAACACTTTGACTAAACTTTTATTACACTTTGACTACTTTTTGGTTAAACTTTTGCTACACTTTGACTACACTTTGGTTACACTTTGGTTACACATTGGTTACACTTTGGTTACACTTTGGTTACACTTTGACTACACTTTGGTTACACTTTGACTACACTTTGGTTACAATTTGACTACACTTTGACTACACTTTGGTTACACTTTGACTACAGTTAAGTTACAATTTAGTTACACTTTGACTACACTTTTGTTACATTTAAGTTACACTTTGGTTACACTTTGACTACACTTTGGTTACACTTTGGTTACACTTCGGTTACACTTTGACTACAATTTGGTTACACTTTTGTTACACTTTGTTTACACTTTGACTACACATTGGTTACACTTTTGTTTCACTTTGATTACTTTTTGTTTAAACTTTTGCTACACTTTGGTAACACTTTGGTTACACTTTGGTTACACTTTGGTTACATTTTGGTTACACTTTGGTTACACTTTGACTACACAATGGTTACACTTTGGTTACACTTTTACTACACTTTCGTTACACTTAGTCTACAATTTGGTTACACTTTGGTTACACTTTGGTTACACTATGGTTACACTTTGACTACAGTTTAGTTACACTTTGGTTACACTTTGGTTACACTTTGACTATACTTTGGTTACACTTTGACTATTCTTTGGATACAATTTGACTACACTTTGACTACACTTTGGTTACACTTTGGTTACAATTTGACTACAGTTAAGTTACAATTTAGTTACACTTTGACTACACTTTTGTTACATTTTAGTTACACTTTGGTTACACTTTGACTACATTTTGGTTACAGTTTGGTTACACTACGGTTACACTTTGACTACACTTTGGTTACACTTTGTTTACACTTTGACTACACTTTAGTTACACTTTGGCTACACTTTGATTACACTTTGTTTACATTTTGGTTACACTTTGGTTACACTGTTACTACACTTTCGTTACACTTTGTCTACACTTTGGTTACACTTTGACTACACTTTGGTTACACTTTGGTTACACTTTGGTTTCACTTTGGTTACACTTTGGTTACACTTTGACCACACTTTGACCACACTTTGACCACACTTTGACCACACTTTGACCACACTTTGACCACACTTTGACCACACTTTGACCACACTTTGACCACACTGTGACCACACTGTGACCACACTGTGACCACACTGTGACCACACTGTGACCACACTGTGACCACACTGTGACCACACTTTGACCACACTTTGACCACACTTTGACCACACTTTGACCACACTTTGACCACACTTTGACCACACTTTGACCACACTTTGACCACACTTTGACCACACTTTGACCACACTTTGACCACACTTTGACCACACTTTGACCACACTTTGACCACACTTTGACCACACTTTGACCACACTTTGACCACACTTTGACCACACTTTGACCACACTTTGACCACACTTTGACCACACTTTGACCACACTTTGACCACACTTTGACCACACTTTGACCACACTTTGACCACACTTTGACCACACTTTGACCACACTTTGACCACACTTTGACCACACTTTGACCACACTTTGACCACACTTTGACCACACTTTGACCACACTTTGACCACACTTTGACCACACTTTGACCACACTTTGACCACACTTTGACCACACTTTGACCACACTTTGACCACACTTTGACCACACTTTGACCACACTTTGACCACACTTTGACCACACTTTGACCACACTTTGACCACACTTTGACCACACTTTGACCACACTTTGACCACACTTTGACCACACTTTGACCACACTTTGACCACACTTTGACCACACTTTGACCACACTTTGACCACACTTTGACCACACTTTGACCACACTTTGACCACACTTTGACCACACTTTGACCACACTTTGACCACACTTTGACCACACTTTGACCACACTTTGACCACACTTTGACCACACTTTGACCACACTTTGACCACACTTTGACCACACTTTGACCACACTTTGACCACACTTTGACCACACTTTGACCACACTTTGACCACACTTTGACCACACTTTGACCACACTTTGACCACACTTTGACCACACTTTGACCACACTTTGACCACACTTTGACCACACTTTGACCACACTTTGACCACACTTTGACCACACTTTGACCACACTTTGACCACACTTTGACCACACTTTGACCACACTTTGACCACACTTTGACCACACTTTGACCACACTTTGACCACACTTTGACCACACTTTGACCACACTTTGACCACACTTTGACCACACTTTGACCACACTTTGACCACACTTTGACCACACTTTGACCACACTTTGACCACACTTTGACCACACTTTGACCACACTTTGACCACACTTTGACCACACTTTGACCACACTTTGACCACACTTTGACCACACTTTGACCACACTTTGACCACACTTTGACCACACTTTGACCACACTTTGACCACACTTTGACCACACTTTGACCACACTTTGACCACACTTTGACCACACTTTGACCACACTTTGACCACACTTTGACCACACTTTGACCACACTTTGACCACACTTTGACCACACTTTGACCACACTTTGACCACACTTTGACCACACTTTGACCACACTTTGACCACACTTTGACCAAACTTTGACCACATAACACTAACCAAAATCTAACCCCAATCCTAATCTTAACCCTCACCCTTACCTATCTATCTACTTACCTACCTAACTACATACCTACCTATCACTTTACCTACCTATCTACCTACCAACCTACCTACCCTAAAACCAACCCTTAACCTAACCCTAAATCTACCTACCTACCTCCGTCCCCTAACCCTAACCCTAACTTACCTACTTACATACCTACCTACCTACCTACATACCGACCTATCTACCTACATACCGACCTATCTACCTACATACCTACCCTAACACTAGCCCTTACCCTAACCTTAACCTTAACCCTAAACCTAACCCTAACCCTAACCCTAACCCCAACCCTTACACTAAACATAACTACCTATTTACTTACTGGCTTACCTACCTACTTACTACCTACCTACCTTAACGCTTACCCTAAACCTAACCCTAACCATAACCCTAACCCTAAACCTAACCCTAACCAACATACCTACCTACATACCTACCTACCTACGTACCTACCTACCTACCTACCTACTTACCCACATACCTACATACATACCTACCTACCCTAACCCTAAACCTAACCCAAATCCTTACCCTAAACCTAACCCCAACCTACCTACCGATCTACCTACCTACCTACCGACCTATCAACTGACCTACCTACCTACCACCTTACCTACCTACCCTAACCCTAAACCTTACCCAAACCCTAAATCTAACCTTTACCCTAACCATAAACCTAACCCCAACCTAACCCTAACAGTAACCCTAACCCTAACATACCTACCTAACTACCAATCTACTGACCTACCGATCGACCTACCTACCTACCTACATAACTACCCAACTTACCTACCACCTTAACTACCTACCTACCCTAACCCTTATCCTTAACAAAAAACTAACCCTAACCTTAAACCTGACCGTAACCATAACCCTAACACCAATTCTTACCGTAACCCTAACCTACCTACCTATCTACCAAAGTAACCTAACACTAACTCTTGCCCTAAACCTAAACCTATTCCTAAAGCTAATCATAACCAATTCCTAACCCTAACCTACCAACCACCTTTCCCTAATCCTAACCCTAACCTTAACCCTAAACCTAACCTAACCATAACCCTAACCACAACCCTAACCCTAACCCTGACCCTAACCTACCCACCTACCTACCTACCACCTTACATACCTACCTACCTATCAACCTACCTACCTTAAAACTAACCCTTACCCTAACCCTAAACCTAACCCTTACCCTAACCCTAACCCTAACCTACCTACCTACCTAACAACCTACCTACCTCCCCTAACCCTAACTTACCTACTTACATACCTACCTACCTACATACTGACCTACTTACCTACCTACCCACTCTAACACTAACCCTTACCCTTACCTTAACCTTAACCCTAAACCTAACCCGAACCATAACCCTAACCCTAACCCCAACCCTTACCCTAAACATAACTACCTACCGACTTACCGGCTTACCGACTTAATTTCTACCTACCTACCCTAACCCTTACCCTAAAACTAACCCTAACCATAATCCTAACCATAACCCTAACCCTTAACCTAACCCTAACCAACATACCTGCCTACATACCTACCTACCCGAACACTGAACCTAACACAAACCCTTACCTGATCCTAACACTAACCTTAACCCTAACCCTAACTATAATCCTTATCCCAACCCTACACCTCACCCTAAACTAACTACCTACCTACATTAACCCTAACACTACCCTAACCCTAACCCTAACCCTTACCCTAAACCTTACCCTAAACATTACCCTAAACATTACCCTAACCATAACCCAAACACAAACACTACCCTAACCCTTAACTACCTACCTACCTACAGACCAACCTACCTACCTACCTACCTTAACCATACCGCTTACCCAAATGCTTACCCTAACCCTAAACCTAACCCTAACCCTAATTATAACCCTAACACTAATCCTAACCCTAACCCTAACATACCTACCTAGCTAACTACCTACAATCTATATATCAACCTACCTACATACCAACCCTACCCTAACCCTAACCCTTACCCTAACCCTAACCCTAACCCTAAACCTAACCCTAACCATAACCCTAACCCCAACCCTAACCCTCAGCCTTACCCTTACCCTAACCCTAAACCTAACAATAAACTTAACCCTAAACCTAACCCTAATCCTAACTCTAACCTACCTAACTACCTACCTAAATACCTACCTACCCTAACCCTAACTCTAATACAAACCTTTACCTACCCTTACCCTAACAATTACACTAACCCTAACCCTAACACTAACCCTTACCCTAACCTTGACCATAACCTTAACAATAACCTTAACCATAACCTTAACCATAACCTTAACCATAACCTTAACCATAACCTTAACCATAACCTTAACCATAACCTTAACCATAACCTTAACCATAACCTTAACCATAACCTTAACCAAAACCTTAACCATAACCTTAACCATAACCTTAACCATAACCTTAACCATAACCTTAACCATAACCTTAACCATAACCTTAACCATAACCTTAACCATAACCTTAACCATAACCTTAACCATAACCTTAACCATAACCTTAACCATAACCTTAACCATAACCTTAACCATAACCTTAACCATAACCTTAACCATAACCTTAACCATAACCTTAACCATAACCTTAACCATAACCTTAACCATAACCTTAACCCTAACCCTAACCTACTTACATACCTACCTACCAATCTACCCACCCTAATATTAACCCTTACCCTAACCCTAACTCTAACCTTAATTTTAAAGTTAACCATAACCATAACCCTAACCCCAACCTAACCCTAACCATAACCCTAACCCTAACATACCTACCTACGTACCGATCTATCGACCTACCGAACAACCTACCTACCTACCCTAACTCTAACCCTTACCATAACCCTAATCATAACCTTAATCCGTATCCTAACCATAACCTTAACCCCAACCCTTACCCTAAACCAAACCTACCTACCTACCTATCTATCTACCTACCTACCACTTTACCTACCTACCTACCTATCAACCTACCTAACCATAAACCTAATCCTGACCCTAAACATAACCTTAACCCCATCCCCACACCTAACCGTAAACTACCTACCTACCGACCCACCGACCTACCTACATAACTACCCTAACCCTACAACTTACCGTAACCCTAAACCTAATCCTAACCATAACCCTGACCCTGACCCTAACCTACCTACCAACTTACCTGCCTACCTACCTATTCTAACGCTAACCCTTACCCTCACTTCTAACTCTAACCCTAACCCTAACCCTAACCATAACACTAACCCCAACCCTACCCGTAAAACTAATTTACCTAACTACCTACGTACCTACCTACCTACCTATCTACCTACCTACCTACCGACCTACCGACGTACATACCCTAACCCTAACCCAAACGCTTTCCCTAACCCTAAACCTAACCCTAACCATAACCCTAACTCTAACCCCACCCTAACTTTAACCCTAACATACCTACCTAGATAACTATCTACCTACTACCTTATCTACCTACCTACCTACCTACCTACCCTAACCCTTACCCTAACTCTAACCCTAACCCCAACACTAAACCTAAACCTAACCATAACCCTAACCCTAAACCTAACCCTAATCCTATCCTACCTAAATACCTACATACCTACCTACCCACCCACCTACCTTACTACCTACCTAACTACCTACCTACCTCCCTACCTACCCTTACCCTAACCCAAACCCTTACGCTAACCCTAACCTTAACTCTAACCATAACCATAAACCTAACCCCTACCCTACCCCTAACCCTAAACTACCTACCTACCTACGTACCTACGTACCTACCTACCTACCTACCTACCTACCGACCGACCTACCGACGTACCTTCCTACCTACCTACCTACCTACCCTAACCCTATCCCTTATCCTAACCCTTACCCTAAACCTAACCATAACGCTAACACCAAAACTAACCCTAACACTAAACCTAATCATACCCCTAAGCATAAACCTAACCCTAACCAACCAACCTACCTACCTACATGCCTACATACCTACATATCTACCTACATACATAACTACCTACCCTAACCCAAACTCTTACCCTAACCCTAATCCTAACCTAATCCCAAACCCTATCTATAACCCTTACCCCAACAATATCCCTAACCCTAATTTACTGACCTACCTACCCTAACCCTAACCCTTACACTAATCCTAACCATAAACCTAACCCTAGTCATAACCCTAACCCTAAACCTAACCATAACCATAACGCTAAACCTAACCCTAAACCTAACCCTAAACCTAACCCTAAACCTAACCCTTAACCTAACCCTAAACCTAATCATACACCTAACCTACCTACCTACCTACCTATATACCAACCTACCTACCAACCTACCGACCGACCTACCTACCTACCCTAATACTAACACTAATGCTTTCCCTACCCCTAACCCTAACCCTAACATACCTACCTAGCTAACTATCTACCTACCACCTTATCTACCTACCTAACCACCCTAACCCTAACCCTTATCCTAAATCTAACCCTAACCCTAACCATAACCATAACCATAACCCTTACCCTAACCCTAACCCTAACCTTAACCTACCTACCTACCTACCTACCTATATACCTATATACCAACCTACCTACCGACCTTCCGACCGACCTACCTACCTACCTACCCTAACACTAACACTAACGCTTTCCCTAACCCTAAACCTAACCCTAACCATAACCCTAACCATAACCCTAACTCTAACCCCATCACTAACCCTAACCCATACATACCTACCTAGCTAACTATCTATCTACCAGTTTATCTACCTACCTACCTACCCTAAACCTAACACTTACCCTAACTCTAACCCTAACCCTAAACCTAACCCTAACCATAACCATAACCATAACCCCAACACTAACCTCAACCCTAACCTACCTACCTACCTATATACCAACCTACCTACCGACCTATCGACCGACCTACCTGCTTACCTACCCGAACCCTAACCCCAACGCTTTCCCTATCCCTAAACCTAACCCTAACCATAACCATAACCCCAACCCAAACACTACCCCTAACCCTAAACTACCTACTTACCTACCTACGTATCTAACTACCTACCGACCTACCGACCAACCTACCTACCTACAACCTTACCTACCTACCCTAACCCTTACCATAACCCTAAACCTAATCCTTACCCTAACCATAACACTAACCCTATCCCCAACCCTAACCCTAACCTACCTACCTACCTACTTTACTACCTAAATAACTACCACCTTACCTACTACCTACCTACCCTAACCCTTACCCTAACCCTAACCCTAAACGTAACCCTAACCATAACCCTAACACCAACCCTAATCCTAACCCTAAACATAATCCTAACCCCAACCCTACCCCTAACCCTAAACTACCAACCTACATACCTACGTACCTACCTACCTACCACCTACCTACCTACCTACCTACCTACACTAACCTTAACCCTCTCCCTAACTCTTACCATAACCCAAACCTTAACCTAACCATAACTCTAACCCTAACCCTAACCTACCTACCTACCCTAAACCTAACCTTTACCCTATCCCTAACCCTAACATTAACCCTAAATTTAACCCTAACCATAAAGCTAACCCCAACACTAACCCTAACCCTGAACCAAACCTACCTACCTACCTACCACATTACCATTCTACCTAAATACCTACCCTAACCCTAACCCTATCCCGTACCATCACACTAATCCTAACCCTAAACCTAACCCTAACAATAACCCTAACCCCAACCCTTCCCTAACACTTAACTACCTACCTAACTACCTATCTACCCACCTACGTACCTAACTTCCTACCGATTCACTGACCCACTGACATTCTGACATACCTACCTTCCTACCCTAACCCTAACCCTAACACTTACCCTAACCCTAACCCTAAACCTAACCCTAACCATAACCATAACACTAACCCCAACCCTAACCCTAACCTGGACCCAAATCTACCTACTGTGGGAGTAGTCCTGTATGCACCCAACCTACCTACCTACCATATTACCTACCTACCTACCTACCCTAACCCTAATTCTTACCCTCACCTCTAGCCCTAATCCCAACCCTAAACCTAAACCTAACCCTAACCATAAACCTAACCCCAACCCTACCACTACCCTTAACTACCTACCTACCACTCTACATACCTACCTACCCACCTACCTACCCTAACCTTAACCCTAACCCTTAACATAACCTTAACGCTAACCCTAAACTTAACTCTAAATCTAACCCTAACCATAACACTAACCATAATCCTAACACCAACCTATCGCACATATTCTGGTGAAGGTCTGAGATTACTCTCTTATGACCCTGGCTAGTGAATTGGCTATCAACTCCATCTGTTGAGCTGAGCCAGACATTTTCCTCAGAAAGGATCCTCCAACCGCCCTGGCTTCCCCCGGGAGATGTAGTGCGGGATATTCTGTCAACAGATGTTCTAGGGTCTCTGGGGTCAGGCTGCAATGCCGGCAGGTAGGATCTCTGTTTTTATCCAACCTCCAGAAATATTTGTGCAAGGGGCAGTGCTCGGTGCGCATCTGCGTCACTAAACTTTGCGATCTGCGACCTAACTACCACCATGGATCTTGTTTGCTAGGAGGGGGCAAATTTTAATAGACGCCTCTGGCGGTCGTGTTGTCAGCCCATTGCCTGTACCACTTCTGTCTGAAGTGGTCCGCCAGCCAGTTTTTGACTCCCAAGAAAGTCATTGGTACTTCTGGCTGAGGCTGGGCAGCCCCGGTTTTCGCCAGAGTGTCAGCTATCTCATTGCCACTGATTTTGACGTGTCCTGGTATCCATTGTATTTCGAACTTGCACCCTAGTTCACCAAGTCTGCATATGTCGTTGTGAATGATGTCGACCAGGCGTGTGGTACCCTGTCTCTTCTGCAAGATCTCAAGAGCGGATCTTGAGTCTGAGAACACAACAATATCAAGCCCCGCATGTTCCGTCCCTTCCAAAGTGATATGGACTCTCTCCAGGGCCATGTGCATAGATATGAGCTCCGCGTCAAAATTTGACGCTGTAGTCCCACAAGGCCCCGAGAGTTTTTCATTAGGTGGTCAACCTTCTGGGTACTGAATAAGCGCACCGTACCCAGCAGTTCTTTTCCTAAGATCGGCATAACCGTCCTTGAACACTTTCACAGGTATGTGTGCGAACACATCCATGGTCTCAAGGGCAGCCACTCTCTGTACATGTTCAGGGCTGCGTTTCGTCACTGCTGCATCACTCAAGGCCAAAAGTATGGAGGGACGTGAGGGTTCCGCATATGGCGGGTTAACTGGGATTAGGGTCAGGCGTTCTCTATTTGGGGGAAGGGTGGCTGTCCTTTCCAGCTCCACGACCTGGTTCATGAAAGAGGACCTCTTTAGTCTCCTGCCGCCCAGCCAGTTTTTCTGCATTTAAAAGGCTGGTTCATTTTCACCGAGCCGTCGGTACCTCTCTACGTTATTTAAATGGATTTTTCCCTCCTAATTTGTAGCGGTTTTACATAGGCCAAGACCTCTACAGCAGCTGTGGGAGTACATACATACGTACCCCAAACTTAACATACCTACCTACGTACCGATCTACCGACCTACTTACCAACCTACCTACCTACATAACTAACTACCTACCTTACACCTTACCTACCAAACTACCTACCCTAACATTAACCCTTAACCCTTAACCTAATCCTAACCCTAAACCTAACCCTAGCCATAACCCTAACCCCTAACCCTAACCCTAACCCCAACCCTAAAGCTAACCATAACCCTAACCCTAACCCTAACCTACCTACCTATCTACCTATCTACATACCTACCTAAATACCTACTTACCTACTTACCTACCTACCTACCCTAACCGTAACCCTAACCCAAACCCTTACCCTAAACCTAACCTTAACCCTAACCATAACCATAACCCTAACCCCAACCCTACCCCAACACTAAACTACCTACCTACCAACCTAGGTACCTACCTACCTACCGAATACCGACCTACCGACCGAACTACCTACCTACCATCTTACCTAACTACTTTCCTAACCTAACCCTAACCATAACCCTAACCCCAAACCCTAACCGTAACCTACCTACCTATCTACCTAACTACCTACCATCTTACCTACTTACCCACCTACCTACCATAACACTAACCCTTACCCTAACCTTAACCAAAACCTTAACATTTACCCTAACCTACCTACATACCTACCTACCCAACTACCTACACTAACCATAAACCTTACCCTAACCTTAACTCTAAACCTAACCTTAACCATAACCCTAACACAAACCTAACCCTAACCGTAACCCTAACCCTAACATACATACATACGTACCGATCTACTGACCTACCGACCAACCTACCTACCTACCTACCTACATAACTACCTACCTACATACCACCATACCTACATACCTACCTACCCACCTACCTAACCCTAAAACTAATCCTAACCATAAACATAACCTAACCCCAACCCTAACCCTAACAGTAAACTGCCTACCTACTTACCTAGTTGCCTACGTATCTACCTACCTACAAACCCACCGACCTACTGACCTACCTAACTACGTACCCTAAAACTTACCCTAACCTCACCCTAAACCTAACCCTAACCATAACCCTGACCCCAACCCTTAACCTAACCATAATCCTTACCCTAACCTACCTACCTACCATCTTACCTACCAACCTACCTGCCTACCCTAACTCTAAAACTTACCATTACCCTAACCTTAACCTTAACCCTAACCCTAACCTTAACCCTAACTATAACCTTATTACAATCCTACCCCTTATCCTAAATTAACTACATACCTACCTACCTACGTACCTACCTACCTACGTACCTACCTACCTACCGACCAACCTATCTACCTACCACCTTACCTACCTCCCTACCCTAACCCTAACCCTTGCCCTAACACTGAACCTAACCCTAACCATAACCCTAACCCCAACCCTAACCCTAAACTACTTACCTACCTACGTACCTACCGACCTACTGACCTGAAGACCTACCGACCTACTGACCTAACTAATTAACTACCTACGTACCGTAACCCTAACCCTACCCTAAACCTAACCCTAAACCTAACCCTAAACCTAACCCTAAACCTAACCCTAAACCTAACCCTAAACCTAACCCTAACCATAATCCTAACCCAACCCAAACCCAACCCTAACCCTGATAATAACCTACCTACCTACCTACCACCTGACCTACCTACCCTAACCCTAACCCTTGTACTCACCCTAATCATAACCCTTACCCTAAACCTACCCCTAACATTAACATACCTACTTACCTACCTACGTACCTACACACCTAAAAACCGACATACCTACCTTCAACCTCCCTTCTTACCCACCTACCCTAACCCTAACCCTTACCATATCCCTAAACCTAACCATAAACCTAACCCTAACCCCAGACCTAACCCTAACCTACCTACCTACCTAACTACCTACATACCTACCACCCTACTTACCTACCTACCTAACCACCTACCTACCATAACACTAACCCTTACCCTAACCCTAACCTTAACCCTAAACCTAACAATAACCTTAAACCTAACCCAAGCCCTAACCTTAACCCTGACTCTAACCTACCATACCTACCTTCCACCTTATCTACCTACATACTCTAACCCTAACTGTTACCCTAAACTCTAATCATAACCCTAATCCTAACCTACCGATCTACCGATATACTTACCTACCTACCTACCTACCCTAACCCTAAACCCGTACCCTAACCCTAACCATAAACATAACCCTAAACATAACCCTAAACCTAACCCTAACTATAACCCTTAGTTAAACCTAACCATAACCCTTAGTTTACCCAAACCATAACCCTAACACCAACCCTAACCTTAACCCTGACCCTAACTTACCTACTTACCTACCAACTTACCTACCTACCGACCCTACGACCTACTGACCTACCTACCTACCCTAACCCTAACCCTTTCTAACCCTAATCCTAAACCTAACCCTAACCATAATCCTAACCCCAACCCTAACCCTAACCATGACCCTAACTTACATAACTACCTACCACCTTACCTACCTAGCTACCTACTTTAACCCTTACCCTAACCCTAACCCAAAACCTAACCCTTACCCTAATCCTTACCCTAACCCTAACCATAACCCTAACGCCAACCCTTCCCCTAACCCTAAACTACCTACCTAGCTACCTACGTGCCTATCTACCGACCGACCTACCTACCCTAACCCTAACGCTTAACCTAACCCTAAACCAAACCTAACCCCAACCCTAACCCTAACCTAACTACCCTACAACTAACCCTTACCCTATCCCTAACCCTAATCTTAACCCTATACCTAACCCTAAAGCTAATCCTAAACCTAACCCCAACCCTAACCCTAACCCTGGCCCTAACCTAGCTACCTACCTACCACCTTACCTACCTACTTACCCTAACCCTAACCCTTACCCTCAACCTAACACTATCCCTAACCCCAACACTACCCCTAAACCTTAACTACCTACCTACCTACCTACCGACCTACCGACCTACCGACCTACCTATCTAATTACCTACCTAACTACCTACCTACCTAACCCTAACCCTAACCCTAACCCTAACCCCAACCCTAAGCCCAACTTTAAACATAACACACCTACCCTAAAACTAACCCTTACCCTAACCCTAACCCTAACCCTAATCTTAAACCTAAACCTAACCCTAAACCTAACCCTAAACTTAATCCCAAAAATAATCATAACCCTAACCCCAACCCTAACCCTAACCCTGACCCTAACCTAGTTACCTACCTACCACCTTACCTACCTAACTACCTACCTATCCTAACCGTAACCCTTACCCTCAACCTAACCCTAACCCTAACCATAACCATAACCCCAACACTACCCCTAACCTTAATCTAACTACCTACGTACCTACCATCCTGCCAACCTACCTAACTATCAACCTACCTACCTACCTACATACCTAAATACCTACCTACCACCTTACCTATCTACCTACCTACCCTAACCCAATCCCTAACCCTAACCCTATACCTAAAACTAACCCTATACCTAACCCTAACCTTAACAACAACCCCAACCTAAAACATTACCCTAACCCTTACCCTAACCCTAACCCTAAACCTAACTAGCCATAACCCTAAACCCAACACTAATCCTAACACTAACCCTAACCCTAACCTACCTACCTACCTATTTACCTACCTACCTACCTAACCTAACCCTAACCCTTACCCTAACCCTAATACTAGACTGAACAAATAAATCTAACCCTAGCCATAACCCTAACCATAACCCTAACCCCAAAGCTAACCCTAACCCTGATCCTAACTTACCTATCTACCTACCACCTTACCTACATACCTACCTACCTTAATCCTAAACCTTACCCTAATCCTAAACCTTACCCTCACCCTAACCCTAACCCTAAACCTAACCCTAACCATTACCCCAAACCCAACCATACCCCTAACCCTAAACTACCTACCTACCTACCTACGTACCTACCAACCTACAGACCTACCGACCTACCTTCCTACCAATTTACCTACCTATACCCTTACCTACCCTAACCCTAACCCTAACACTTACCCTAACCCTAACCAAACTACCTACATACATACCCTAACCCTAACCATTACCCTTACCCATACCCCAACCCTAACACTAAACATCCTACCTACCTACCCTAACTCTAATCCTTACCATAACCCTAACCATTACCCTAAACCTAACCCTATCCATAACCCTAACCCCAACCTTAACCCCAACCCTGACCCTAACCCTAAACTACCTACCTCCCTACCACCTTACCTACCTACTCTAACCCTAACCTTACTACCAACCTAATCCTAACCCTAACCATAACCCTAACCCTAACCTACCAACCTACCGACCTACCAACCTAATGACGTACCTGCCTACCTACCTACCCTAACCCAAACCCTTACCCCAAACCTAACCCTAAACCTAACCTTAAACCTAAACCTAAACCTAACCCTAAACCTAAACCTAAACTAAACATTAAACCCAAACCTAAGCATAACCCTAACCTCAAACTAACCCTAACCCTAACCTAATTGCCTACCTACTTACCTACCTACCTACCCTAACCCTAACCCTTACCCTAACCCTAACCATTACCTAAACCTAACCCTAACCCTCACCCTGACCCTAACTTACCTACCTACCTACCACCTTAGCTACCTACCTACCTAACCTAATCCTAACACTTACACTCACCCTAACCCTAAACATAACAGGAAACCAAACAATACCCCTAACACTAAATTACCTACCTATATCCCTACGTACCTACCCACCTACCGACCTACCTACCTAACTACCTACCTACAACCTTACCTACCTACCTACCCTAACCCTAACCCTAACCCTAACCATAAACCTAACCCTTACCCTAACAATAATCCTAACCCCAACCCTAACCCTAACCCTAACTTCCTACTACCTACATACCTACCACCTTACCTAATTACCTACCTACCCACTACCACTAACCCTTATCCTAACCCTAACCATAACCTTAACCCTAAACTTAACCCTAAGAATAACCTTAACCCTAACCCTGACCCTAACCTACCTACATATCTACCACCTTACATACCTACCTACCTACTCTAACCCTAACCGTTATCCTTAACCTAATCCTTACCCTTACCCTAACCGTTACCCTAACCCTAACCCTTACCCTCACCCTAACCCTGACCCTAACCCTAACAATAACCCTAAACCCAACTCTAACTCTAACCCTTAACCTAACCATAACCCTAGCCCTAAACCTAAACCTAAACCTAAACCTAACCTACCTATCTACCTGCCTACCTACATACCTAAATACCTACATACCTACCTACCTACCTACTTAGCTAGCTACCTATCTACGTACCTACCTACCTATTGACATTCCGACCTACCGACCGACCTACCTACCTACCACCTTACCTACCTATCTACCTACCTACCCTAACCCTAACCCTCAACCTAACCCTTACCCTTATTCTAACCCTAACCCTAGACATAACCCTAATTATAATCCTAACCCCAACCCTAACCCTTACTTTAACCCTAACATAACTACCTACCTACCTACCTACTCTAACCATACCCTTACCCTAAACGTAATCCTAACCCCAACCCTAAGCCTAACCCTAAGCCTAATCCTAACCCTAACCCTAAACCTAACCATAAGCCTAACCTTACACCTAACCCTAATCTACCTACCTACCTATCTACCTACATACCTACTTACCTACCTACCTACCCTAACCCTAACCATAACCCTTACCCTAACTCTAACCCTAAACTTAACCCTTACCCTAACCATAACCCTAACCCCAGCCCTACCCCAACCCTAAACTTACTACCTACCTACCACCTAACCTACCTACCTACCTACCTACCTACCCTTATCCTAAACCTCACCCTAACCCAATCCTAACCCTTATCCTAACCCTAAACCTTACCCTAACCTAACCCTAAATCTAACCCTTACCCTAACCCTAAACCTGACCCTAACCCTACCAATAACCCTAACCCCAACTCTAACTCTAACCCTAAACCTAACCATAACCCTAACCCTAAACCTAAACCTTAACCTAACCTACCTATCTATCTGCCTAACTACATACCTAAATACCTACATTCCTACTTACCTACCTACTTAGCTACCTACCTACCTACTTACATACCTTCCTACCTGACGACGAACCTACCGACCTAATGACCTACCTACCTACCTAACTACCTACCACCTTACTTACCTATCTACCTACCCTAACCCTACTCCAACACTTACTCTAACCGTAAGCCTAAGCCTAACCTTAAACCTAAACCTAACCATAACCCTAACCATAAAACTAACCCTAACCTACCTATTTATTTACCTACCTACCTACCTACCTTAACCCTAACCATAATCCTAACACTAACCCTAACCCTAATCCTAACCATAAAAGTAAACCTAACCCCAACCATAACCCTAACCCTAAACCTAACAATAACCTTAACCCTAAACTTAACCATAAACTTAACCCTAACCCTAAGCCTAACCATAAACCTAACCCCAACCCAAACCCTGACCCTAACCCTAACCTACCTACCTACCTACCTACCTACCTACCTACCACCTTACCTACCTATCAACCTACCCTAAACCTTACCCTCACCCCAAACCTAAACCTAACCCCAAACCTAAATCTAACCCAAACCCTAACCATAACCCCATCTCCAACCCTACCCCTAACCCAAAACTACCTAGATACCTACCTACTTACCTACCCACCTACCTACCTACCAAACTACGTACCTAAATACCTAACTAACTACCTACCTACCCTAACCCTAACCCAAACCCTAAACTTAACCCTAACCCTAACCATAACCCTAACCAAAACCCTACCCCTAACCCAAAACTTCCTATCTAACTACTTACGTACCTACCTACCTTACCGACTTACCTACCAACCACCTTACCTACCTACCTTAACCCTAAACTTAACCCTTACCCTAAACCAACCCTAACCTTTATCCTAACCCTAACACTAACCCTAACCTAACCCTAACCCTAACCATAACCCTAACCGCAACCCTACCCCTAACCCTAAACTACCTACCTACCTACGTACCTATCTGACGACCTACCTACCGACCTACCAACCTACCTACATACCTAAATACCTACCACCTTAACTACCTACCTACCTACCCTAACCCTAACCCTAAAACTTACCATAACCCTAACCCTAAACCTAACCCTAAACCTAACCCTAAACCTAACTCTTAACCTAACCCTAAACCTAACCCTAAACCTAACCATTAACGTAACCCTAAATTTAACCCTAAACTACCTACTTACCTTCTTAACTACCTCCCTACAACCTTTCCTACCTACCTACCTACCTACCCTAACCCTAACCTAATCCTAAACATAACCCTAACCCCAACCCTAACCCTGACCTAAACTTAATCCTAACTAACCTACCTACCTAACTACCTACCTATAACCCTTAACCTACCTACCTACCTACCACCTCACCTACATATCTACCTACCCTAACTCTTACCCTCACCCTAAACCTAAACCTAACTCTTAACCTAAATCAAACCCTAACCCTAACCCTAACCCAAACCCTAACTCTAACCCTAACCCTAAACTTAACCCTAACCCTAACCATAACCCTAACACTGACCCTAACCTACCTACCTACCTACCTACCACCTTACCTACCTACCTACCTACCCTAACCCTAACCCCAACCCTAACCCAAAATAACATACCAATCTACGTCCCTACCTACTTACCGACCTACCAAACCTACCGACATACTGACCTACCTACCTACCTACCCTAACATTAACCCTTACCCTAACCCTTACCCTAACCCTTACCCTAACCCTTACCCTAACCCTTACCCTAACCCTTACCCTAACCCTTACCCTAACCCTTACCCTAACCCTTACCCTAACCCTTACCCTAACCCTTACCCTAAACTAACCCAAACCATATTAATAACCCCAACCCTAACCCTAACACTAACCCTAACCCTAACCTTAACCCTCAACCTAACTCTAACCATAAACCTAACCCCAACCTACCGACCTACCTACCTACCTAACTACCTACCTAACTACCTACCTAACTACCTATCTAACTATCTACCTAACTACCCACCTACCGCCTTACCTACCTTCCTACCTACCATACCCTAACCCTAACACTAACACTTACCCTATCCCAAACCCTTAACCTAACCCTAATCTACCTACATACCTACCTACCTACCTACTCTAACCCTAATCCAAACCCTAACGAAAACCCTACCCCTAACCCTAAACTTCCTATCTACCTACCTACGTATCTACCTACCTTACCGACTTAGCGACTTACCTACCTACCTACACTAACCATAAATCTAACCCTCACCCTAAACCAACCCTAACCCTTATCCTAACCCTAAATCTAACCCTAACCCTAACCTAACCCTAACCCTAACCATAATCCTAACCCCAACACTACCTACCTATCTACGTACCTACCTGACGACCTACCTACCGACCTACTAACTACCTACATACCTAACTACCTACCACCTTAACTACCTATTTACCTACCTTTACCCTAACCCTAACCCTAACACTTACACTAACCCTAAACCTAAACCTAAACATAACCCTAAGTATAACCCTAAACCTAAACCTAACCCTAAACCTAACCATAAGCGTAACCCTAAAACTAACCCTAACCTACCTACTTACCTACCTAACTACCTCCCTAAAACCTTACCTATCTACCGACTTAGCGACTTACCTACCTACCTACCCTAACCCTAAATCTAACCCTCACCCTAAACCAACCCTAACCCTTATCCTAACCCTAACACTAAAACTAACCCTAACCTAACCCTAACCCTAACCCTAACAACAACCCTAACCCCAACCCTACCCCTAACCCTAAACTACATACCTATCTACGTACCTACCTGACGACCTACCTACCGACCTACTAACCTCCCTTTATACCTAACTACCTACCACCTTAACTACCTACCTACCTACCCTAACACTAACCCTAACCCTAACCCTAACATTTACACTAACCCTAAACCTAAACCTAAACCTAACCCTAAGCCTAACCTTAAACCTAAACCTAACCCTAATACCACCTTAACTACCTACCTACCTACCCTAACACTAACCCTAACCCTAACCCTAACATTTACACTAACCCTAAACCTAAACCTAAACCTAACCCTAAGCCTAACCTTAAACCTAAACCTAACCCTAAACCTAACCATAACCGTAACCATAAAACTAACCCTAACCTACCTACTTACCTACCTAACTACCCCCCTACAACATTACCTACCTACCGACCTACCCTAACCCTAACCATAACCCTAACACTTACCCTAACCCTAACCCTAATATTAATCCTAAAAATAACCCTAACCCCAACCCTAACCCTAACCTTAACTCTAACCTTAACCCTAACTAACCTACCTACCTAACCTATCACCCTTTATCTAACCCTAACCCTGAACCTAACCATAAAAATAACCCTAACCTTGACCCTAACCTAACTACCTACATACAACCTTACCTACCTATCTACCTACCCTAATCCTTACCCTTACCACAACCCCAACACTACCCCTAAACCTAACCTACCTACCTACCTACCTACCACCTTAGCTACCTACCTACCTACCTACCTACCTATCCTAACCCTAACCCCAACCCTAACCCTAAACTATCTACCCATCTACGTACCTACCTACTTACCGACCTACCCAACCTACCGACATACTGACCTACTTTCCCTAACATTATAACCTTACCCTAACCCTTACACTAAAACTAACCCTAACCATATTAATAAACCCAACCCTAACCCTAACACTAACCCTAACCCTAACCTTAACCCTAAACCTAACTTTAACCATAAATCAAACCCCAATCTACCAACATACTGACCTACCTATCTACCTAACTACTTACCTAACTACCTATCTAACTAACTACCTAACTACCCACCTACAACCTTACCTACCTTCCTTCCTACCCTTACCCTAACCCTAACACTAACACTTACCCTATCGCTAAACCTAACCTTAACCTAAACATAACCCTAACCCCAACAATAAGCCTAACCCTAACCCTAACCCTAAACCTAACCATAACCCAAACCCTAAACCTAACCCTAACCAACATACCTACCTACCTACCTAACTACCTAACTATCACCTTACCTACCTACCTACCTACCTAGCTACCCTAAATCTAACCTTACCCTAACCGTAACAATAACCCAACCCCAACTCTAACCCTAACCCTAATCCTAAACCTAAACCTAACCTACCTACCTACCTACCTACCTACCTATTGATATTCCGACCTACCGACCGACCTACCTACCTACCACCTTACCTACCTACCTACCTACCTACCCTAACCCTCAAACAAACCCTAACCCTTACCCTTATTCTAACCCTAACCTTAAACCTAACCCTTAACCTAACCCTAACCCTAACCACAACACTAACACCAACCCTTACCCTAACCTTAACCCTAACCTAACTACCTACCTAAGCCTAACCCTAAGCCTAACCCTTACCCTAACCCTAAACCTAACCATAAGCCTAACCCTAAACCTAACCCTAATATACGTACCTACCTACATACCTACCTACCTACCTACTTACACTAACCCTATCCCAAACACTTACCCTAACTCTAACCTTAAACTTAACCCTTACCCTAACCATAACCCTAACCCCAACCCTACCCCTAACCCTAAACTTCCTAATAACCTACCTACGTACCTACCTACCTACCGACTTACCGACCTACCTACCTACCACCTTACCTAACTACCTACCTACCTACATACCTACCCTAACCCTAACCCTCACCCAACCAAACCCTATTCCAACCATAACCGTTATCCTAACCCTAACCCTAACCTAACCATAACCGTAACCATAACCCTTACCCCAACCCTAAAGCTAACCCTAAACTACCTACCTACCTACGAAACCTACCTGACGACATACCTTCCGACCTACCAACTTACCTACATACCTCACTACTTAACTACCTACCTAACTACCAACCTACCACCTTACCTACCTACCGTAACCCTAAACCTAACCCTAACACTTACCCTAACCCTAACCCTAAATCTAACCCTAAACATAATCCTAAACCAAACCCTAAACCTAAGCCTAACCCTAAAGATAATCCTAACCCTAACCCTAACCCTAACCTTAACCCGAACCCTAACCATAACCCTAACCTAACCCTACTCCTAACCTTAAACTACTTACCTACCTACATACCTACCTACATACCTACCTACCTATATACCCTAACCCTTATCCTAACACAAACCATTTTCTTAACCCTAACCCTAACCTTAACTCTAACCTTAACCCTAATTATAACCCTAACCAAACCCTACCCATAACCTTAAACTACCTACCTAACTACCACCTTACCTACCTACCACCTACCTACCCTAACCCTAACCCTAACTCTAACCCTTACCTTACCCTAACCCTTACCATAACCCTAACCCAAA
Source organism: Lymnaea stagnalis (assembly GCA_964033795.1). Lineage (NCBI taxonomy): Eukaryota > Metazoa > Mollusca > Gastropoda > Lymnaeidae > Lymnaea > Lymnaea stagnalis. Next base: position 316,504 of record CAXITT010000690.1, on the reverse strand, counting down.
CCCTCAACCTAACCCTAACCATAACCCTAAACTTAACCCCAACCCTAACCCTTATCCTAAACCTAACCATAACCATTGCCATAATCCTAATCTTAAACCTGAACCTACTCTAACCTACCTACCTTACTACCTACATACCTACCTACCTACCCTTACCCTAACCCTAACCCTTAACCCTAACCCTAACCCTAACCTTAACACTAACAATAACCCTAACCCAAACCCAACCCTACCCTGACCCTAAACATAACCCTAACCTACCTACCTACCTAAATTCCTACCTAGCTACCACCTTACCTACCTACCTACCTACCCACCTACCTACCGATCGAACTACATACCTACCACCTTGACAACCTACCTACATATCTAACCCTAACCATAACCCTTACCCTAACGCTAACTCTTATCCTAACCCTAACCCTAAACCTAACCCTAACCCTAACCATAACCCTAACCCCAACCCCAACCCCAACCCTAACCCTAACCTTAACCTTAACCCTAACCTACCTACCTAAATTCCTACCTACCGACCGAACTACCTACCTACCACCTTGACTACGTACATACATACCTACCCTAACACTAACCCTTACCCTAACTAACCCTAATCCTAACCCTAAACGTAACCCTAACCATAACCCTGACCCTAACCTACCTACCGACCTACTGACCCACCGAACTTTTGACCTACCTACCTACCCTAACCCTAACACTTACCCTAACCCTAACCCTAACCAAAAACCTAACCCTAAACGTAACCCTAACCATAACCCCAACCCCAACCCTAACCCTAACCCTACGGACCCACTGACCTACTGACCTACCTACCTACCTACCAACCATAACCCTAACCCAAACCATAACCATAACCCTAACCTTAACCCTAACCCTAAGCCTAACCGTAACCTTAACCCTAACACTTAGCCTAAACCTAACCTTAACCCTAACCCTAAACATAACACTAACCTACCTAACTAACTATCTACCTACATACCTACCTACCTACCTATCTACCTACATACCTACCTACATACCTACCTAACTAAATATCTAACTACCCTAACCCTAACCTTAAACCTAACCCTAACCATAACCCTAACCCCAACCCTATCCCTAACCCTAAATTACCTACCTACCTACCTACGTACCTACCTACCTACTGACCTACCGAACTACAGACCGACCTACCTACCTACCACATTACCTACCTACCTACGTAGCCTAACCCTAACCCTCAACCTAACCCTAACCTTTACATTTAACCTAACTCTAACCGCTAACCCCAAACATAACCGTAACCCTAATCATAACCATAACCCTAACCTCAACCCTAACCTACCAACCTACCTACTACCTACCTACGTACCAACCTACCGACCTACCTACCTACGACCTCACACCATTCTTACATCGACCTTCCAACGAACTCTCATCGACCTCCAATCGAACTCCCACCGACCTCACATCGACTCCAATCGACCTCCCACGGACCTCCCACGAATCTACAACCTACTTCCCACCGACCTTTCATCGACCTCCCATCGACCTTCCGACGACCGCCCACTGAACTCCAACCGATATCACACCGACCTCACATCGACAACCCAGCGACCTCACTTCGACCTAACATAGAACTCCAACCGACCTCATATTGACCTCATATTGACCTCCAATCGAACTCCCGACGACCTCCAACCGATCGCCTGTGAACTCGAACCGAACTCACACAGACCTCCGATGGACCTCCCATCGATTTCCCACCGACATCACTTGGACCTCCCACCGACCTCCCACTGACCTCACAACGACCTCACATCGACCTCAACTTGACCTCCAATCGAGCTCCCACAGACCTCACATAAACTCCAATCGACTTCCCACCGACCTCTCACCGACCTCCCACCAATCTGTCATCGACCTTCCACCGACCTAGCAACGACCTCACACCGACATCACATCGACCTCCCACGGACCTCATGTCGACCTCACATTGACCTTCCTTGACCTCATACCGACCTCCCATCGACCTCACATCGACCTCACATCGATCTCCCATCGAACACCCATCGACCTCTCATCGACCATCCATCGACGACCCATCGACCTACAATCGACCTCCCATTGACCTCCCATCGACCTCACATCGACCTCCAATCAACCTACCATCGACCTCACTTCGACCTCCAATTGACCTCCCACCGACCTCACACTGACCTCCCACCAACCTTTCACTGATCTCCCACCGACCTCCCATCGACTTCCCATCGGAACCACTTTGACCTATCACCAAACTACCATATCCTCACACCGACCTCACATCGACCTCACTTCGACCTTAAACTGATCTCCCACCGACCTCACACCCACCTCACACCGATCTCACACCGAACTCACACCGACCTCACATCGACCTCACATCGACAACACATCGAACACCCATCGACCTCCAATCGACCTCCCACCGACCTCACATCGACCTCACACCGACCTCCCACCAACCTCCCACCGACCCCCCATCGACTTCACACCGACATAACTTCGACCTCCCACCGACTGACCATTGACCTCCCATTGACCTCCCACGTACCGACAACTGAACTCCAACCGACCTCACACCGACCTTACACCGACCTCACATCGACCTCCCAGCGACCTCACTTCGACCTCACTTCGACCTCACATCATCCTTACATCGACCTCCAATTGACCTCCCACCGACCTCCAATCGACCTCCCAACTACCTCACACCGATCTCCCACTGACCTCACATCGACCTCAAACAGATCTCCCACAGACCTCCCACGGACTTCTTCTCAAACTTACATTGACCTCACATCGACCTAACACCGAACTCACACCGATCTCCCACTGACCTAACACCGAACTCCCACCGACCTCCAATCGACATCCCACCGACCTCCCACTACCTCCCACCAACCTCCCACCCACCTCCCACCGACCTTCCATCGACCTCCCTTCGACTTCCCACCGACATCAATTCGATTTCCCATCGCCCTCCCACTGACCGCCTACTGAAATACTATCGACCTCCCACCAACCCCCACCAACCTCCCACTGACCTTCCATTGACCTCACACCGACCTCTCATCAACCTCACATCGACCAAAATCGACTTCCAACCGACCTCACACCGACCTAACACTGACTTCACACTGACCTCACATCGACCTCATATTGACCTCCCACTGACCTCACATCAACCTAACATCGACCTCATATCGACCTGACATTGACTTCCCACAAAACTTTCACCAACCTACCAACGACCTCACACCGACCTAACATCGACCTCCCACGGAACTCACATCGACCTCCCACCGACCTCACATCGACTTCCCAGCGACCTCACATCGAGCTCCCAGCGACCTCGATTCGACCTCATATCAACCTCCCACCGACCTTACATCGACCTCACATCGACCTCTTATTGACCTTTCATTGACCTCCCATCAAACTACAATCGACCTACCATCGACCTTACATTTACTCCAATCGACCTCCAACCGAAATCTTACTGACCTCCCACCAACCTCTCACTGAACGCCCACTAAAATCCAACAAACCTCACACCGACCTTATGGACCTCCCAGCGACCTCACTTCAACCTCCAACCGAATGCCAACTGAAATTTAATCAACCTCACACCGACCTCATATCGACCTCCAAGCGACCTCACATCGATCTCATATCGACCTCCCACCGACCTCTCACCGACCTCACACCGATCTCCCACCGACCTCACACCGTCCTCACACCAACCTCCAATCAACATCCCACCGACCTCAAATTGACTCAAATCGACATCCCGTCAACCTCCCACAAACCTTCCACCTACCTCCCACCAACCTCCTATCGACTTCCCATAGACTTCCAACCGATATCACTTCGACCTCCCACCGACATCCATCGACCTCACATTCACCTCACATTGACCTCCCATCGCCATCCCACCGACATCACTTCGACCTCACAACGACCTCCCACCCACCTCATATCGATCTCATATCGACCTCACGTCGACCTCACATCGACCTCACTTCGACCTCACACCGACCTCACACCGACCTCCCATCGACCTCCCATCGACCTCCCATCGACCTCCCATCGACCTCCCATCGACCTCCAATCGACCTCCCACTGACCTCACATCAACTCCAAAACGACCTCCTACCGACCACTCACCAACCTCCCACAAACATCCCACAGACCTCTCATCGAACACCCATCAACATCAAAATCGACCTCCAATCGACCTCACAACGACCTCACATCGACCTCCCATCGACCTAAAATCTACCTTCCTTCGACCTCCAATCGACCTCCCACTGACCTCACATATTCTAAAATCGACCTCCCAACGACCTCACACCGAACTCCCACAACCTCTAACTGACCTTCCACCGACCTCCCACCGAACTACAACCGAACTTTCATCGACATCACTTGGACCTCCGATCGAAATCCCACCGACCTCACATCGACCTCACATCGACCTCACATCGACCTCACAACGACCTCACATCGACCTCCCACGGACCTCACGTCCACCTCACATTAACCTCAATTCGACCTCAAACCAATCTCCCACCGACCTCCCACCAACCTTTCATCGACCTCCCATCGATTTCCCACCGACATCACTTCGACCTCCCACCAACCCAACCATCGACCTCCCACCGACCGCCCACTTAACTCCAACCGACCTCAGACCGACCTCACACAAACCTCACATCGATATCCCACCGACCTTACATTGACCTCACATCGACCTCACACCTACCTCCAATCGACCTCCCACCGACCTTTCATCTAACTACCATCGACCTTCCAACAACCTAACATCCACATCACATCGACCTCCAACCGATCTTAACAGACCTCCCACGGACCTCACTTCGACCTCCAATCGACCTCACATCGACCTCACATCGACCTAAACAAACCTCACATCGACCTCACAAAGACCTCTCACCGACCTCACACCAATCTCCCACCGACCTCACACTGACCTCACACCGTCCTCACACCGACCTCCAATCGACCTCCCTCCGACCTCAATTCGACTCCAATCGACATCCCACCGACCTTTAACCAACTTCCCACCTACCTCCCACTGACCTCACATCAACTCCAAAACGACCTCCTACCGACCACTCACCAACCTCCCACAAACATCCCACCGACCTCTCATTGAACACCCATCAACATCAAAATCGACCTCCAATCGACCTCACATCGACCTCACATCGACCTCACATCGACCTAAACCAATCTTCAATCGAAGTCCTACCGAAATACCAATGACCTCACAACGACATAACATCGACCTCCCTCGGAACTCACCTCGACCTCACATCGAAATCACATCGACCTCCAACCGACCTCACACCGATCTCCCATCGACCTCACCACGATCTCACACCGACCTGACACCAAACACCCATCGACCTCCAATCGACCTCCCATCGACCTCCAACAGATCTCCCACAGACCTCTCACGGACTTCACGTCGACCTCCAATCGATCTCCAACCGACCTCATATCGACACCAATCGAACTCCCACCAATCCTCCAACCGACCTTCAACGCCCTCCAATCGACCTCCCACCGACAACCTACTGAAATGCTATCAACCTCCCACCGACGTCCCACCAACCTCCCACCGACCTCTCACCGACATTCCATCGACCTCCCATCGACTTCCCACCGACTGCACATGGACCTCCATCAACCTCCTACTGACCGCCCAGTAAAATCCAAATGACATCACACCGAACTCACATCGACCTCCCAGCGATCTCATTTCAACCTAACATCGACTTCACACCGACCTCACATCGACACCACATCGACCTCACATCGACCTCCCATCAACCTCCCACCTACCTCCAATCGACATCCAACCGACCTTTCATCAAACTACCAACGACTTTATAACAACCTAACATCCACCTCACATTGACCTCGGACCTCAGGTCGACCACACATCGACCTAACATCGACCTAACATCGACCTAAACCGACCTTCCATCGACCTACCACCGACCAATGACCTCACAACGACCTAACATCGACCTCCCTCGGACCTCGTCTCGACCCCACACTGAACTCACATCGACCTCCCACCGATCTCACACCGATCTCCCATCAACCTCACACCAACCTCACACCGTCCTCACATCTACCTCACACAGACCTTCGACTTACAATCGACCACCAAACTACCTCACACTAACCTCCCACCCACCTCTCACTGACCTCCCACCGACCTCACATGGACATCCCATCGACCTCCCATCGATTTCCCACCGACATCATTTTGACCTCTTAACAACATCCCATCCACCTCACATCGACCTCATATCGACCTCACATAGACCTAACATCGACCTCACTTCGACCTCACACCGACCTCACACCGACCTCCCATCGACCTCCAATCAACCTGCAATATACCTCCCACCAACCACCAACCAACCTCCCACCGACCTCTCATCGATCACCCTTCAACCTCAAAATCGACCTCCATTAAACCTAATACCGACCTCACATCGACCTTCCATCGATCTCCCATCGACCTCCCTTCGACCTCCAATCGACAACACTAACCCTAACCCTAACACTAACCCTAACCCTAACCCTCCAATCGACCTTCCACCGACCTCACACCGACCTCACATCCACCTCGCGCCGACCTCCAAACGAACTCACATTGACCTCACATCGACCTCACATTGACCTCCCACAACCTTCCACCGACCTCTAATCAAAATCACATTGACTTCCCACCGATATCACTTCGACCTCACACCGACCTCCCACTGAACTCACATTGACCTCACTTCAACCTCTCATCGACTTTTCACCGACATTACTTCGAACGCCCAACGACCTCCCCCCGACCTTACATCGACCTCATATCGACCTCACATCGAACTCCCACCAACCACCCACCAAACTCCCACTGACCTCTCATCGACCACCCTTCAACCTCAAAATCGACCTCCAATCGACCTCACATAAACTCCAATCGACCACCGACCGACCTCACACAGACCTCCCACCAAACTCTCACTGACCTCCCACCGACCTCACATCAACCTCACATCGACCTCACATCGACCTCACATCCACCTCACATCGACCTCCAACCGATCTCAACAGATCTCCAACGGACCTCATGTCGACCTCAGGTCGACCTCACATCGACCTAACATTCACCTAAACCGATCTTCAATCGAAGTCCTACCGAAATACCAATGACCTCACAACGACCTAACATCGACCTCCATCGGAACACACCTTGACCTCACATCGAAATCACATCGACCTCCAACCAACCTCACACCGATCTCCCATCGACCTCACCACGATCTCACACCGACCTGACACCGACCTCCCATCGACCTCCCATCGACCTCCAACAGATCTCCCACAGACCTCTCACGGACTTCACGTCGACCTCCAATCGATCTCCAACCGACCTCACATTGACACCAATCGACCTCCCACCAACCTCCCACCGACCTCCAACGACCTCCCATTGACCTCCCATCGACTTCCCACTGACATCACTTCGACCTCCCACCGACCTCCCACCAAGCTCCCACCAACCTCTCACCGACATTCCATCGACCTCCCATCGATTTCCCACGGACTGCACATGGACCTCCCATCATTCTCCTACTGACCGCCCAGTGAAATCCAAATGACCTCACACCGAACTCACATCGACCTCTCAGCGATCTTACTTCAACCTCACATCGACTTCCCACCGACCTCACATCGACCTCACATCGACCTCCCATCAACCTCCCACCTACCTCCAATCGACCTCCCACCAACCTTTCATTAAACTACCAACGACTTTCCAACAACCTAACATCCACCTCACATTGACCTCGGACCTCAGGTCGACCACACATCGATCTCCCATCGACCTAAACCGACCTTCCATCGACCTCCCACCTACCAATGACCTCACAACGACCTAACATCGACCACCCTCGGACCTCGTCTCGACCTCACACTGAACTCACATCGACCTCCCACCGACCTCACACCGATCTCCCATCAACCTCACCCCAACCTCACACCGTCCTCACATGTACCTCACACAGACTTTCGACTTACAATCGACCACCCAACTACCTCACACTAACCTCCCACCCACCTCTCACTGACCTCCCACCGACCTCACATGGACCTCCCATCGACCTCCCATCGACTTCCCACCGACATCATTTCGACCTCCTAACAACCTCCCACTCACCTCACATCGACCTCATATCGACCTCACATAGACCTAACATCGACCTCACTTCGACCTCACACTGACCTCACACCGACCTCACACCGACCTCCCATCGACCTCCAATCAACCTGCAATCGACCTCCCACCAACCACCAACCAACCTCCCACCGACCTCTCATCGACCACCCTTCAACCTCAAAATCGACCTCCATTAAACCTCATACCGACCTCACATCGACCTCCCATCGATCTCCAATCGACCTCCCTTCGACCTCCAATCGACCTCCTACCAACCTCACATAAACTCAAATCGACCTCCCACCGACCTTCCATCGACCTGCCATTGACTTCCAACCGACATCACTTGGACCTCCCACCGACCTCCACCGAATTCACATCGACCTCACATCGAGCTCACAGCCACCTCACATCGACTTTCCACCGACCTCCCACCAACCTACCAACGTCCTCGAGCCGAAATCATATAGACCTCACACGGAACTTACGTCAACCTCACATCGACCTCACTTCGACCTCAAACCGATCTCTCACCGACCTTACACCAACATCCCACTGATCTAACATCGACCTCACATCAACCTATCATCTAACACCCATCGACCTCCAATGTACTTCCCACCGACCTCACATCGACTCAAATCGACATCCCACTGACCTCACACAAACCTCACATCGAACTCAAACCAACCTCTCACAGACCTCCCACCGACCTCTCATCGACAACCCATCGACCTTCAATTGACCTCCAATCGATCTCCCATCGACCTCACATTTACTTCACATTGACCTTCCATCGACCTCCCATCGACCTCCCTTCGACCTCCAATCGACAACCCAAATACCTCACACTGACCTCCCACCAACCTCTCACTGACTTACAACCAACCTCCCATCGACCTCCCATCGACTTCCAACCGCCATCACTTGGACCTCCCACCGACCTCACATCGACCTCACATAAACCTCACAGCGACCTCACATCGACCTTCCACGGACCTCCTACCGACCTACCAACGTCCTCACACCGACCTCACATCGACCTCACACGGACCTCAAACCGATCTCTCACTGACCTCACACCAACCTCCCACTGACCTAACATCGACCTCACATCGATCTCCCATCGAACACCCATCGACATCACATCGACTCCAATCGACCTCCAACCGACCTCCCACAGACCTCCCACCGACCTCCTACTGACCTCTCACCAAACTCCCACCGACATCCCAACGCTCTTTCATCGACCTCCCATCGACTTCCCAACGACATTACTTCGACTTCCCACCGACTGATCATTAACCTCACATCGATCTCCAACCTCCCATCAACCTTTCACCTACCTTACATCGAACTACCATCGAACTTCCACCGACCACACATCCCTCTTAATTCGACCTCCCACCGACCTCACATTGACCTCACATAGACCTCCCATCAACTTCCCACCGACATCAATTCCACTCCCAATGACCTCCCAACCACCTCACATCGACCTCATATCGACCTCTCATCGACCACCCTTCAACCTCAAAATCAACCTCCAATCGACCTCACACCAACCTCACATCGACCTCCCGTCGACCCCCCTTCGACCTCCAATCGAACCCCCACCGACCTCACATAAACTCCAATTGACCTCCCACCGACCTCACACCGACCTCTCACCAACCTCTCACTGACCTCCCAACGACCTCAAATCGACCTCACATCGACCTCACATCGACCTCACTTTGAACTCATGTCGACCTCACATCAACCTCACTTCGACCTTAAACCGACCTTCCACCGACATTTCATCGGCCTCCCATCAATTTCCCACCGACATCACTTCGACCTTCCACCGACCTCCCATCGACCTCCCACCGACCGCCCAATGAACTCAAACCGACCTCACACCGACCTCACATTGATCTCCCAGCGATCTCACTTCGACCTCACATCGACATCCAACCTACCTCACATCGACCTCACATCGACCTGTAACTGACTTCACATCGAACTACCATCGACCTTCCACCAACCTAACATCCACCTCAAATCTGACTCCAACAGATCTCCTAATGACCTCCAACGGACTTCACGTCGACCTCACATCGATCTCCAATCGACATCCCGTCGACCTCACATAAACTCTAATCAAACTCCTTCAGACCTCACACCGACCTCCCACCAACCTCTCACTGACCTCCCACCGACCTCCCATTGACCTCCCATGGACTTCCCACCGGCATCTCTTTGACCTCCCACCGACTCCCACCGACCTTTCATCGACCTTCCAACTGAACTCCAACCGACCTCACACCGACCTCACATCGAACTCACAGCAACCTCACTTCGACCTGACATCAACATCCAACCAAAATCACATCAATCTCACATCGACCTCACTTCGACTTACCTTCGACCTCCAATCGACCTACAACCGACCTCACATAAACTTCCAATCCACCTACCACCGATCTCACACTGAACTCCCACCAACCTCTTACTGACCTTCCACCGACCTCCAATCGGGCACCCATCGACTTCCAAATGACATCACTTGGACCTCCCACAAACCTACCATCGACCTCACACCGACCTCACTTCCACCTCCGACGGACCTCATGTCCACCTCACACCAACCTCACACCGAACTCACACTGGCCTCCCATCGAACTCACATAAACCTGACATCGATCACCCATCGATCACCCATCGACCTCCAATCGACCTCCCACCGACCTTACATCGACTTCAATTGACCTCCCAACGAACTCCCAACGACCTCCCACTGACCTCTCACAAACCTCCAAACGACCTCCCAACGACCTCTCATCGACCTCCCATCGAATTCACACAAACGAAACTTCAACCTCCCACTAACCGCCCACTGAACTCCAACCGACATCACATCGACCTCACATAAAACTCCCAACGACCTCACATCGACCTCACATCGAACTCCCATCGACCTCCCACCGACTTCCCATCGACCTCCCTCCTACATCACATCAAACTACCATCGAACTCACACCGACATCACATCGCCCTCAAAACGACCTCCAACAGATCTCCCACAGACCTCCCACGGACTTCTTGTCGACCTCACATCGACCTCACATCGACCTCACACCGATCTCACACCGATCTCTTACTGACCTCACAACGACCTTCAATCGACCTCCCATCGACTTCCCACCGACTTCCCACCGACATCACATTGACTTCCCATCGACCTCCAACCGACCGTCTACTGAAATCCTATCGACCACCCACCAAACTCCCACCAACCTCCCACCAACTTCCCACCGACCTCTCACCAACCTCTTATAGAACTCTCATCGACTTCCCAATGACATCACGTCGAACTCCCACCGGCAGCCCACTGAAATCCAACCGAACTCACTGCGACCTCACATCGACCTCCCAACGACGTCACTTCGACCTCTAACCGATCTTCAACCGACCTCACATCGACCTTAACCATAACACAAACCCTAACCATAACCCTAACCCCAACCCTAACAATAACCCTGACCCTAACCTACCTACCTACCTACCATCTTATAAAACTACCTACCTACCTACCCTAACCCATACCCGTACCCTCACCCTAATACTAACCCTAACCCTAAACCTTATCCTAATCCTAAATATAACAACAACCCTACCCTTAACCGTACATTACCTAACTACCTATCTACCTACCTACCTATCTACATACCTACCTACCTAACTACCGACCTACCAACCCACTGACCTACCTACCTACCTACCCTAACACTAACACTTACCTTAACCCTAACCCTAAACCTAACCCTAAACATAACCCTAAATATAACCCTATCCCTAACCCCAACAATAACACTAACCCTGACCCTAACCTACCTACCTACCTACCTACCTACCATCTTACCTACCTACCTAACTACCTACCCTAACCCTAACCCTTACCCTAACCCTAACATAACCCTAAACATAATCATAACGCTAATACCAACCCTACCACTAAACCTTAACTACATACCTACCTACGTACCTACCTACCTACCTACCGACCTACCTACCGACCTACCTACCTACCCTAACCCTTATCCTAACCCTAACCCTAAACCTAACCCTAACCATAACCCTAACCCTAAACCTAAATCTAACCCTAAACCTAAACCTAACCTTAACCTACCTACCTACCTACATACCTACCTACACACCTACCTTCATATCTTCCTACCTACCCTACCCTAACCCAAACAACTTACCCTAACCCTAACCTTAACCCTAACCCTAATTATAACCCTTACCCCAACCCTACAACTAAACATAAACTACCTACCTACCTACATACCTACCTACCACCTTACCTAACTACCTACCTCCCTACCCTAACCCTTACCCTAACCCTTACCCTAACTCTAACCCTAACCCTAAACCTAACCCTAACCATAACCCTAACCATAACCCTAACCCTAACTTTACCCTAAACTACCTACCTACTTACGCACCTACCTACCTACCGACCTACCGACCTACTGATCTACCGACCTACTGACCTACCTACCTACCTACCTACCTACGTACACTAAACCTAAATCTTAACTTAACCCTAACCCTAACCCTAAAACTAACCCCAACCATAATCCTAACCCCAAACCTAACCCTAACCCTGAACCTAACCTACCTACCTACCTAACACCTTAACTAGCTACACTAACCCTAACCCTTACCCTAACCCTAACCCTTACCCTAAACTTAAACCTAACTTAAACCCGAAACATAACCCTACCCCTAACCCTAACCCTAACCCTAACCTACCTACCTACCTAATTACCTACCTACCATCCTACACACCTACCCTAACTCTAAACCTTACCCTAACTGTAACCCTAACCCTTACCCTAACCCTAACCCTAACCATAACCCCAACCTACCTTCCTACCACCTTACCTACTTACCTACCTACCCTCACCCTAACCCTAACCCTTACACTAAACCTTACCTTAACCCTAACCATAACCCTTACCCCAACCCCAACCCTACCCCTAACCCTAAACTACCTACCTACCTACATACCTATCTACCTATTGACCTACCGACAAACCTACCTGCCTACCTACCCTAATCCTAATCCTAACGCTTAACCTAACCCTAAACCTAACCCTAACCCTAAATATAACCCTAACCCAACCCCAACACTAACCCTAACCCTCACCTACCTAACTAGCTAACTATCTACCTACGACCTTACCTACCTAACCAACTAACTACCCTAACACTAACCCTTACCCTAACCCTAACCCTAATCTTAACCCTAAAACTAACCCTGAACCTAACCATAAACCTAACCCTAACCCTAACCCTTTACCTAACCCTAACACTTACCCTAAACCTAACCCTAACCCAAACCCTAAACATAACCCTACCCTAACCCTAACCCTAACCCTAACCTACCTACCTACCTACCTACCTACTTACCTACCTACCAACCTACATACCTACCCTAAGCCTTACCTTAATCCTAACACTAACCCTAACACTAACCCTTACCCTAACCCTAACCCTAACCATAACCCCAACCTACCTTCCTACCACCTTACCTACCTACCTACCTACCCTCACCCTAACGCTAACCCTTACCCTAAATCTTACCTTAACCCTAACAATAACCCTAAACCCAACCCCAACCCTACCCCTTACCCTAATTTACCTACCTACCTACAAACCTATCTACCTATCGACCTACCGACCGACCTAACTGCCTACCTACCTTAACCCTAACCCTAACGCTTAACCTAACCCTAAACCTAACCCTAACCCTAAACATAACCCTAACCTAACACCAACCTTACCCCAAACCTTAAACTACCTACCTACCTACCTACTTAAATACCTACCTACCCTCCTACCACCCTAACCCTAACCCTCACACTATAATCTTAACCCTAAACTTAACACTAAACTTAACTCTAACCATAAACCTAACCATAACCCTAACACACCCCTAACTCTAACCCTGACCCTAACTTACCTACTTACCTACCACCTTACCTACCTACCTTCCTACATACCCTAAACCTAACACTTACCCTAACCCTAACCCTAAACCTAACCCTAAACATAACCCTAACCATAACCCTAACCCCAACCCTAACCCTTACCCTAAAACTAACCCTAAACCTAACCCTAAACCTAACCCAAACCCCAACCTATCTACCTAACCACCTACCTAAATACCTACCTACCCTCCTACCACCTTACCTACCTACCTACCTACCTAGGCAACTATCAAACTTAACACTAACTCTTTCCCTAATCCTTTCCCTAACCCTAAACCTAACCCTAAACCTAACCCTAACCTTAACACAAACCATAACCCTAACCTACCTACCTACATACCGACCTACCTACCTACCCTAACACTAACCATTACCCTAACCTTTACCTTAAGCTTTACCCTAAAACTAACCCTAACCATAACCTAACCCCAACCTTACCCCTAACCCCAACCCTGTCCCTTACCCTAAAACTAACCCTAAACCTAACCCTAAACCTAACACTAACCCTAACCTACCTTCATACCGACCTACCGACCTACCTACCTACCTACCTACCTACCCTAACAATAACCCTTACCCTAACTTTTACCTTAAGCTTTACTCTAAACTAACCCAATCCCTATCCCTAACCCTAACTACCTAACTACCTACCGGCTTACCTACCTACTTATTACCTACCTACCCTAACCCTTAACCTAACCGTAACCCTAAGCCAAACACTAACCGTAACTCTAAGCAAAACCCTAACCCTTACCATAAACCTAAACATAACACTAACCCAAAACCTAACCCTAACCTATCTAGCTACATACCTACCTACCTACGTACCTACCTACCTACATACCAACCTACCTATTATAACCCTTACCCTTATTCTAACCCCAACTCTTACACTAACCCTAACATACCTACCTACCTAACTACATATCTACCACCCTACCTAACCTAACCCTAAACCTAACCCTAACCCCATTCCTAGCCCTAACCCTAATCACCCTGACTACCTACCTACCTACCTACATACCTACCTAAGTAACGACCGACCGATCTACCTACCTACCACCTTACCTAGCTACCTAACCTAACACTAACCCTTACCCTAACCCTTACACTAAAACTAACCATAAACCTAACCCTAACCATAATCGTAACCCTTATCCTAACCCTATCCCTAACCTAACCTACCTACCTACCTATCTACCTAAATACTTACCTACCTACCTACCTACCTACTCTAAAATTAACCTTTACCCTAACACTATCCCTAACCCTAACACTAACACTAATCCTGACACTAACCTACCTAGCTATTACATTACCAAACTACCTAAGTAACTACCCTACCCTAACCCTTACCCGAACCCTAATCCTAAACTTAAGCCTAAACCTAATCCTAATCCTAACCATAACTCTAAACATAACCCTAACCATAACCCTAACCCAAACCCTATGCCTATCCCTAAACTACCTACCTACCTAAGTACCTAACTACCTACTGAACTACCGAGCCTACAGACATACTGATCTACCTACCTAGCTACCTACCCTAACCCTAACCCTTACCCTAAGCCTAAACCTAAAACTAACCCTAACCATAAACCTTGTCCCAACCCTAATCCTAAAACTAACCCTAACCCTAAACCAAACTCTAACCCTAACGTACCAACCTACCTACCTACTTACCTACATACCTACATTCCTACCTACCCTAACATTAACCCAAACCTTAACCCTAAACCTAATTCTAACCATAAAACTAACCCCAACCTTAACCCTAACCCTGACAATAACCTACATACCTACCTACCTACCCCCTTACCTACCTACCTACCTACCCTACACCTAACCCTTACAATCACCCTATACCTAACCCTAAAACTAACCCTAACCCTAACAATAACCCCAACCCCAACCCTACCTATAACCCTAAACTACCTACCTACATACCTACGTACGTACCCACCTACAAACCTACCGATCTACTGACCTACTGACCTACCTACCTACCTACCTATCTATCTAACTACCAACCACCTTACATACCAACACACCTACCCTAACCCTAACCCTTAACCTCACCCTAACCTTAAACCTAACCCTAACCATAACCCTAACCCCAACCCTAACCCTAACCCTAACCCTAAGCCTATCCATAACCCTAACCCTAACCCTAACCTACCTACCGACCTACCTACATACCTACCAACCTACCTACCTACCTACCTACGTAATACATACCTACCTACCTACATACCTACCTACCTGCCTACCCACCCTAACCATAACCCAAACTCTTACCCTAACACTAAACCTAACCTTAACCCCAAACCTATCCATAACAATAACCCCAACCCTACCCGTAACCCTAAACTACCTACCTATCTACGTACCTACCTACCTACCGACCTACAGACCTACCTGTTACCTTACCTACCTACCTACCTACCTCACTTACCCTAACCCTCACCCTAACCCTTACCCTAACCCTAACCCTTACACTAACGCTAAACCTTAACCATATCGTTAACCACAACCCTAAACCTAACCCTAACCTACGTTATCTACCGACCTACTGACCTACCTACCTACCTACCTAACCCTAACCCTCACCCTAACCCTAAGCCATACCCTAACCCTAACCCTTACTCTCACCCTAACCCTAACCCTAAACCTAACCATAACCCTAACCCAACCCTAACCCTAACCTACGTTACCTACCAACCTAACGACCTACTGATCTACCTATCTACCTACCTACCATCACCCTAACCCTAACCCTTACCCTAACCCTAACCCTTACTCTCACCCTAACCCTAACCCTAAACCTAACCATAACCTTTACCCTAAACCTAACCCTAACCTACCTACCGACCTACCTTACTACCTACCTACCTAAAACATACCTACCTACCTACATACATACCTAACTACCTACCAACCTACCCTAACCCTAACCCAAACTCTTACCCTAACACTAACCCTAACTGTAACGGACTATGTTTTCACATGTAAACAGAGAGGTAGCATGAGTGAACAGTGAATAGTGTTGACCATGTTTTTTTCCACGGGGAGACACAATCAATGGATTGTATTTTGAGATGCAAATGTGAACTCCACGTTTTTGGAGAGTAAAATTATGTATTTGTCAGAGCGGTTGTTTTCCACGCTTTGCAGGTAATAAAGTATGAGTTGACTGAGATAAGGAGAGCGGAGCGCAAGAAAAGTCAGAGTTAGTCGGAGTTGAGTTAGAGTTGAGATGTAGTAGAGTTGAGCTGAATTATAGCAGTGTGAGGACGTGTCTTTCTGTGTGATGGAATATTATATATATATATGTGAAATGATCACATTCATGCAAGGATTATTATTAATATTATCTGTGTAAATTGTGATTCAATAAACAACCTGTAAGTTTAACCAAGATTCAGTATTCTTATTTGCGTGCCTGGATAACAAGAGGAAGAACGATGAAGTCTTAGCCGGCATCCTGAATAATTACTAACTTAAAACAATTAACCATGCTACTGACATAACCCACAGCATAAGAAATAAGTTACAATGATAATGATGTCAGAGCATATGTGTTACAAATGGTGTCAGAAGTGGTGAGTAACAATAATGTGTTACAACGTTATATTTTAACATTCGAGCGGAAGAATACATAGAACGCCATTACGCCCGTGTATCAATCAAGTCTGAGACGAGTTTACGACACACAGAAAGCATGGCAAAGGAGGATGTTCATCAATTACAACTGAAGCCGAAAATTATTCTCATAAGCCTACAAGTGAATTATAACAATTATTTTAATGTGTTACTAATGGAACTATGAAACATATCAAAGTGAGTACGCAAATGACGATTGTAGTAAATACTACTACAGCGATAACTGACCAAAACGGTTGCTGCAGAAGTCAATTTAGGTCAAGAGTTCAGAGTTCAATAAGCCAACTGGTACACTGCATGCATTATTTAACCTACTTAGCGGAGTGAACACACCCAGTTGGAGAAACACAGAAACACGAAATCTATTTTAGTGCTAATTTCGAAGGGAATAACTACAAAGAGGTAAATAATAATAGACTGAACAATCAGCATAAAGGAAGTATTCAAGTTATCTACAACTGTAGCAAAGATTTACTGTAAGCCTACATGTTCAAATGGTGAAATTACATGACATCAAGTAGATACCAATTGACAATTATTAGTCAACGCAAGAGAGAGATGATCCACTACACGAGACCAACAGAAGTATGCCATTATTACAGATGAGATGTGTGTATCAAGACATCGAAAGTAAGATTTCCCCAGCATAATCTTCACTTTATACAAGCCGCACATAGCCTAGTGCACAATTCAAGTCAAGTAATTTCTTAATTACTCACTACAAGTTCAACAGAATCGGAGAGATAGTACACAATTTTCAATTGGATTATTACACTATTACGCAAGGTACTTGCATTGGATTATTGAAGCAGTTGGTGTTGTTACTTTTTCATTGGATTATTTACCCAAGTACACTTCTACACAGAAGGATTATCGACTACACAGAAATCATAGCGTCACAGAGGAGCAGAGGTGACCAACTACAGATTTCTTTTGGACACTTGGTATTTATGTATATTAAGTGTTATGTATTATATATAATTTAAGACTTTAAAAATCTACTTATATCATACTTAATTAGATTAAGTATTTTTTTTACTTTTTCTGTATATTATAAGTTTAATTTTGGAGTATACTTTAGGGATATCCACGGTGTTATCTTTCCTAGGGAAGTTTTTTTTATTAAAACGGTAAAGGTTTCTTCTGGCCCTATTTATAACACTGTAGGATAATTTTGTGTTTGCTGTGAAGTCTAGTTTGTACATTGTCATAACTGTTGTTTTTTAGTAGATCTTGTCATATTTGTGCTATTTGTCTTGTCATTGTTATATATATTGTCAACCTACTGTCATATTTTCTACTATCTTGTGGTCCATAAACTAAACAGTACTTTTGTATTTGTTGTCTCATTCGTATTCATGTAAACGTCTACATATCTGTATTTATGTTGTGAAGTAGACAATTTAACTATTTAAATTTTATTACACTTACTTATATATTATATTTGTATTAACTTGCATTTTGTATTCGTTCATTACCATGTAAATATAATGTAATATTGTGAACTATTTTAATTGATCACTCAAGAATAAGGAAATAACTGATATACTTATACATACCAATATATTTTTAGTTACTCACATTATAACTAAAAATGGCAGAGTACTTAGAACTATTAGAAGTAGCTGAGAAGCTTGGTCTCAAACAGGAGAAGTTAGCTGACTTTGTAACTCGGGAGATGGACAAACTTAGGGACAGACAGAAAGAAGACAAAGACCGAGACGCTAGACTGTTAGAGAGAAACGATCTTAAACAAATAGAAGAAATGAAATTAAAAGGACAAAAAGAAATAGAAGAACTTAAATTAAAAGAACAGGACATAAAATTAAAAGAACAGGAAATGAAATTAAAAGGACAAAAAGAATTAGATGAACTAAATTTGAAAGGACAAAAGGAAATAGAAGATATGAAATTAAGAGAGGAAGAGCTAAAACTAGAAAGAGCTAGAATAGAATCAGGACAGCATACACCATCAAGCAATAGAGAAACCAATAGCACATACAAACCTAAATTTAGGGAATACAATGAACATAAAGAAGAAATTATTAGTTATTTGTCACAATTTGAGGGCATCTGTCAGTCTTACAATTATAGAGAAGGACTCGGGCTAATATTTTATTGAGCAGATTATCAGGGAAAAGCCTAAGTATTATTAATTCACTTAGTGAAGAACAAAAGAATAATTATACCTATATAAAGAAAGTTTTGTTAAAGTTCTATGGAAAGACAGAAGACATTTATAGAAAAAAATTTCACAACATAAGACTAGAGAGAGAAGTAGACCCTAACACCACCATATTCAATATTAGAGACAATCTTGTCAAATGGCTCGAATTAACTGAAATTGACCTAAATGATCCCAAAGCATTACTAGATATGTTTAGTATAGACAAAATATTAAGAAATGCATCAGTCTCTTTATTTTCATTCCTTAAAGAGAGAAAAATTAAAAATGAGCGTGATTTAGTAGACTCAATCACAAGATTTAAAGATGCTCACCCCAATGAAGAGCTAGATAATAGAAATAGTACACTAGCTTCCATAAGAAACATAAACAATGATAAGGACTCACAAAAACCAAACACATATAATCAAAACAGGAGATACCACAGTCTACCTGCCAGATGGCAAGACAATAAATTTCAGAAAAATTATCAAAACAATTACCAGACGCCAGATACTAATTACTCAAAGGACAACACATGTTTCTACTGTGGCATTCCAGGTCACAAAAAATATGAGTGTAGGAAATTGCATAGAGACTAAGGACATTCACAACAATACTATCAGAGAACATCACCCAACAGTAGTCCAATTAGATATAACAGTAAAAATAGGGGTAGACAACAAGATAGAAACCAACCAAGTGATCACCAGAGAAACAACACCAATCAAACAAATAGTAGACACAATCAGAATACACCGCATGAAACATCAGCTAGTGTTTATCACACTGATGGAACACTCAAATTTTCACCAGCAATTGTTAACAATAAAGTAGTTAAATGTCTCAGAGACAATTGTTGTACAACAATAGTTGTAGACAGAAAATTAGTAAAGGACAACTACTACACAAATGAAAAGGCAATAGTTATCCTAACCCACAATAATAGAATAGTATGTCAGAAAGCTAGAATCAAAGTTGATTGTCCATGGATCACAGGATCTGTAACAGCTGTTGTAATGGATAATCCAGTGTGTCAATTAATTATTGGCAACATAAAAGAACTAGGCAATAACAATAAGGATTTAAAAACAGAAGGAATAAGAGGAAGACATTTAAACATTAATCCAATACATAACATAACAAGACAACATAATAAAGGATTTCTTAATAAAACATATACAGAACAAAAATCAGACAGGGCAAAACACATTTTTAGACTAAATTCAAGAAATATTCATGAACAATATAGACAGGCTGAAAAATTCAAAAATGAAATCAAAGACAGAGAAAACAAGTTTCAAGAAGAACATTACACAACTGCAAATAACAATTTTATGGGAAGAGATAGACAAAGAGATAATAACAGATTACAATTATCATTTTCTTCAGTGCGGAGAAATACTTAACATTCCATTTCAGCTAACCTAGCATAACACTTTCTGCTAAATCAATTATTTGTCAAGAGCAAATTTTTTTCAAATATGGTAATTGTCAATACAGAACTATTCTATAAATTGTTTACATTTTAAATGAAGATACACACATACGTTCAATCAGTTTTTTTGAAAATAGACTTGTACATATCAATTTTGTAAATGAACATCACATGTTAACCAATTGTAAATTTTCTAATACAAAATTTAAGATTGTTACATTTATTTTGCAGTGTTTATTATTAATTAAGATGTCAATGTCATTTCACATTATCATACATAAGGATTTTAAGAGGTTGTCATTAATGATTTTGTAAATTTTTATGCTAAAATAAATTATTCACTATTATGTGTGATATTAACAGTCAAAGGCCCTGTATTTCATAATGATGAAATGTTAATGTTACTACACTTATTTGTTTGATAGATGTGGGATTGAAATTTTCTAAGAGACATTATGATTATTTCAACATATAATTTTTGCCCATTTTTCAGATGGGTGGGGCATGTAACGGACTATGTTTTCACTTGTAAACAGAGAGGTAGCCTGAGTGAACAGTGAATAGTGTTAACCATGTTTTCCACGGGGAGAGACAATCAATGGATTGTATTTTGAGATGCAAATGTGAACTACACGTTTTTGGAGAGTAAAATTATGTTTTTGTCAGAGCGGTTGTTTTCCGCGCTTTGCAGGTAATAAAGTATGAGTTGACTGAGATAAGGAGAGCGGAGCGCAAGAAGAGTCAGAGTTAGTCGGAGTTGAGTTAGAGTTGAGATGTAGTAGAGTTGAGCTAGAGTTGAGATGTAGTAGAGTTGAGCTGAGTTATAGCAGTGTGAGGACGTGTCTTTCTGAGTGATGGAATATTATATATATATATGTGAAATGATCACATTCATGCAAGGATTATTATTAATATTATCTGTGTAAATTGTGATTCAATAAACAACCTGTAAGTTTAACCAAGATTCAGTATTCTTATTTTCGTGCCTGGATAACAAGAGGAAGAACGATGAAGTCTTAGCCGGCATCCTGAATAATTACTAACTTAAAACAAGTAACCATGCTACTGACATAACCCACAGCATAAGAAATAAGTTACAATGATAATGATGTCAGAGCATATGTGTTACATTAACCTTAACCCTAACCCTAATCATAACAATAAACCCAACTCTACTTGTAACCCTAAACTACCTACCTACCTACCTACCGACCTACCGACTGACCTACCTACCTACCACCTTACCTACCTACCTACCTACCTCCCTAACCCTAAACGTCACCCTAAACCTAACCATAACCCTAACCTACGTTACCTACCAACCTAACAACCTACTGACCTACCTATCTACCTACTTACCCTCACCCAAACCCTTACTCTAACCCTAATCCTAACAATAACCCTAACCCTAAACCTAACCCTAACACTAACCCTAACCCTAACGCTAACAAAAACCCTAACCCTAACCTACCTACCTACCTACCAACTTACCTACCTATCTATTTAACCTACCCCTTACCCTCACCCTAACCCTAAACCTAACCCTAAACCTAATCCTCAACATAACCCTAAGCCTAACCATAACCCAAATCCGAACCCTACCCTGCCCCTAACCCTAAACTAACTACCTACCTACCTACGTACCTACCGACCTACCGACCTACCGACCTACCTAGCTACCTACCTACCTACCTACCTACCTAACTACCTACCTACCACCTTACCTACCTACCGACCCTATCCTAACCCTAACCCTAACACTTACCCTAACCCTAACCCTAAACATAACCCTAAAAATAACACTAACCCCACCCTAACCCTAAGCCTAACCCTAACCCTAACACTGAAGCAAACCATAACCATAACCCTAACCCTAAACCTAACCCTAACCTACCTACCTATCTAACTACCTACCTACTACCTTACCTACCTACCTATCTACCCTAACCCTAACCCTTACCCTAACCATAACCCTAAACTACCTATATACCTATCTATCTACCTACACTAACCCTAAACCTTACCCTAACCCTAATCCTAACCCTTACCTTAACCCTAAACCTAAAGCTTAGAAAACCCTAATCCAAACCCTAACCCTAACTCTGACCCTAACCTACCTACTTACCTCCCAACTTACCAACCTACCTACTTAGCTACCCAAACCCTAACCCTTAACCTCACCCTAATCCTAACCCTTAAGCCTAAACCTAATCCAAACCCTAATCATAACACTAACCCATACCCTAACCCTAAACTACCTACCTACTTACCTACCGACCTACTGTCCTACCTACCTATCTATCTACGCTAACCCTTACCCTAACCCTAAAACTAACCCTAACATTAAACCTTACCCCAACCATAAACCCTAACACTAACCCTAACGCTAAAACTAACCCTAACCTACCTACCTACCTATATACCTACCTACCCTTACCCCAACCCTAACCCTAACCCTAACCCTGACCCTAACCTACCTAACTACCTACCTACCTAACACCTTACCTACCTACCTACCCTAACCCTAACCCTTACGCTCACCCTATACCTAACCCTGAAACTAACCCTAACCCTAACAATAACCCCATACCAAACACAACCTCTAACCCTAAACTACCTACCTACCGACATAACTTCCCACATACCTACCTACCACAATACCTACAAAACTACCGATCCTAACCCTAACCCTTAGCTTAAACCTAACCCTAAACCTAACCCTGACCATAACACTAATCCCCACCCTAAGCCTAACCCTAACCCTAACCCTAAACCTAACCCTAACCCTAAACCTAACCATAACCCTATACCTAACCATAACCTACCTACCGACCTACCTACCTATAAACCTATCTACCTACCTACCTCACTAATACATACCTACCTACATACCTACCTACTTACCTACCTACCCTAACCCTAACCCGAACCCTTACCCTAACCCTAACCCTAACCTTAACCCTAACCCTAACCCTAACAATAATCCCAACCCTACCCGTAACCCTTAACTACCTACGTACCTACGTACCTACCAACATACCGACCTACCGACCAACCTACCTACCTTCCACCTTACCTACCTACCTCCTTAACCCTAACCCTAACCCTAACCGTAACCCTAAACCAAACCCTAAACATAACCCTAACCCAACCCTAAACCTAACCCTAACTTACGTTACCTACCGACCTACCGACCTACTGACCTACCTATCAACCTACCCTAACCCTAACCCTATCCCTAAACATAACCCTAACCCCAACCCTAACCCTAACACTAACCCTATCCCTAAAACTAACCCTAATCTACCTACATCCCTACATACCTACCTACGCAAACCCTAACCCTAACCATAACCCTAAACCTAACTCTAACCATAAACGTAACCCCAACCCTAACCCTGACCGTAACCTACCTATCTACCTACCATCTTACCTACTTACCTACCTACCCTAACCCTTACCCTCACCCTAGACCTAACCCTTAAACTAACCATAAACCTAACCATAAACCCAACCCTGCCTCTATCCCTAAGCTACCTACCTACCTACGTACCTACCGACCTACCGACCTACCTAACTACCTACCTACAAATCTACCTATCTACAACCTTACCTGCCTACCTACCTAGTATAACCCTAACTCTTACCCTCAACCTAATCCTAAACCTAAACCTAAACCTAATCCTAACCCTAACCATAACCCTTAGCCCAATTCTAACCCTAAACTACATACCTACCTACGTATCTACCTACATACCGACCTACCGACCTAATGACCTACCTACCTACCCTAACCCTAAATCTTATCCTAACCCTAACCCTAAACCTAACTCTAACCACAACCCTAACCCCATTCCTAACCCAAATACTAACCCTAACCCTAACCTACCTACTTAATTACCTACCTACCTACCTACCTAAGGTAATCCTAAAATAAAACCTTACACTAAACCTAACCCTAACTCTAACAAAAACCTACCTATTTATTTACCTACCAACTCTAACCCTAAACCTTACCCATCCCTAACCTGAACCCTTAACCTAACCCTAATCCTAACCCTAACCCTAACCTTTACCCTTAGCCTAACCCTAACCATAACCCTAACACCAACCCTAACCCGAACACTTACCCTACCTACCTTACCTACCACCTTACCAACCTACCTATCTACCTACCCTACCCTAACTCTTACCCTCAACCTAATCCTAACCCTAAGCCTAAACCTAATCCTAACCCTAACCATAACCCTAACCATAACCCTTAAACCCAACTCTACCCTTAACCCCAAACTATCTACATACCTACGTACATACCTACCTACCGACTTACCGAACCTACCGACATACTGACCTACCTACTATAACCCTAACCGTAAACCTTACCCTAATCCCAACCCTAAAACTAACCCTAAACATAACCCTAACACCAACCCTAACACTAACCCTAACACTAACGCTAGCCCTAAACCTAAACCTAACCTACCTACATACCTACCTATCCTAACCTTCACCCTAAACCTAACCCTAAACTTAACCCTAAACCTAACTCTAACCATAAACCTAACCCCAACCCTAAACCTGATCCTAACCTACCTACCTACCACCTTTCCTACCTACCTACCCTAAACCTTACCCTAACCCAAACCTAATCATAACCCTAACCTCAACCCTAACCCTAACACTAACCCAAACCATAACCTACCTACCTACTTACCTACCTACCTACCTACCTAACCTAACCCTAACCATTAACCTAAACCTAACCCTAACCTTAACCCTAACCTTAACCCTAACCTTAACCCTAACCTTAACCCTAACCTTAACCCTTACCTTAACCCTAACCTTAACCCTAACCTTAACCCTAACCTTAACCCTAACCTTAACCCTAACCTTAACCCTAACCTTAACCCTAAACCTATCCCTATACCTAACCATAACCTACCTACCGAACTACCTACCTGTATACCTATCTACCTACCTACCTCACTAATACATACCTACCTACATACCTACCTACTTACCTACTTATTCTAACAATAACCCGAACCCTTACCCTAACCCTAACATTAACCCTAACCCTAACAATAATCCCAACCCTACCCGTAACCCTTAACTACCTACGCACCTACGTACCTACCAACATACCGACCTACCGACCAACCTACCTACATTCCACCTTACCTACCTACCTCCTTAACCCTAACCTTAACCCTAAACCTAACCCTAAACCTAACCCTAAACATAACCCTAACCCAACCCTAAACCTAACCCTAATTTACGTTTCCTACCGACCTACCAATCTACTGACCTACCTATCTAGCTACCCTAACCCTTACCCTAACAATAACCCTATCCCTAAACATAATCCTAACCCCAACCCTAACCCTAACACTAACCCTAACCCTAAAACTAACCCTAACCGACCTACCTACCTACATACCTACCTACCCAAACCCTAACCCTAACCTTAACCCTAAACCTAACTCTAACCATAAACGTAACCCCAACCCTAACCCTGACCCTAAACTACCTACCTACCTACCATCTTACCTACCTACCTACCTACCCTAACCTTACCCTCACCCTAGACCTAACCCTTAACTAATCCTAAACCTAACCATAAACCCAACCCTACCTCTAACCCTAAGCTACCTACCTACCTACGTATCTACCGACCTACCGACCTACCTAACTACCTACCTTCCAATCTACCTACCTACAACCTTACCTGCCTACCTATCTATGATAACCCTAACGCTTAGCCTCACCCTAATCCTAACCCTAAACCTAAGCCTAATCCTAACCCTAACCATAACCCTAAGCCCAATTCTAACCCTAACCCTAAACTACATACGTACCTACGTATCTACCTACATAACGACCTACCGACCTAATGACCTACCTACCTACCCTAACCCTAAATTTTATCCTAACCCTAACCCTAAACCTAACTCTAATCAAAACCCTAACCCCAATCCTAACCCAAATACTAACCCTAACCCTAACCCTAACCTACCTACCTACCTAATTACCTACCTACCTACCTACCTAAGGTAATCCTAACGCTAAACCTTACACTAAACCTACCTACTCTAACCCTAAACCTTACCCATCCCTAACCTGAACCCTTAACCTAACCCTAATCCTAACCCTAACCCTAAACTTAACCCTTAGCCTAACCCTAACCATAACCCTAACCCCAACCCTAACCCTAACCCTACCTACCTTACCTATCACCTTACAGGCCTACCTACCTACCTACCCTACGCTATCTCTTACCCTCATTCTAATCCTAACCCTAAGCCTAAACCTAATCCTAAACCTAACCATAAACCTAAACCAAACTCTACCCTTAACCCCAAACTACCTACCTACCTACGTACGTACCTACCTCCGACCTACCGAACCTACTGACATACTAACCTACCTATCCTAACTTTAACTTTAAACCTTACCATAATCCTAACCCTAAAACTAGACCTAATTATAACACTAACCCTAACCCTAACCCTAACACTAACCCTAACACTAACGCTAACCCTAACTCTAACCCTAACCTACCTACCTACATATCTACCTACCCTAACCCTGACCCTAAACCTAACCCTAAACTTAACCCTAAACCTAACTCTAACCATAAACCTAATTCCAACCCTAAACCTAACCCTAACCTACCTACCTAGCTTGTTTCCTACCTACCTACCCTAAACCTTACCCTAACCCAAACCTAACCATAACCCTAACCTCAACCCTAACCTTAACACTAACCCAAACCCTAACCTACCTACCTACTTACCTACCTACCTACCTACCTACCTAACCTAACCCTAAACCTTAAACTAATCCTAACCCTAACCTTAACACTAACCTTAACCCTAAACTTAACCCTAACCTTAACCCTAAACCTATCCCTAACAATAACCCAAACGCTTACCCTTACCCTAATCCTAACCCTAAAACTAAACATTATCCTAACCCTAACCCTAACCCAAACCCTACCCCTAAACCTAAACTACATACCTACCTACGTATCTACCTAATCTACCTACATACCGATCTACCGACCTAATGACCTACCTAACTACATACCGACCCTAACCCTAAATCTTACCAAACCCTAACCCTAAATCTAACCCTAACCATACCGCTAACCCAAAAACTACCCTAACACTAACACTAACCCTAACCTACCTACCTAACTACTTACCTATTTACCTACCAACCTACCTAAGCTAACTCTTACCTTAACTCTTAAACTAACCCTAACTCCAGCTCTAATGTACCTACCTACCTACCTACCTACCCTAACCCTAAACCTTACCATAACCCTAACCTTAACCCTTAACTTAACCCTAACCATTACCCTAACCCCAACCCTAACCCTAACCCTAGCCCTGACCATAACCTACCTACCAACCACCTTACCAACCTACCAACCTACCTACCCTACCCTAAAGCTTACCCTCACCCTAATCCTAACCCAAAGCCTAAACCTAATCCTAACCCTAACCATAACCCTAACCCCAACCCTAAACCTAAGCATAAACTAACTACCTACTTACGTACCTACCTAGCTACCGAACCTACCGACATACTGACCTACATACCTACCTACCTACCCTAACACTAACCCTTACCCTAAACCTAAACCTAACTCTTAAACTAAGCCATACTTACCTACCTACCTACCTACTTACCCTAACCCAAACGCAAACCCTAACCTTAACCCTAAACTTAACTCTAACCATAAACCTAACCCCAACCCTTACCCTACCACTGAACCTAACATATCTACTAAACTATCACCTTACCTATCTACCTACCTAACCTAACCCTAACCCAAACCCTCATTTAACCCTAACCTTAAACCTATCCCTAATATTAACCCTAACCCCAACCCTACCTCTAACCCTAAACAACCTACCTACATACCTACGTACCTACCTACCTACTGATCTACAGACCTACCTACCTACCTACCCTAACCCTAACCCTCCACCTAACTCTACGCTTACCCTAACCCTAACACTAACCCTAACCCTAAACCTAACCCTAACCATAACCATAACACTAACCCCAAACCTAACCCTAACCCTAACCTACCTACGTACATACCACCTTACCAACCTACCTACCTACCTACTTTAACCCTAACCCTTACCCTCACCCTAATTATAAACATAGCCCTTAATATAATCCTAACATTAACCCTAACCCTATCCCTAACCCTACCCCTAACCCTAAACTACCTACCTACCTACATACCTACCTACATACCTACCTACCTACCTTACTACCTACAACCCTACCTACATACCTACCTACCTACCCTAACTCCTAACCCAAACTCTTACCCTAACCTTAACCTCAAACCAAACCCCAACTATAAACCTAACCCAAATCATACCGCTTACCCTAAACTACCTACCAAACTACCTACCTACATATCTAACAACCTACAGACCTACCGACCTAGCTAGGTACCTACCTACTTACTTAAGTATCACCTTACCTACGTACCTGACCTAAACCTAAAACTTACCCTAACCCTAAACCTAAGCCTAACCCTAACCATAACACTAACCCCATCCCTAACCCTAACTTACCTACCTACCAACCTACCTACATACATATTTACATACCTACCTACATACCTACCTACCTACCTTAACCCTAACCAAAATCCTTCCACTAACCCTAACCCTAACCTTAATCCTAACCCTAACCACAACCTTAAACCCAACCCTAACCCTAACCCTAACACTAACCCTAAACCTAACCCTAACCTACCTACCTACCTACCTACCTACCTACCTACCTACCCTAACCCTAACCCTTTTCATAACCCTAACCCTGAACATAACCCTAACCATAACCCTAAACCCAACCCTAACCCTAACAATAACACTTACTCTAACCTGCATACCTACCTACCAACCCTAACCCTAACACTTAAACCTAAACCTAAAATCTAACTATAACCATAACACTAACCCCAACCCTAACCCTACCCTAACCCTAAGTTACCTACCTTCGTACCTACCTAACTACCTACCTACCCTAAACCTAACCCAAACCCTTACCCTAACCCTAAACTTAACCCTAACCCTAGCTATAACCCTAACCCCAACCCTACCCCTAACCCTAACCTACCTAACTACCTACCTACCTACCGAACTACCAACCTACCTACTGACATACCGACCAACCTACCTAACTACCTACCTACTTAATTACATACCTATCACCTTACCTACCAACATACTTACCTATCCTAACCCTAACCCAAACCCTTACCCTAACCTTAACCCTAAACCTAACCCTAACCATAACCCTAACCCCAACCCTAACC
This sequence comes from Lymnaea stagnalis, assembly GCA_964033795.1. NCBI lineage: Eukaryota > Metazoa > Mollusca > Gastropoda > Lymnaeidae > Lymnaea > Lymnaea stagnalis. The sequence goes on along the minus strand of CAXITT010000690.1, from coordinate 285,550 downwards.
CAAAGCCTAACCCTAACCCTAACTCTAACCTTAATACTAACCCTAAACCTAATCCTAAACCTAACCCTAACCTACCTACCTACTTACCTACCTACATACCTGCCTACCTACCTGTTTAACTACCTACCTACATACCTACTTCTAATTCTAACCCAAACCTACCTACCTACATATCTACCTACCTACCTTCTACCTACCCTAACCCTAACCTAAACCCTTACCCTAACCCTAACCTTAACACTAATCCTAACAATAACCCTAACCCCAATCCCACCCCTAACCCTAAACTAGCTACCTACATACCTACGTACCTAGCTACCTACTGATCTACCTACCTAACTACCCTAACCCTAACCCTTACCCTAACCCTAACCTTAAACATAACCCTAACTATAAACATAACCCCACCCTAACCCTAACCCTAACCCTAACCTACCTACCTATCTACCAACTTACCAACCTACCTACCAACATACCCCAACCCTAACCCTTACACTCACCCTAATCCTACGGCTAACCATAATTCTAATCCTAACCTTAACTCTAACACTATCCCTAACCCTACCCCTAACCCTAAAAGCCCACCTACATACCTACCTATATAACTGCCTACCTACCTACCTACCTACATACCTACCTACATACCTACCTACTACCTACCTAATTTAACCCTAACCCTAACCCAAACCCTTACCATAACTCTAACCCTAACCTTAACCCTAACCCTAACCATAACCTTAACCCCAACCCTACAACTAACCCTAAACTACCTACCTACATACCTACCTACCTACCTACATACCTTACCTTAACCCAATTCCTTACCCTAACTCTAACCCTAACCTTAACCCTAACCGTAACCATAACCCTAACCCAAACCCTATCCCTAACCAAAAATTTCCTACTGACCGACCTACCTTCCTAGCACCTTACCTACCTGCCTTCTTTAACCCTAACCCTAACCCTGACCCTAACCCAGCCTTAATCCTTACCCTGATCATAAATTTAACCCTAACCCTAACCATAACCCTAACCCTAACCCCAACCCTAACCCAAACCCTAACCCTAACCATAACCTACCATACCTACCATACCTACCTACCTACCCACCTACCTAACAGCCTACCTACCTACCACCTTACCTACCTTCCTACGGACCCAATTACCCAACCTAACGCTAACACTACGGCTAACCCTAAACTACCTACCTACCTACCTATGTACGTACCTACCTACCTACTGACCCACTGACCTACTGACTTACCTACCTAACTACCTACCTTAACCCTATCACTTATCCTAACCCTAACCCTAATCCTAACACTAACCATAACACAAACCCCAATTATAATCCTACAACTGACACTAACCTACCTACCTACCTACCACCTTACCTACCTACCAAGCTACCCTAACCCTAAACCTTATCCTCACCCTAAACCTAACCCAAATCCTAACCCTAACCATAACCCTAACCCTAACCCCAACCTCAACCCTACCCCTAACTCTAAAGTACCTACCTACCAACCTACCGACCTACCTGCCGACCTACATACCAACCTACCTACCTAACTACCTACCTACCACCTGAATCCCACCGACATTACTTCGACCACCCATAGACCGGACATAGACCTCCCTTAGACCTCTCCTCGACGCAAACTAAAATCCAACAGACCTCACACCGACATCACACCGACCTCACACCGACATCACATCGACCTCCAAGCAACCTCACTTCGACCTCACATCAGACCTCCCACCGACCTCACATCGATCTCTCATCGACCTCACATCGACCTCCAACCGAACTCCCATCGACCTCCCATCGATCTTCCACCAACCTCACATCAAACCTCACATCGACCTCCCAGCGACCTCACTTCGACCTCACACCGATCTACTATCGATCTCACACCGACCTTTAACTGACCTCACACTGACTCTCAACGAAATCCCACCAACCTCATATCGACTTCCCACAGACCACACACGGACCTCACATCGACCTCCCATCGACCTCCCACAAACCTCACATCGACCTCCAACTGACCTCAAATCGACCTAACCTCAACCTTCCATCGACCTCCCACCAACCTCCCACCGACCTCCCACCGACCTCCCATCGTACAACCATCGACCTTCCACTAACCTCAAATCCACTTCACATTGACCTCCAACCGACCTCCACAGAACTACCTATTACCTCGCAACGACCTAAAATCGACCTCGCTATGACCTCACCTCAACCTCACACCGAACTCACATCGACCTCCCACCGACCTCACACCGATCGCCCACCGAACTCACACCGACATCACTTCCACATCAAAACGACCTCACTTCGACCTCCCAACGACCTCCCACCGACCTAACATTGACCTCACATCGACCTCACATTGAGCTCCCTTCCACCTCACAACGACCTCACACCGACCTCACACCGACCTCCCACCGACCTCACATTGACCTCACATTGAACTCCCATCGACTTCCCACCGACATTACTTCGATCTCCCAACGACATACCCCGACCTCACATTCAACCTTACATCGACCTCACATCTACCTCACATTGACCTCACTTCGACTTCCCACAAACCTCCCAACGAACTACCAACGACCTCACACCGACCTCACATCGACCTCCCACGGAACTCAAGTCGACATCCCACCGACATCACATCGACCTACAAGTGACCTCACTTAAACCTCAAATTGACCTCCTACCGACCTCACATCGACCTCAAATTTACCTCCCATCAACCTCTCACCAAACTCCCATTAACCTCCTAACTACTTCACATCGACCTCCCATCGAACTTCCACCGACCTAACATCCTGCTCACATCGACCTCCAACCGACCTCCGACAGACCTTTAAAGGACCTCACGTCAAACTCACATCTACTCCAATCGACATCCAACCGACCTCCCACTGACCTCCCACTAACCTCCCGACGACCTCCTATCGACCTCCCCTCGACTTCTCACCGACATCAATTCGACTTCCCAGTGACCTCACATCAACCTCACATCGATCTCACATCGACTTCACATAGTTCTCACATCGACTTCCCCTAAACCTCCCACCAACCTACCAACTACCTTACATCGACCTCCAATCGACTTCTCACCGACATTACTTCGACCTCCCACCGACTCACATTGACCTCACACCGACCTCAAACTAACCTCCCATCGACCTCACAACGACTTCCTCTAAACCTCCCACCGACATCCCACCGACCTCCCGTCGACCTCACATCGACCTCCCATCGACTTCTCATCGACATTACTTCGACCAACCACCGACCTCCCACCGACTCACATTGACCTAAAACTGACCTCACACTGATCTCACACCGACCTCCCATCGACCTCACATCAACCTACACTGATCTCACATCAACCTTACATCGACCTCATATCTACCTCACATCGACGTCCTATCGACCTACCATCAAACTCCCACCGATCTCCCATCGACTTTCACCGACCTCACACTGACGTCACATCGACCTCCCATCGACCTCACATCGATTTCAATTGGACCTCACAACCGACCTCACATCGACCTCACATTGACCTCACACCGACCTCACACTGATCTCACACCGACCTCCCATCGACCTTACATCAACCTCCACCGACCTCACATCAACCTCTCATCGACCTCATATCTACCTCACATCGACCTCCTATCGACCTACCATCGAACTCCCACCGATCTCCCATCGACTTTCACCGACCTCACACTGACCTCACACCGACCTCCCATCGACCTCACATCGATCTCAATTGGACCTCCCAACCGACCTCACATCGACTTCACATCGATCTCACATCGACTTCCAAAAAACTCCCACCGACCTACCAACGACCTCACACTGACCTCACATCGACCTCCCACTGAACTCACGTCGACCTCCCAACGACCCCACACCGACCTCCCAGCGACCTCCCATCGACCTCCAATCGACCTCCCACTAACCTCACATCGACTCCAATCGACCTCCCAAAGACAACATACCAACCTACCACCGACCTCCAATCGACCTCCCATCGACTTCCCAACGACATCATTTCGACCTCCCACCGACCGCCTAATGAAATCCTATTGACCTCCCACCAACCTCCAACCGACCTCCCACTGACCTCCCATCGATATCCCATCGACTTCCCACTGACATCACTTCGACCTCCCACTAACCGCACATAGACCTCCCATCAACATCCCAAGGACCGCCCACTGAAATCCAACCGACCTCACACCGACTTCACATCGACCTCCAATCGACCTCCTTTCAACCTCGCATCGACCTCCCACCGACCTCACATTGACCTCATATCGACCTCCCATCGACTTCCCACCGACACCACTTCGACCTCCCAACGACCTCCCACCGACCTCACATCGAACTCACACCTACCTAAGATCGACCTCAAAGCGATCTCACATCGACCTCACACCGACATCACACCGACCTCACACCGACCTCCCACCGACCTCACATCGACATACCAACGACCTCCCATAGACCTCACAACTGACCTCACAACGATCTCCCATCGACCTCACATCGATCTCCAACCGATCTCCCACAGACCTCTCACGGACTTCATGTCGAGCTCACATCGACCACCAATCGACCTCCCATCGACCTCACATAAACTCCAATCGACCTCCTAACGACCTTACGCCAATCTCCAACCAACCTCTCACTGACCTCCCACCGACCTCCAATTGACCTCCCATGGACTTCCCACTGTCATCACTTGGACCTCCCACCGACCTCTGTCAACTCCTACACCGTCTTCTTAGATTGATTACATTCGTCAGTTCTTTCATACGTTGAAGCGTCGTTCTATTCTCACTATCAATTAATAAACTCAACTCCTTTTCATAATAACTATAACTTTAATATCTAAGTAAATATAATAAACATCCTATCACTCCAAAGTTCCACTTCAAGACTGCCAGCACGACTAAAACATACGTCACAATACTGCATAGACAACACGTCACGACACAGCATAAAAATTCGTCATAGAGACAATGGCGGGAAGAGCGTTCACTAACTATAATAGTCAAGCGCGGGAAAAGCGTTCAACAACTAATGAACATAATATTGAGTCGCAACAATTACTAATGAACGCTCATACTCGACATATCCCCCCTCATTCATTTCAGATTTAACTAAGGGAGTTAAATCGTCACAAGACACACAAAATTTACATGAATTACATCAAGAAGAGACCTTCAGCCATATGAATGGTCCTTATAAAAAAAACATTATTTAGGTATCACTGAAAATCGAACAGATTGATGATATACTGCAATAAAATAAACAATCCTTCGTACATAATTTTAAATGCAATTCAAGAGTTAAAAATTCATGTACGACAATAAAAATCAGACCATTAAAATTGGATGTCAACATTAATTTTCATTTTTCATACCAATAAAAATAATTATATTTGTATCTCAATAATCAGGGCAAACACATCAATATCCTTACTGAATCTGAAACTATAACTAAGCCAATCCAAATCACATCATCAAGAAGGTGTATTTTTAAACAAAACCAATGGTCATTACTATAAAAACACAAAACTATCTAACATTATTACAGCTGAGAGATTACTCACCACAATTTGAGCAGCCTTTATTTGCTCTTAAATAACACAGCTACAGATGGCGGGACATATCTTTTGTCCGTGGATTTCACAACTTTATGCTTCAACATGTTTATTATAATTAAAATTATCTCTCCCTGTTCTTTTGACCCGTGGTCATAACTCATGTGAAATCTCAGTTTTACAATACACATTTTTAAATTGTTACAAAATGAAAAACGAGTCTCATAAAAAAGAAATTCAAACAAATCAGGAACTTCAAAGCAATCATGGCAATAGTTCATTTTAACAGATTCATTTTGTTTAACAATACAATCAAAAGCCTCACCTCCCAACTCATGGACCTGACATCTCACCTCCTCTTGAAAATCATAAACAAGTGCACCTTTAGAGCTGGCAGCGCTCTCTTTAACACTTTCAACATTGGTTTCCAACTTAATGTTAGAGCACTCCTGGCTCTCAAAATCTGGACAACCTTCACTCACATTACTTGGGAATTTATTTTCATTACAGCTATCTGTAACAATATGCGAATTTGAGCAGCCCCTGCTCACATTTACAGGTGATTCATTATCATTACAACTATCCGTAAAAATATGAAAATTTGAGCAGCCCTGGCTCACATTTCAAGGTGATTCATTATCATTACAACTATCCGTAACAATATGAAAATTTGAGCAGCCCTGGCTCACATTTAAAGGTGATTCATTATCATTACAACTATATATAACAATATGTACATTTGAGCAGCCCTGGCTCACATTTACAGGTGATTCATTATCATTACAGCTATCCGTAACAATATGAAAATTTGAGCAGCCCTGGCTCACACTACATATTGATTCATCATCAATACAGCTCTCTGTAATACTATAAAATTTTGAGCAACCCTTGCTCATAACAACTTGTGATATATTTTCATTGCAGATCTCTGCAGTAACTTCAAAATCTGAGCACACCTGGCTCACATTATCAACTAATTCATATTCATTACCAGTACATATCTCTGTAAAGATATCAACATTTGAGCAACCTTTGCTCACATTACACAGTGAATCATTTACATCACAATAATTATCAACAACAATTTTCTCTCCTTCCCCCACCTCATCAAACTCACACAAAAAATCATGCCCTTCAACTTCAGGACTTACATTATCTGATGGCTCACCATGAGATAAAACAAAAAGCATGTCCTCAGACATTAGAACGAGGTTCTCTTTGCTTTCAATGCCGCCCGTTTCCATAGCAACCAGTTCATTACATACTTTGACGCTGGGACAATCCCCTACATACGTCCACCTAAGGTCATTTCCAATGACTTCTACCTTATTAAATTGTCGTCCCCTTTCTTCTTTACATTGGACTTCCTGGGATACACCAACTACTTCAACCTCGTTTTGACATGAATCCAAAGCTATATCTGTACCCTTTGCCACTGGGGGTATGTCAGCACGGTCAACGTGCTGACGGACCAATTAACAAATCTCTGTCATTTCTATTTTAAAAAATTGAGTCGTCACCAGAGGCACTAATATCATTTTGTTCCTCAGTATCTTTAGCCATGAACCGTGGTTGCGAGGCCAACTCTTGCTTGGGGTCAGGATCATGAGTATGTCCACCGCTATCCACATTATTGTTTTCACTTACATTAATAGAAAATCCATTAAAATTTTTATAGGGATTCTCACAGTGAATGCTGGCATTGCCATAATATATTTCTTCCTCTTGACTCTCGTCATCGTCACTGTCGCTATAATAATATGCCTGCGTCTTTAAAATAATTTCCCGTCGTTCTGCCTCTAATTTCGCCAGTCTAATTTCTCTATCAAGTTTATCTAGTTCAAATTGTCTCTGACTCTGTTTATCTCTATCGATACGTTCTTTCTGTCTGGCTCTAAGTTCTTCCTCTCTCTTTCTATCTATACGTTCATTCTCTCTCTGTCTATATATACGTTCTTCCTCTCTCTTTCTATCTATACGTTCTTCCTCTCTGGCTCTAAGTTCTTGTTCTTCAAACTTAACTCTTATATACTCCTCAAGGTTCTCTCCCGTATAAAGAAGTAACACTCCCAAATGCCTAATTTCTTCTAAACTCCATTTCCTACTGACATATCCAGCCATAGCAATGCAAATTAAGGGTGATCATACAGTAAACAATAATTACGTTTTAAGGACCAATCGCAGTCTGTTTAAACCAACTCTAGCAGGAAGCTAAATTCTACCCAGGTAAAAAAAATGTTAATACATAAGTCATAAGAAAATTAGTGCCAAAAATGTTTTAAACAATAAAAATCCAACTAGCCTAGTTCGTGGAATGTCCTATAGAATTTAAATATTATTCAAAAAACATACTGGGCTTAATTAAGTGTCAATGGTTCTTTACTGTCAATAGTTCTCTCACAAACTTTAATTGTCCTATATGGCGATCTTGGAACACAGTCATTGAGGTGTGGGTGACCGGGGCGGGTCACGGGACATCGGTAGCTCACTGGACAGAACGTAGGCGAATCGCCGACACTGGACAGTTCGTGGGTAACTCACCAAAACAGGATCGGGCATAGGAAGCTTGATGCGGGACGGGAAGTTGGTGGCTCGTTTGAAGCAGGACAGGGCGTTGTTCAACTGGGTGACCGGACAGGCCACATGACTTCACAGCTCACTGGACACGAAGTTGGTAGCTCACTACCAAAGGAATGTAGATAACTCGATACAGGAAATGCGTAGTTAATTCACTGGAACTCAACACGAAGTGGGTAGCTGACTACCGACAGGACGTAGATAACTCGATGCAGCGACGGGCGTAGTTATTTCACTGGAACTGGACAGGACGTTTGGAACTTGATAATGGGCAGGGCGTAGTTATTTCACTGGAACTGGACAGGACGTTGGCAACTTGATAACGGGCATGGCGTAGTTATTTCACTGGAACTGGACAGGACGTTGGCAACTTGATAACGGGCAGGACTTAGTTAATTTGCTGTAACTGGACACGACATTGGTAACTTCATACAGGGTAGGACGTACTTATTTCACTGGAACTGAACAGGACGTTGGCAACTTGATAACGGGCAGGGCGTAGTTATTTCACTGGAACTGGACACGAGGTTAGTAACTTGATAACGGGCAGGGCGTAGTTATTTCACTGGAACTGGACATAACTAGCCTAATACAGGACGTAGGTTGTTGATGGAGTTACTGGCGTATGCAACTCATATAAACTTGACACACGATGGCAGCGGGGCTCCGACATTGAAATACGGGATCATGCGACGATGGTTGTAACTTCACTAAAGTTGAATAATAAGAATGTGCTTGTCCTTTACCTCAAGTATGAAAATAACGAGGTTCACCAATCCCGGATGAGGATCCCCCATGTCAACTCCTACACCGTCTTCTTGGATTGATTACATTCGTCAGTTCTTTCATACGTTGAAGCGTCGTACTATTCTCACTATCAATTAACAAACTCAACTCCTTTTCATAATAACTATAACTTTAATATCTAAGTAAATATAATAAACATCCTATAACTCCAAAGTTCCACTTCAAGACTGCCAGCACGACTAAAACATACGTCACAATACTGCATAGACAACACGTCACGACACAGCATAAAAATTCGTCATAGAGACAATGGCGGGAAGAGCGTTCACTAACTATAATAGTCAAGCGCGGGAAAAGCGTTCAACAACTAATGAACATAATATTGAGTCGCAACAATTACTAATGAACGCTCATACTCGACAACCTCCCACCGACCTTTCATCGACCTCCCAACGATTTCCCACCGACATCACTTCAACCTCCCACCGACCGACCATCGACTCCCCATCGACCCCCCGTCGTCCTTCCACCGACCGCCCACCGAACTCCAACAGACGTCACACCGACCTCACATTGAACTCCCAGCGACCTCACTTTGACCTCACATCGACCTCCAACCGACATCACATCAACCTGACATTGACCTCAAACCAACCTCACATTGACCTCACATTGACCTCCCTTCGACCTCTTATCGACCTCATAAAAATCAAAAAATAAACGCTCGTGTTTCAAACACATTGATGAGAAAAGAAAATACTCTAGTTTTTGCTGAAACAGGTCCATCTATAACTAAAAGATCAACAGTTACAAAGAGAAAGTATTTTAGTGGCTGCTGTGGCCGTTGATAAAGAGCTAAAAAAATAAACACTTAAGATGGGGAAATAATTGAATTTTGTTTTTGCTACGTACACTATAGAGTGAGGTAATGGGAGAATTATATTAACATCAACAATTATAACAGTAAAAGCAGGTCTGGGCGGTGCTATTGCTGGTTTTATTCTAGACAATTATTTGGTACCGTTTGTGTTGTTCCCACTACTGATTTAATCTGCCATGTATGCTATCAATATTGTCAATCAGGCAAGTGAAACCTAAAAATAAATCTTTACTCACTTAATGTGACGCCCTTCCCATCCCCGTATATCACGCTTTAACCTTTAAAACAATGTAAGCCGACCTATATGGAAAACCATGTAAATGAAAAAATTTATTACTTTTTTTTATGGTTCTAGAAAGCCTAAAAATGTGTGTTGTTTATGTGTTATCTATAACACTTACATAGCTGGGGTTCCGGCTGCCCAAGAAAGGTCAAGAATTTTGCCACCCCTTCTTGAACAAAATTCTGCATTGAACAATTTTTTTATATAAAGGAAAATAAAATTCCGCCTGACCGAGACCTCACGCTCTAAGTACTTTCTGCACCTTCCCATCCTACTACTTTCTTCACCTTCCCATCCTACTACTTTCTGCACCTTCCCATCCTACTACTTTCTGCACCTTCCCATCCTACTACTTTCTGCACCTTCCCATCCTACTACTTTCTGCACCTTCCCATCCTACTACTTTCTGCACCTTCCCATCCTACTGCTTTCTGCACCTTCCCATCCTACTACTTTCTGCACCTTCCCATCCTACTACTTTCTGCACCTTTCCGTCCTACTACTTTCTGCACCTTCCCATCCTACTACTTTCTGCACCTTCCCATCCTACTACTTTCTGCACCTTTCCGTCCTACTGCTTTCTGCACCTTCCCATCCTATTACTTTCTGCACCTTCCCATCCTACTACTTTCTGCACCTTCCCATCCTACTACTTTCTGCACCTTCCCATCCTACTACTTTCTGCACCTTCCCATCCTACTACTTTATGCACCTTCCCATCCTACTACTTTCTGCACCTTTCCGTCCTACTGCTTTCTTGACCTCAATGTCTGACTACTTTTACACTACTACACTGATGTAAAATTGAGTGTTTGTAAAATGTTTTGTTTATTTTCATCTAAGAAATAAATCATGACTGTATGTTCTAAATCATTTTAAAACAAGATACACAACATTTTGCAAGATATTTCCAGCAACAAGATTACGCGCACAAATCACATTGATATGGACAATGTCGAAACGTGAAAAGTACCACGCCTAATAACTCATAAATTTTTTAGTAGTTAATCGCGTTCAATGAAATGTCATGTGTCTGTGTGTTTGCTTTAACACGTTTGATAATGTTTGTGGAATGCACAAACCGTACCAAATATTGAATCAAACTAAAATATTGAATCGAACAATAATATGGAATTAAACCAAAATATTGAATCAAAACAAAATATTGAATGAAACCTAAATATTGAAACAAAACAAAATACAGTCAGGTGCAATTTTCTCTAAACTTATATTAAGTACATAAAAAATAAAACCCAGATCTTTAAAAACTACCCTGGTATTGATATTAATACCACGAGATCATGTTTCCAAGCAATTTTTAATGTTCCTAAAGTCGATTTTTTAGTGAACACATTATGACTCACTTGATTATTATTTAACAAATCAGGTAGTTAGCAATGTCGCGTATCATGAACAAATGCATTGGACACTTTTAGCTTGTCCTTTGTCCATATTCCCTAGCTCTCTTAACATGATGTGGATGTACACATTAACTTATTATGCAATTATTCAATCGAGTTTTTTATGACATTTTGTTTCACGATTTTCATGCTAAATGTCGTCAAAGATGATGTATTCTTCCTGACATTAATTTGAACACATATTTTTAAGGCCTGTGTATATTGGTTTTTGACGTGCATATAACACCGTGATTGTGCGTTTCTCATTTAAATGCCATTCTTAATAATGTATCTCACACTAACGTGGAAATGGATAGAGAAACACTAAATAACGTATAAATCACTGGTTGATTGTTACATTTTCAATATTCAAGTTAAGATATAACCCAAAATTTATATTGCGTTTTGTAACGGCGTATCGGTAAGATGAGACATGATAATTTAAAATAAATTAAGACCATTGACAATTTGATTATTGAGTAACATAATGTCGTAATTAGTTAAAAATATAAGTATTTAATAACTGTTAGTTGCTGATTGTAATCATAATTTTGTTGCAGTTTTTTTACGTTTTCTAATTTATAACTAAAGCAAAATTTGGTGTCAAATATTTTATCACTGTGATAATGTAATAGATATCTTAACGATAGTTCCGAAACGATTTTACTTTAAGGATTAAGCTTGTACATGTTGATTTTGTACATTTGACAGTTTCAGCTTAATAAACGAGCCCATTCAGAAAATAAAAGTGTAAACTTACACAGGAAGCATAGTAAATGGACTTACTTGGAAACTCAACAAGTTTAGATTTAAGTGTTCAGATTATTGAATAAACACAATCAGAAACTAACCAGGTATAGATATAAATAGTCAGCTTATTAAAAAAACCCACACATAAAATGAAGAAGATTATATATAAATAGTCTGCTTATTAAATGAACCCACGAAGAAAATGAATGAATTTAGATATAAATAGTAATATTATTAAACAAAAACGTTCAGAAACTGAACAAGTTTAGTTACACATCTTCAGCTTATTCAACAAACACATTATCAACTGAAAAAGTTTAGTTATAAATATTCAGCTTTTTCAACGAACCCATTCAGAAACTGAGCACATTATGTTTCAAACAGTCATCAGGCCACCACGCTTTTCAACGTGTGTGACATTATCTAAGTTATTGAAAGCTATTGGCATTTAGCTTAAAATGGCAGCTTCTAAAAAATGTATAAAGCAATTAGTGGTGGTGTAATTTCTCATTATGCCTTATCAATGTGATATTTCATCATAAACTTGTTCTAGAAAAAACCACACCCTGTAATAAAATGTGTTGTAAACTTTGATGATAATAAATATATTGAGAATGACATTTGGATGATTGAAGAGAGATCGTGGGTTAGTTTGATAAAGTGAATTTTTGACAAAGAAGTGATGAACTGGCCATCTAAGCTAAGGGTTGATGTTTTGACGGTCCTTACCCAAATTTTGTATTCCAAAAAATGTTCTTAATCCACCTTCTTTTCTTTAAAAACTGCTATCGAGCACACAAATCCAATCCGAAAATCTTAAAATTGCAACAAAAAACAAAAGTATTTGTTTCATCTTACTGCACAACATTTTACTGCCTCCCCACCCTTTTGGTTCAGACGCCCCTGGGTAAAAGCCCTTAAAAAAGGGGGGTTTATTAAGCATTGTGAGTGAAGAATTGAAATGATCTATGTGGATAAATGAGCAAGACTGAATATTATTTACCACTTTTACATACAAAATCAATTTCCATCTTCCATGAGACTATACTTTGTGCACAAAAAGGTAATTAAAAATGACAGTGCCGTTCGTCTGCAAATGTTTTTTTTTTTTTATAATTTTCCCAAATTGCAAAAGAGTGCACCCTTAGTTATATTGTTATTTGTTATAGGTTCATCACAGATTCAATTAAAAGACGATAGAATGCACACAATTTTATATATGTATATGTAAGAAGGAGCTAGGATGACTATAACGTCAAAAAAGCAAAGCGATTAAATACATTCTTATTCTTAAAAACAATTGTAGTTATTTTCTATTAACTTACGGAAATTGAATAAATTTCAACGCGCATAATATAAATACATCTACTTTTATTTTAGATAACGCTAATTATTATTATTATAAAGTACAAATATCTGAAATAAATAAAACGTGAATATTTGTTTGATTTTTTCGAGATTGAAAGTTACGAAAAGCATGTCTAATGAAGTATATATATATATATATATATATATATATACTAGCGAGAACCCGGCATGCGTTGCAATGCCTCTCAAAGAAAGAAAGTGTTTGCATTTTAATTATGTCTCTTCAAGAGCTTTTAAATACATAACGTTTTTCTTTTTTTCCGTCTGGTACATACATACACGAATAAATCAGATGTTTTTCCGACGTGAGAGCAGGCCACATACATCTGTCCATGGGAGAATCATGGGTTTTACAACTTTAGTCCGCAAACTTGTAGCAATTGTCCCTGTGCTTTGTAGATAGTCATTGCAAACGCGTGTCGCACCGTAAAATGCAGACGTTTGAATTCAAATGGCATTATTGGGATGCGTGACAACAGTACATCAGCTCCTTTAAATTTTCCATTTAAAATAGTAGCTTCAGCTTCAATGGTATTTTTCATTATGTTTTTCATTAGAAAGTGTTACCGTTGTAAAGTCGTGGCTGATTTTTGTTTCATAAAAGAATAATAGGCACGCAAATTTTCAATGTTAAAACGTGCGATGGAATGCCTGGCAAGTCAAGTGATTGGATAATTGACAACGTCGTCTTACTTCAATACAGTATCGATGGACTTAACGTTGTCGTTTCGCCTGGGATTTCATTTTGAATGCTTAAAGTGATTGCATTGTAATCGTTGTTTTTGGCTGAAAATATAGCACGTGCACTGAGCCACTGATGATTTTTGTAATACTGTGCGATATTTCGAAAAACTGTATGTGTGATTTTGTCGGTGGTAGCTGCAGTTTTACAGAAGCTTGTTGGCAGTGAAAAACATTGAGTGGATTCATCAATTGCCATTTCCACTTTCCCAATGTCCAACATATGTTTTGCGAAACGTTCAGCGGATGCATCATCATGTAGTTCTACACGCATAATCGTCTTCAAAGTCAATTTCTGTACATGCCGCCATAAAACTGATGATTTGAGACATGCATTTAATTCATCAGCAGCTGTTGAGGCCACCATCCAAAAGAGTTGCTGCAATTCCAGATGATGCGATAGCCAGTGCAATATTTTTTTGTGATCGTATTGTCACCAAAATAAGTGAAATTAGGAAAGATTTTCCTGTGCCTCCGGGCGCAGCTAGGAAATATAGTCCACCGATTTGATTGGTAATTGCATGCATAATTCTGTAATACAATATGAGTTGTTCTGGAACCAATTTCGGAAGATTCATCCAAACATATATACCTAATTCTTGGAAATCAAAATGCGTTTCTCGTTTCAAATCACGATTGAAAAGCTTGTTTGCAGATCGATTCGGAAAAGTCATTCCCAACATTACCAGTGCTTTGTTAGAGATTGCCAAGCACATGTCCACAATCGAAACCAATGCCTCATTATACACTTTTGGTTTAAATTTAATGTCCGGATTTTGATTCGTTGCACGCAAACGATGTAGGATATATTCACTCCGGTAGTCTTTGTATTTCTCCCAAAGATCTTTTGGATTGAATGGGAAGCAAGTTGTCAATATGATTGCAAACTAAGCGCATATTTGCTGTGTTTGAGCAATATTCGATGCATCAGAGATACCAAAGTTGATGATAGCTCCGGTGGTGCATGTAATTCTGACAATTTCACTTTCCCACCCGCACAGCAAATTCCCGGTGTTTCATTCTTAAATTTGAGGGCACTGCAATACACGCATAATTGATCCATTTACCTAATAACCACACTTGGATAAAAACTGTAATCATAATAAGCATTCTAATGGAATGCCTTATATTAATTCAGCGTGCAGTGTTCATCTAGATCGAGCAGTGCATACTCTAACGGTGTCCAGTCTTGTTTCTCGCTGCTCGACTGTTTCAGACAAGTGGGTTTCAGCATGGCTTACTTGAGTTGTTTCGATTCTTAATTCCCGTTACTTGACTGTATCAGATGAACGGGTTTGAGCATTACGTACTCGAGTGGTTTCTAGTCTTGCTTCCCGTAGCTCAACTGTTTCACAAAATTGGGATTACTTTTCCTTTCATGATTGAGGTGTAGATAGACCAAAAGCTTTTCCTTTAGGTGGCTTTATTGATTTGACACGAATGTATTGCTTTGTGACGAATATTAAAAATGCATGTGATATGTAGTACTATCGAGTACCCACCATGCGCTGCAAATCCTCTCAAAGAAAGAAAATGTTTACATTTAATTATTGTAGAGCTTATAAATACACAATGTTTTTTGTTTTTCCGTCAGATCAGAAGGTTTTCCGACGCGAGAGCAGGCCACATAAAGCTGTCCATGGGAGAAGCATGGGTTTTCCAAATTTAGTCCGCAAACTTGTAGCGATTGTCCCTGTGCTTTGTTGATGGCCATTGCAAAAGCGAGTCGCACCGGAAACTGCAGACGTTTGAATTCAAATGGCATATCTGTTGGAATCATTGGGATGCGGGGCAAAAGTACATCTTCTCCTTTAAATTTTCCATTTAAAATAGTAACTTCAATGATATTAATCATCATGGTTTTCACTGATAGCTTGGTACCGTTGCAAAGTCGTGGTGGATTAATATTTCGTAAAAGTATGATAGGTACGCCAATTTTCAGTGTTAAAATGTGCGACGGAATGCCGGGCAATTCAAATGAATTCAAGAATTATGTTGGATAATTGACAACTTCGTCTTGATTCAATACAGTGTCGATGGATTTATACGTTGTCGTTTCGCCAGGGATTTCATTTTGAATTCTTAAGTTAAAGGCATTGACATCGTTGTTTTTGGCTGCTAATATAGCACGTGCACTGAGCCACTGATGATTTTTGTAATTTTGTACGATATTTGGAAAAACGTTTTGAATCAATTCGTCAATGTTGGCTGTAAATTTACAGAAGCTTGTTGGTAATGTGATACATTTTGTTGATTCATCTATTGCCATTTTCCCATTCCTAATGTCCAACAATTGTTTTGCAAAACGTTCAGCGGATTCATCATTGTGTAGTTTTACTCGCATATTTGTCTTCAAAGTTAATTTCTGTACATGTTGCCATAATACTGATGATTTGAGACATGCATTTAATTACTCAGCCGCTGTTGAACGTGGTATAACGGGTAAAGTTTGTAGAAAATCTCCTGATAATAAAATAAGTGCGCCACCGAAGAGCTGTTCATTTCCTCTCAAATCTTTTAGTGTACTATGAAGCGCTTCAAATGTTTTTTGTGTGCCATAGTACATTCGTCCCATATAATGAGTTGGCACGATTGGAGTAATTTACCCATTCCGGAATTTTTATTTATATTGCATTTTGGTGTCTCAGTTATTTGCATATTCAACGGCAATTTCAGTGCTGAATGGGCTGTCCGGCCACCATCCAAAAGAGTTGCTGCAATTCAAGATGATGCGATAGCCAGTGCAATATTTTTTTGTGATCGTATTGTCGCCAAAATAAGTGAAATTAGGAAAGTTTTTCCTGTTCCGCCGGGCGCATCTAGGAAATATAGTCCACCAATTTGTCTGGTAATTGCATGCATAATTCTTTCATACACTATGAGTTGTTCTGGAGCCAATTTTGGAAGATTCTTCTGAACAAATGTACCTAATTCTTCGATGTCAAAGTGCGTTTCTCGTTGTAAATCCCGATTGGAAAGCTTGTTTGCTGATCGATTCGGAGAAGTCATTCCCAACTCTACCAGTGCTTTTTTAGAGATTGCCAAACATATGTCCTCAATTGAAACCAATGCCTCGTTATACACGTTTGGTGTAGATTTATTGTCCGGATTTTGATTCGTTGGACGCAAATGATGTAGGATGTCTTTACTCATGTCGTCTTTGTATTTCTCCCAAAGATCTCTTGGATTGGATGGGAAGCAAGTTGTCAATATGATTGCAAACAAAGTGCGTATTTGCTGTGGTTGAGCAATATTCGATGCATGAGAGAGCGAAGTATCCCAATGAGCATCGTTTTCCAAAAGTTTTAATTCTTGGCAAGCTTCACGATAAGTGGCACATACTTGACCGTCTACTGTTCTCAGTTCTTGGAAGGATGTTGGTCCACGTACGTTGATTAACAGTAATCGCAAGTAAAAGCATTCTGCATTATTTGGGTGAACAGTGTACATACGGCCTAATGCGTCAGCTGAATATAAATTGGGGTGTTCTTCAAATGCTTTACCCTGTTTGCGACGTAGAAAACTTTTCGCTGATGCATTCCATGTGTAATATGTTGGCACTTCAGATTAAAGTAGCGTTTTTGCAAAAATATCATTCTGGCACAATGAGAAAAATGCAGTTAACGTTGTTGACGGAGGTGACACTGCTCTTACACGTGCATTTTCTGTTGTAAAGTACACTCGCTGTCCGTTTTCAAGGTGCACTGCCAAATGAACAACTGTTGGATGGCGTTCATGGATTGGAAATGATAAAATGCGCCATACTGCTTCATTGCTATTAATGTAGCGTCCAAGTTGATATTGGTAGACTTCATCCATTGATCCAGATTTTTTTCCACTCCAAAAACTGCCATATCGCTTCCTTTGTTAACATATTTGCAAATTTACTTGATCGATTTCACCGAATTGCAATACTCTACATTGATGTGTGCTTTGAACGTTTTCGAGAGTAACGGTGAATACGGTACAACCCAACGATTATCGACTTCGAAATTATTGTTTCGTACTTTTAAAGTAATTGATTTGCCACCATCTTCAGTTGATCGTCAACGATACATTGGATAGCCATCATTGCCAGTGATAGTCACAGCAATTAAATCTCTTGGGTATCGTTTTGTGCATTTCCCATCAGACATGCATGGTGAATTTTTGTTGAGTAATCCACATGGACCATGAATCATGTTTTTGGTGACGATTTCTAATAAGCATCGACCAGTGTTGGCATCTTGTAGTTCTGCAGAAATTACTTTATCAATTTGATCTGGTTTGACTTTCGCGATCAACCAAATTAAAATGTGTCCATGTGGCAATCCTCTCTTTTGCCATTCAACGGAATACATCCAACAGCGTTCCTCTCCAAAAACATGATACTTGACAATAAAATCAATCAAAGATTTCAATTTTTGTTTGAACACACGCGCAGTAATATCGTGACGATCTGATGATGATTGTCCAGTTAACAAAAGTTCTTGTATTTCCCCCACATAGGGTTGCACGTAAATGTAATAAAAAAATATGGGCTTCCATATTAGTGAACATATGTCATTACATCTTGTGCGTATTCAGGTTTGTGACGTGGACTTCCAGTAAATGTCGCAGGTAGTATAACCGTTTTCCCCAGTTCATTTGGATTCACATTGCCATCATTCACAATTGCATCCCTTAAATGTATGTACTCTTCGGAACGTAACTTGCTTTGATTTAATCGAATGTAGAGGAGTCATTAGAATTTCATTTTTTGCATACATATCAACAATGTATTGATGGAATAATTGTCGATATTTCAAGATATGATTTTCGGCACTTTCACGGATCATCAATCGATATGAATAGTATTTCATGGCACTGACTTTCTTATTCGATTCCTCATCTGTCTGTGGATTTCTCAATTTTATGTTAAATGATATCCATCTTCTCCTTGCCAAAATAAAATAGGATATTGCAATCCATCGTATGAGCGATGAGTTTCTGAGACTCGCTGAACATCGCCACTTCTGCGATGAAGAATTATATCACGTGAGTTAAATTCTTCGCCAACTATAATGATCGCCACTTCATCAATTGTTGGTGCATTGTATTGTCTTTCGTGTTGGCCGACAGGTGTTTTGTCTGCTCTAACTATGACTTTGTATTCATCAGTCGGCATCTTGTCAAGTGCAATTCTGAACATTTGAATTAATTCGTTGTGTTGCAAAAATAACGTTTGCAATGCAGCAACGATTTCTCGTTTAGTGCCGGTATTGATATGACAACGTTGATCGATTTGTTCATCAGTATTCCCCATGAAATAAATTTGAAGAAATTTGTGATCTGTGTTTGGCATTGGCATCAGAGATCCCGCACGATGATAAATTTGGCCTTGCACTTTAAATGTTGGCATGTAATTCTCAAACACGATATGTGTTGCACCGAACGATGTCATTTGGAAACATGAATTGTACTTGCGTATGTTTGCCAAGAAATGTTTCGATTGGCTTGTTTTACCTGATACCAACGTTGATAATGGTTCCGGTGGTGAATGTAATTCTGGCAATTTCACTTTCCCACCCGCGCAGCAAATTCCCGGTGTTTCATTCTTAAATTTGAGGGCACTGCAATACACGCATAATTGATCCATTTTTCCAATAACCACACTTGGATGAAGACTGTAATCATAATTAGCATCGTAATGGAATGCACTAAGACTTAATTCAGCGTGCAGTGTTCGTCTAGATCGAGCAGTGCGGATTCTAACGGAATCCAGTCTTGTTTCTCGTTTCTCCACTGTTTCAGACGAACGTGTTTGAGCATTGCGTACTCGAGTGGTTTCTTTTCTTGCTTTCTTTTGCTCGACTGTTTCAGACGAACGGGTTTGAGCATTGCGTACTCGAGTGGTTTCTTTTATTGCTTTCTTTTGCTCAACTGTTTCAGATGAACGGGTTTGAGCAGTGCGTACTCGATCGGTTTCTAATCTATTTTCTCGTCGCTTGAATGTTTCCGATGCGCGTGATGATTTTTTCTTTCGTGCTTGAGATGTTGAAAAACCAATAGCTTTTCGTTTGGGTGACATAATTGATATGACAGAGAATTCATTGCTTTGTGGCGAATATTCAAAAATACATGTGATATCTGTTCTTAGCAATGGTATTTCACAATTAACACAACTTGTTAGGTCACACACAAAATAAGATGTCGCTGTTTGTATTTGATTCAATTAGTTTACAATATTGCTAACTTTAATAATTTTCACACTTTAGGCTCTTCTATCTCAATACACGAAAACCTCACACAATAGGTACGTTCATTGTTGGCAAGGGAGTTTCAGTTGTATAATTTCACATTCAATTACATAAATCATAAATTCAAACGTTAAAATCACGATATTACCATAGTTCATTACCTACGTTGTCAAGTGTGTCATTTAATTACTTAAGAAACCATCGATTCATGTAAAATGTCTTTACATAACACAAAACAACTCCGAAATTATAAGACTCTATTCAAGAGATACTATTAATTTTAAAAAAGAACAACACGTGTTCAACGTCATATCCGATTCTAAAATGCGTCACAAAATTCAAGCTGATTTATAAAATTAACAAAAATAATCTCTACACTAAAAATGAAAAACGTGTTTTTTCTGCTTTACTACAAATGTGTAATTTGTTCAAGGACGGTAGTGTTATGAATGGTTTAGAAATGCATACGATAATTATATAGTTAATAAAAGAGTGGAAAACGAATTTTGGGCCCCCGGCCACAAACGGAATATAGTAGAATTGTTGTATTACTTCAGAAACCTACTTGATATGTCACACACACACAATTTAATGTCACTATTTGTAATTTTTTAAATATCTATCCATCCGTGCTCAGTTTTATCGCAATCGCTTGAATGGTGTAGGAGCGCATACAGTTTGAAATTATATTATAAAGCTCATTTTTAAAAAAAACGAACATAGGGCCCCTGGCTCAAAGCTCAGTGTTATCGCAATCCCTTGAATGGTGTAGGAGCGCATACAGTTTGAAATTATATGTATATAGCTCATTTTGTAAGAAACAAACATAGGGCTATAGGGCCCCTGGCTCAACACTGAATATTTTAAAACGGTTGTAGTAATTTAAGAACCTTTGTGGGCGATAGAACAACATCTCACTAAATTTTTATCGCATCTGAAAAATGGTATAGGAGCGCATAGAAAATTATTTTTTACAAAGCGCATAAAAGAAAAAATAAGAATTTGGATCAACGGCCCAAAACGGAATATTTTAAAAGTGTTGTAATGAATGGTTATGTTTATAGATAACAACTCGTCAAAGTTTTGTCGCAATCGCGTGAATGGTGCAGGAGCGCATACGGTTTGAAATTATATTTATATAGCTCGTATAAGAAAAAAACGTAAATAAGGCCGCTGGCTAAAATTGGAATATTTTGAAAAGTTTATAATAATTTAAAAACCTTTGCGGCTGTGCTTCCAACATCTCACCAAAGTTTTAAGTTTTATTGCAATCGGATTAATGGCGTAGGAGCGCATATGAACATTATTTTTTACAAGGCTCATATTAGAAAAAATACGAATTAAGGGCCAGCGGCCGAAAACAGAATGTTTTTAAAGGTGTTTAAATAACACAAAAAAATGCGCTAGTGCATGGACAACAACTCATTAAGTTTTGTAGCAATCGCATGATTGGTGTAGGTGCGCATACGGTTTGAAAATATATTTATATAGCTCATATAAGGAAACACGAATATGAGACCCCTGGCTCAAAACTGAATACTTTAAAATGGTTCTAATAATTTAAAATCCTTTATGGACATGTTTGCAACATCTCACCAAAGTTTTATATCAATCGGATAAATGGCGTAGGAGCGCATATGAAAATTTTTTTTTACAAGGCTCATTTTAGAAAAAATACGAATTAAGGGCCGTCGGCCGAAAACAGAATGTTTTTAAAAGTGTTTAAATAGCACAGTAAAATGCACTGGCGCATGGACAACAACGCACTAAGTTTTGTAGCAATCGCATGATTGGTGTAGGAGCGCATACGGTTTGAAAATATATTTATATAGCTCATATTTGGAAAAACGAATATGAGGGCCCTGGCTCAAAAATGAATACTTTAAAACGGTTGTAATATTTAGAGACCTTTATAGAGATGCTTGCAACATGTCACCAAAGTTTTATTGGAATCGGATAAATGGCGTAGGAGCGCATATGAAAATTATTTTTTACAAAGCGCATATGACAAAAAATACGAATTAAGGGCCAACGGCCGAAAACAGAAGATTTTTAAAAGTGTTTAAATAACACAGTAAAATGCACTGGCGTATGGACAACTCACTAAGTTTTGTAGCAATCGCATGATTGGTGTAGGAGCGCATACGGTTTGAAAATATATTTATATAGCTCATATAAGGAAAAAAGAATGTGAGGCCCCTGGCTCAAAACTGAATAATTTAAAACGATTGTAATAATTTAGAAATGTTTATAGACATGCACGCATCATTTATCCTAAGTTTTATGGGAATCGGATAAATGGCGTAGGAGTGCATGTGGAAAATATTTTACAAAGCTCAAATTAGAAAAAAAACGTATTAAGGGCCAACGGCTAGGAACGTAAATTTTGATAAGGTTTTTAATCACTCAATTAAAAGGCCTGTTATGTGGAAAACAACTGTGTAAAGTTTTGTCGCAATCGCATGAATGGTGTAGGAGCGCATACGAGACATACAGACAGACATGCATACAAACATTCATTTTTATATATATAGATATATATATATATAGATGAAATACACAGTGATAAGATTTATCTTCAAAACCCAAACATATGTCGTTGTTTTGTTGTTGTTGGTTTTTTTTTTTTGCATTTTTAGTGCCGTGTTAATTTTGACCAATGGAATTATAATTAATTGTTCTTAAAAAATAAGACAATGAAGTAATAGTGCTAATTGCCTATTTAGCCTAATCTCTAAGGTTACTTGATTTAATAACCGCGCATAACAAACTGAAAATGTAATGACTTTAATTAAAACTAATAAATACAACTGATTAATTTCTAAATTAATGATAAAACACAAACGTGTAACGTTTAAATAATTTTTAATTTCTTTCATTCAAAATGGTCTTTTTAAAATTTTATAATGTAATTTAAACGTAATCTTCCAATTTAATTTTACAAGAAAATGCCGGCACTAAATAGCCCTCAGAAAAAAAGGAATAAATTTAATGTACATTTAACCTTCTTAGTTATATAAATATATTCATGGTGGAAAATAGGATGTGTATATTTTTACGCTGATAACAATATATTTAAATCCTGTGACATTACAGCTGTTAGTAAAGATTTACAATCTCTTTTAACAAAAAAAAAAAACAACATAAGTTATCCAAATATCTTAATCTATAGTGTTAACAAAGCATTGGTAAATTTACATAAGTACACACATGAATATCAAAACCAATTGATTACACACATGCGAAAATTTAATTTTGAAAAATGGTGTTTGTCAAGATTTTCTTTCATAAATCTACAAAATTAGTTTTTTAATTAACCAACCAGAAGCAACTATTTTACCAAGGTCCTGTGTAGCTACGAATGGAGATATATTTTCATACTTTTAAAAAAAATATACATTGCTGCCATTGCATCGGCGTCAATCTTTAAAATAATATATAAACTTAGGGTTGTATAATTTTAAAAACAAACATAACTATTGCTTGAACAAAAAAAATTATTCATGAACTTCAAGTATATTTAGAGGTACTGAGTTAGTTGAATTTCTTTCAAACTTTTCAAAACTTTTCATTTTAATTTTTAAAATTTGTCTGGGCAGAAAACGCTTAAAATTTTTCACCCTCTTATAATAAAATGAAAATATATTTAAAAAAGAAGATTTGACAAAACGTACTTTTGCATTGCTCATCGAAGACATCATAGATTGCAACTTTTCACAGTCCATGCCAATTTCCTTCCAGCCTTACAGTCTATAATTGATAATGACTTGGTTATACAGTTGTGGATATGAACAATCTAACCACTCACAATCTAGTCATTTTTATATTCATCTTATTAACTATTGTATTTTGCAATCAGCTGTAATTTATTGCTTCTGCAATTTTTCCATCCCACAGTAGACAAAAGAAAATTTGTGTAACGATATATATGTGAGGGTTATGATGTTACTTGTAGATTTGTAGTTATCGCTTACACTATTCATCAACATTTACACACGTCCATGTTTGTCCAAACAAGTATCAGAGAACTAATTGGATTAGCAACACGACCATTATTGACTGATTAACGTACACATAATAACAAATATCTCTGTAGATCGAAACAAAATATAATTCTTCCTATAACTTCTTCCATTTCACAATCAACAGTAAGATGTTCAATAACTTGATGAATGTAGCAAGTGCTAATACAAAATATCTCATACCGTCTCAGTCCATTTTCTTCCATCCCATAATTCCTTAACTTCTAGATTTTTTTTCTACTTAACAAAACAATACATTATTTTCCGAAACAAAATTGCTATCTAAATATTTGATCTCTGACAATTGGTAACATCTTTGAATAATGATCATATTCAAATCAATGTTTAATAGTTCTTCTATTGAATTCTTGTCACTGAAGAATTAACTTTTGCTTCGTTAAGTAGTACTTATTCGGGGCTGGAAAGGAATGAAATTTAAATATATATATATATATAAACATCATTTAAAAAAATAATATATTAACATTGATCTCAATAAGCCTATTAGTATTATATAGATGGGTAGGATTGCTTAATTTAATGTTTTTTTTATTATAATGACTATAATTTTTAGTCTAAGGCAACCAGTACAAAACTGGAAGGGGTCCGCCTCCAGGGCGGCACACAGGCGGTTGACGACAATGGTTGAAATGGACACCATTTTTTCTGAAAGAGAAAATATAAACATTATAAGATAGAGTCATAATTGAACAATTTTAACATTACTAAGGATGGATCCTATGTGGAAAATCCCTTTACGGCTCTTATCGCCGGTCCAACGGGCAGTGGTAAAACTGTGTTTGTAAACAAGCTGGTGGCACATCTACCACAAATGGTCGGCCCCACCCCAGAGGAGATTATATGGTGTTACGGAGAATGGCAACCGATATACGAGACCATGAAAGGTGTCCAGTTTGTAGAAAGACTTCCTGACTTTGACGAAGGCTCGTTCGCAGATAGGAAAAAGCGCAGGCTAGTTGTCATGGACGACTTGATGTCCGAAACAGATGATAGAATTACCAAATTGTTTACTAAAGGTAGTCACCATCTTGACATCAGTGTTTTGTACATTGTTCAAAACTTATTTGGGGAAAAATAAAGAACAAAGAACAATAAGTCTTAATTCGCATTACATAGTGCTGTTCAAAAACCCGCGAGACGGATCGCAGATTACCCATTTGGCAAAACAAATTTACCCTGGTCGCGTTTCGTATGTGCAAGAAAGTTTTAAAGACGCCACAGCGTCCCCGCATGGTTATTTGTTATTCGACCTTCGGAAGGAAACACCTGATCATCTGAGATTACGCAGTTGTATATTTCCTGACGAACATCAAGTTGTGTACGTACCCAAATAAAGTCATGTCAGAACGCGTTAAAAAGCAAGGAGAAATGTTACGATTCATGTGTCGGGCTAACCCGTCACTTGCAAAGGCCATAGTCAAAAACGCGTCCCCTCAACTCATAAAAACTTTATGTGAATGTTGTCACAATGTTTTAAAAGGTAAAATACCACTTACACCCGCTCAGAAGAGACGGTTGCAGTGACACAAAGCAAGTCTAAGACAACTCACCAAAAAGAGACTATCAATCACAAAACGTAAGCGAATTCTCCAACAAGGCGGCTTCATAGGTGCATTACTCGGGCCTATTGTAAGCGTCCTTAAAGGTGTCTTAGGATTTTAACGATGGCCAAGAAAATGATTTTGATCGATCCCCGTGTTTTAAGAGGCTATGAATCAAAAGCTATACGTACCACCCGATACGCTAAATGGTAGCTTAGGTGAATTGGATATGCAAATGCAAAAAAATTTAAACAGAGAAGATTTGTCACCGCGGGATACCAATGAGCAGTCACCTACTTCCATCTATCGATCTTCCGTCTATAATAAATATAAATATACTAACTTTTAAAAAAAATAATAAAACTACTAAATGTGTGAATTATAGCGCATTTTAAAGTATGTAAAATACCCACTAACACCCGTCTCAAGTCTGGTGTTTAACATCATTGGTCAAAATGCTTGTAATACAAGTATGGTAGAGTAAGGTGATATATTTGTTTTTCAAGCAAACGTTTTAAGTAATGTGTTTAACCTCTATGGTAATTACCCTTGTCAAGCAAATGGTTATTAGATGATGTGTTTAACATCAGCGGTGAATACCCCTCTGAAGCAAAGGTCGGTTTCTTAGGTGCTTAACATTTTTAAAGTAGGTACCCTTGTCAGGCCATGTTTTTAGTCTGTTTTTGCTGTAAAATTCAGTAAACAAAAAGATGTGGATACTAAAATCCTTATTAGGGAGTTTAACTGTTTTATGTACACACTGATAAGTCATTACATAATAATTTTAGCATGTGTCGTTAAAACAACATAAGTGTGCTCCGAATGAGTTCAATTGAATGAAATTGTATTTTTCCATTAGCGAATATTCACACAGCGCGTGTCACGTTCTAATATCTTTATATCTGCTCAATTGCTCCAAACATCTTTTAAAACCACACAAAACTAATAATTTGCCCCATAACTTGAGCCATAGCTTGACTTTTAATGCCCACTGGTCTTATATTTAGTGTTTTTTCTTAATAATTACGTTCATTTAAAATAAATTGAACTTAAAGTTAACATTTTAAATTATATAATTTTTTTACTCAATCATAGTCACTGACTTATTATCGGCTAATGATAAAAGGATATTGTCATCTTTTAGGATCACAGAGGCACACTGCCATCTTTCCCCGTGCACGAACTTTAGCTGACTCCGAGTTCGGGAGCGCGTTTTTTTTTGGGGTGTCGATAATGAAAAAGTAGTCTCCCTCAACCTTGTTTACAAAATAAATAAAATATTTGTTCTGTAATATTAGAATTATGCACTTTAATCTGGGAGGATGTTGGAAAATGTGTGGTTCCATCCAGATAATGTTTCATCTACTTGTTAACACTTCTCAGGTGCACGCCTTATACGTTCTCCTTTATGTTTCCTAATTCTCCAACATATAGGTTTACCACATATTGCCACATTAATCGCCTTATTTGTGTATGTAAATGTTTATTTCATCAAATATTTAAAAAATACAACGAAGAATGAATAAAAACAAAATCAAAAAAATTATATTTCAACATATTTATTTGATCTCATAAAATGTGTCAGTAAATATGTGTAAATATCATACAATGAAAGATACATCTTTATATAAATTTTTATACGTTTATGTGATCAAAATTTTTAAAAATAAATTAATAAAAGAATATTAAAAGTTACACAAAAAACAGTCTTGATTTTTTTTTAACAGCATATAAGTACATGAAACGGATGTGTTAGAATAAATGGTGTCATTATTGGATGTGGTGGTTTTCTTGGGGGAGTGGTGTTGAGGTAGCTTATGTGGTGTGGTAGAGGTTGTTGTCAATTACATCAATAAATGTTTGAAACAGCCGTGTATAAAGTTTTTAAAACATGATATTTTTTTTTTAAATATCCATATTAGAGGCAGTCTCGACCAGTGGTACTAAAATTAAATCCTTCAGAGTTGACCCCACTGTGGATGTGACAGTCGTAATATAACCAGTCATGATAATATCCTAGTGTGTGGACACGAGCCCCACTACTACCGGGACATGTACATGTTGTATATGTGTACCTGGTCTTATCATCACTAACTTTGTACCTGTTTATCCACTGTCCTACGGATACCTGTTTAGGACAGCCATGGGGATGGGATACAATGAAGATCAACTTGTCCTTATCTCTAGAAATCATGTATTTGTAGTTTACTTTCTTCCATAAATCACACCAGTGGTCCACCATTTTGTACAGTTTATCTAGTAAATCTACATCACATGTCACACATTTCAACCAACACCTATCTACTTCAATGTTTGCCTCAACCACCGTCCAGTCATTAAGAGTGACCAGTGGACTATTTTGCTTGTCATAGAACAATCTACATGTGGTGTTTTTCGCCTCAATGTCATCAAACACAACGTGTGTGGCCGTGTACATGCATACAAACCCCCAGACTTTGCTGGGTTTGTCCGAGTGTTTACATTTCTGACATAGACAAGTTCCCTTATTGTATTTTTTGAGGTCTTCCTCTGTCCACTTGTGTACATGCCACACCATCCCAGTCCCAAGTCTTGTGACGTCACCTTCTTTCTTTTCACAAAATGGATATGGATGATTGGTGTTTGGCCAACACCCTGGTCTTTTTCTACTGGTCATTTTGACAGCCACCCTGACAGTTAAATCGGCTGCAGCTTTGATGCACTTGCATAGTTTTACGTCGCTTTGACATTTAGGCAGGTAATTTTTGTTAAAATCGTTGACAGGTACAAATTGTGTGTGACCTGGATTCTTCTTACAACTATCAAAATCTTTGTGTACATCTGCTTCTCCTCCTTCTGAGATCTGAATTTCTTGTGTACCTGACAAGGTCATTTTAAAGAAAGCACATTTTAATTTATGTGCTACACAAGTCACTCTTTTCTTATCTCTATAAAACTAGATTTCATTAAGTCTCTATATTTATTAAAATAGTTTCTGAGATAAATTAAGATGCAATCATAAATATAAAATATAATGTATTGTGTAAAGACAAAAAAACTTAAAATTAGCATTATCATGAAAGTAACTGAGACATAGAATGCTGTGTTGTATGTATCCATAAGAATGGTTTTAATTCGTTGTATGTTTGTACAACAATGAAAATTACATTAGCAAATAATTACCATGGAAAAGCGTTGATTCATATTTCTTGTTACACAAGTCATCTGTGTCATCTTCTTCTCGACTGTTATTTGTGACATTTTCTCTATCAACGGCAATTGTTCCGTCTTCTTCTTGACAGTTGTCCGTGCAACGTACTTACAAGGATATTAAGTAAATATATTATTAATACATTGAATCTATAACATTTTTCCCTAGACTTTTTCTCTCAATATACAAGCTTTTTTTTCCATATGACTTTACCGTATGAATTGTTTCGTTTATTACTAAAATTGTGTTTTGTTTCTCACATTCTCACATACATAAACTATATTCGTGTTCACTCTCTATTTTAGTCTAAAAAATCTTTACTAGGTCTTTCTAAAACACGTTCTTCTTAGTCTCCCTTACACTCATTCGCATATTACCCGCTTCTTGATACATCCCCACTCTGAATTTTTTACGATATTTTCCTTTTAAATTCAATATTTTTTTCAATCTTTCTAACGAATTAACAAAACAAATGACTTAATAATCTGGTTAATTATTAAGAAATTGTATTTTCTATTGGAGCTAATTTTAAACACTTGCATATACAAGTGCAATTTTACATTCGCTCTTCTCAGAAAAAATGCTAATTTGATCATAATGCGTTTTTTTTTCAAAATTTGTGCGGACGTAATTTTAAAAAAGAAAACTTTTCTATTTTTTTACCTTTAACCGGCAATAATTTTTTTACGGGTATTCCATAAAACTTTGAGTTTGATATTCATTATTAAAAAAAAATAAATAATTTTTTCTCTTTATGAACCACAGTGTGTTAGTTTAGCACACATGTTATAGATTAGGTAATAGGCGACAACAGTTCGTCTCGAAATTAATGTAAAGCTGAACATTGTTTCATTACAGTTAAAGTTTTTTTTTTCTTTTTAATATCTCCCAGTAATTAAGTAAAATAACATATCCTCTCTCTTTTTGTCCTCTCCATTTTCGAAAGGATATGTTTAAATTACATTTTTTTTAAACGGCCGCAAGCTTGGTTGCTTTTCCAAGTGCTTCTTTTGCAACAAATATGGCGTTCGTGGGAAGCAAGTGAAGCAGATTGCAAATATTTACCAAAAATATCTCGCTTTGCAATGATCATTAGACACAAGATCAAATTGTTTTATTTACAAAAAAAAAAAAAAAAAAAAAAAAAAAAAAAAAAAAAAAAAACAATAAAAAAA
>CAXITT010000690.1:229298-254977 GCA_964033795.1 Lymnaea stagnalis | reverse complement strand
AAAAAAAAAAAAAAAAAAAACTCACCGACAAATAGGTACATTCAAACATTTTTTAACATGTGCATGTTAATATTTTCCTCATCTTGATGGATATGTCTTTGAAATCATCAATGGTCTGAACTGTTATCTTCTCAAATTAATGAACTATTTCGATCAATAGAAAAAAATAAAAAGTACTTTTTGTATTTGTCAATTTGGCCATAATGTTTAAAGTATATATTTTTAAAAAAATATCTTATTTAAAAAAAAAATATGGCTATTGTTATAAACTGTGAATTATTAATTATATAAGCAAGAAAAGTAAATAGATATATACAACTTATTTAGTAATCATAGTTAAAAATAAATGTACTGAAAAAATAGTTATTCAAAACCACTACACAAGATACGATAAAAGAAATCAAAGAAATTATAAATAGTTTGTCATCATTTACTTTGAGAATTACACATTTATTTTGAATTTTACTATTTCCTTTAACTTTATACAAATATATTTTTCTATACTTTTTGAGATACGCTATTTAAATGTATGATAAAAATAAATTTATATTTTATTCTTACTTTTTAACTAATTACTATGTATACCATCAGCAAAAAATAAATTACGTATATTTCATATTTTGTTACAAAACTATAATTAAAAATCCCTAAAGGAGTTATTTCAACTAATATTTCAGAAACACAGGAGACAATAATACGCACCAAAAGCATGGGCAATAGTTTGACGAATTTCCTTTAGCGCAGTTATCGAGGAATTTATATCCTTCATCTTCTCTTAAAGGAGTTATTTCAACTAATATTTCAGAAACACAGGAGACAATAATACGCACCAAAAGCATGGGCAATAGTTTGACGAATTTCCTTTAGCGCAGTTATCGAGGAATTTATATCCTTCATCTTCTCTTTGAAAACTCACAGACATTAATTTTGGCGTTTAGGGGAGGGAGCCGGGCAAACTATTTGAAATGCTGTGTTGTCCTTAGCATCGAGTCTGTAATCCAACTTTCAGCTCGATAGGATGAAGGAACGAGGGTTAACTTCGAATATTTTCAAAAAAGCCCAGAAAGACGCACACAAACAAACGCGAAGGGATTGAGATTTTAACAAAATTTAAAAAACAACTTTTTTCGTAAAAATCCTGTAAAAGTCCTCTATAAAATGGAATATTTAGCCATTTAGGTATGGGGCTGAAAATGGGACACATCATGCATTCAAGAGATGCACTTTAATAGCATCTCAATTATTGCCCAACTTGGCTTAAAAAATGTGCACCTTTTTTACGACCCAGAACAATATTAATAGTCTAAGACCCTCCAAATACACATCGTGGATCTATTACTCCAACAATTTAGAAAGAAAAGAAAACTGTTTGAACCAAGCGCACGATATTTTGAATAATACATTTTATTTCCGGTACTTTTCAGGTTTTTTATATTTTTTATTGTGAAATCAGTTTTGATAATTTATTCATCTTACCATTTGAAAACAAAAGACGAACATATTTTAAGGTTTGACTTTTGGGGATACCGCTTAAAATTGACAGTATTTGTTTTTCTCTTCGTTGACATTGTATCCACCCCAACATACACAAAAAAGACCTACTGAGTGTGGACCGCTTCTACAAAACCCTTCCAACAATTTTCCTTTATTTTATTTTATCGTATACTCACTTACTCCCACAAGCACAATTTCCTCGACAGACTTAATTTTCCTTCCTAATATATATCTATATCTATATATCTATATATACATATATCTCGTTTCAAACATAGACGTCTTGTCTACCTTATTAGACCTATTTAGAGTTTTTTTCTAATTCCGTAGCTCATTTCAATATTGTGTTTACATCCGCAGTCCACTTTAACGTGTTGTCTGCATCCGTAGTCTAATTCAACGATTTCTCTACCTCAGTAGTCCACTTTAACTATTTGTCTATCTCCGTAGCCCCTTTCATTTCTGTTTAATGGAATTAAAAAAGAAGTTGTTTTTCTTAAATATGTATAAATATGTTATTTAAAGTTAAAATATAAATCACAAATATGCCAGAAACGATTTGTTAACATATATTTTCTTTTTTGAAATGTCTTTACAAATATAATGTTACAATATGTCTAAGCAATCGTGCGAATTTTAGATAATTTTTAATAATTTAAAAAAAAGAATGATCTATGAAATGATCTATACGATTCTAATGTAGTTTAGTTGGTTTTTTTAAATACTTATTTTCTATAACATTTTTTTCTTTACTACCCCTTTTTTTACACTGAAATTAATTTAATTTCTTTAACATTTTAACATTAACATCTGTAAATAATTTCAGATATGTAAGTATATGGTTTTGACATATTGAGATCTAAATGAACAATCTGCAACAACATTGGGTTATTTATTATTTAGATGAGTTATCAATGGATTAGAGAAGGCTATGTTGCTATGAATTTTAAATGCATTAAATGACTTGAACGACAGTTTCTTATTGAAAATATATTTACAAATTAGGTATTTATCACTTTATAAATTTAGTAAAAGTATATTTTGTATGTAAAAATAGTAAAAATGAATTAAATGCTATAAAAATACAAGGCTAAAATTGTGTGTGTATTTTATTATCATTTTTAAAAGCAATCAATTATATTTATTAATTATCCTTTTAAGAATGGGAAAATACATCATCGTTTCATTTACTATAGTTTAATAAATAAAAGAAACCTTAAGCTTTTGCTAGATAGGCCATTAGCACCAAAACGACATATGCGTGCTTAATTCCACATTGTTTTACGACATTTAGATAAAATTACTTTTAATTTAATTTCGCAATTTAAAAAACGCGCTGCTTTTATTGCAATATATCAATAAAAGGACGGCTTTCAAGCTTAGTAAATGAATGAAATAGCAAAACGAGGTATGTGTGAAGCTTGAATAAGATAACTGGACAAAAAACAAGGATGTTTGGCATAAAGCCTTGCTCAGCCAACAGTAGAAATGAAAATATAACAAAGAACAGAGCAAAGTAGACAACTCAAGAAGTCCCTATTCGTGTCGCCGGAAGTGGGAACACAGGAAGCGAGAAAATATAAATATTGGCACTGTGAAAAATGAAGTCCACAATAATAATGGACCAGAATATCCAGGGATACATCAACACATAGCAATAAGAAAACAGATGAAATATAGGGAAACAGAGAAACATAAGAAGGATATTATTTGATTAATACCATATGGAGCTATGGTGCCAAAAAGCTTAATAGATTTATTTTCCCTTTTAACCCTCTCTGGTGTGTTGCTGCATGAAATCACTGTCGTAATTTGTTGGTGCATGTATATTCCCAGAGACTACAGCATGCTTCAGCTGCAATTACATCCAATGCACCTTTATGTTCTTTTCGTTTGATATCAGAAGAGACTGGGGAAGGTTTACATTGCTCAATAGCCCTTACCTGTGTCAGCCGTAATGTAATATATGTGATTGAGTGCCGTAGATGCCAATCTAGTTACATAGGTGAAACTGGGAGAAAATTGGCTGATAGGTTTACTTTAAAAAAAAATCAAGTCACTTTTTTTAATGAAAAAAATGATAGTAGGCAAATCGAGACAAGTCATACAGGCCAAGACCAAACTTTAATACATGATAACACAGCAATTTATAAATATAAGTTAGATAATTTACAAACGCGACAATCACAATTTAATAACACACAATATTACTTCCCTAGCATAATGTTTGCTTCTCTTTAAGGTGGAAATTTAATTTTTCCACGTGATCAGCTTGGTGGTGCATTTATATTCCCTGAGACTCCAGCATGCTTCAGCTGCACTTAAATTTCGGGTCAACAAGTATCTCTGTTAATTCGTTTAATTTAATATAGCTTCTTGTTCTGAGTGAAAAGTACCGAACTTAAAAGAAATTTCAGACGCATGCCGCTTTAAATATATTTGAAGAGATCTTTAACGCTTTGAATTGAGCTGCAAATCCCTATGGCAATATGGATGTTGTATTTCATAGGTAGGTATAGGCTGTATGGAACCACCCACATGTTATCCACTTTACTTTCCCCATCTTCAACAAAGTTAACATCATCTGGCCTTACTATCTTTGGTAAACATTGATATTGCTATTGATATCGGGAGTAACAATTTGAAAATAATTTTATACATTTGCATTTTTACATAAACGTTGCAGTTGGATTTCATGGATCTTAAAGACCGTGCATCAGAAAGTATCTACGATTTCATGTAGCCTCGTATGGCCATCTTTATCAGGGAGTTCTGCAAAGATACTTTTTTTTTCCATTGTTCAATTTCCCAGTTTTTGTCGTCCCGGGAAATGTATAGTAGCTTGTTCCCATGGCGTAGACCACTTTTTTAACGTGATCATGTGGAACATTGCAACAACATGTCCACAGCTTCAGGTGTTTGGATAAGTCATCATTTAACAATTTCAGTTTTAACTCAAACACGCATGCCACTAAATCAGGCCTTTTGCAAGGTAATGGATCGGGAAGTGTTTGCCATATTTCCTTATCATGGCCATATAATCTTGGTATAGAATCGTTTAAAAAACAAACAGTAAAAACATTAACAACAACCCAATTAGTAGAAATCAATCAATAGAACACAATCTGCTTGTCAAAATCAGTATTAAGAATGTAATAGAAAACATTTTGTGATTGACGAATTGGCGGAACGGAGGAAGCATCAGGTGTGTCAGAACACCAGTAAAACTAGGTTTATATACATTATGTAGCATTGCTTTATTGCAATATATATATAAAAATCGACATTTTGCTTCAAGGCATGTTTAAAGTAAACATTTGGGGACAGACCTTCAAAAAAGTTAGAACCCATGTTAACTGCCCTGGGTACAATTGCACAATTTACATACCAAACCATTGGTATAGTCAATATTACAATCATATTGTGTACATACCAAACTCTGTCAATTGGCAATGGAAGCTATTTTAAAGCAATCCGTATAAAATTGATTTGTGGAATCAAATTCCACTTTATATGTAATTAATGAGTTTTTAAAAAATGTTGGCTTAATGAATTTGGTGAATAAATCGAGCATATCTATTAAATTAATAAAAATAAAAATTTTGGAATGACTGGTAGACGATTCATACCAATGACGGAAATCATGTGACCAGCCCCTTATCGACTGTAAGTTAAAAACTAGTAATGGCATATGCAATAATTTTGATCAATTATTTTTTATCACAACATCACACAATTGATTTTTCAAAATCATACCATAGTTTACTAGCATCAAATGTTGACATCCCACCAACAGATTAGATTTTATAAGTGGGTCATGTATCAAAGTAATGTGACCATGGTCATTGCTAGATTTTGTACCGTCCGTGTAATTTTTGTGCTTTCCGAAAATCACTTCACAAAAACAAGACACAGGACACATTAATCTTCAGCAAAGTAATTTGCTTTTCCTGTGAGTTTACTCGCTAATCACATATTGCTTTCCATGTCACTAATTAGCATTTAAACCGTCCGTAAATTGTAGGCCTAAAAGATCAATAACGCTTGCGCCTTTCTTCTTTGACATTTGTTATTATCCTAACCTCAAGAGGATAAAAATAAAATTCATTTGAAATGATTTTATATGCATTTTTTTCTTACTTTCCTGGTCAGCTGAATTATGTAAGCATTTATTTTGTGCTGATATAATTATGACGTAAGCTCTATAACCGTCTTTTATCAAGACCAACCTGTAACGATCACGTGCCTTGCGGGTATCTTTTATCACAAAAAATAATAACTGTAAAGCAACCTGACAATAGGACACAGTCGTATGTCACTGTGTACAAATTTGAAACAATTATTAAATGGGAACGTATGCAATCAGGTTAGTTGGAAGGAAAAAAATCTGTAAAGCAATGACTAGCAAACATGAAAAAAATAATAAAACAACAAAACAACGATAGTGTTGGCAAGAGACCTTCTAAAGAAAACTGTACCAGGTGCACTCATTGCGCAGTCGAAGAGGGAGAATGAGGCTGTACTAGGCTACAGTACAGAAAATCCCGCACTATTAGGATCACGTTGCGACATCGTTGAAAGACGAGCGTAAATGTTCAAGATGCGATTTTCTCATTATTGTAACTGTTTAACGGCGTACGCATTTAGAAAAATGACTTAACAGACGAAAGTGACCCTAAATAGAATATATCACCAGAACCATGCTCAACTAAAAGTGATATCAATAGGCTTATTTCGTACCGGGGCACGACCTTCCTCCTCTGTTACAAATTTCATGAAATGGATTGTCCTATAATTACAAAGAGCTCCTATCAAAAGTTTGGTATTGGAAAGGAGAGGAGTATTTGTTGCAATAATTGCGTTAAGGAGATGTTCATCATGCCAATGGATGTATGTCCGAGTCGATAATGAACGATAAATTCGGCCCGAACACAATACGAACGTGATAATATAGCACTTAACGATTGAAACAATCTAACTGTAATAACCGGATGGATGTAAAAAAAGTGTCTAAGTCCACATTACTAATAGACACGGAATTGTCTTCACTACGGTGCGATTACGATGCATGGACGCGTAAAATAATTCAATGGACGAAACTAGTTCAAATACGGAGACGTGACATGTACAAATATACTAACACATGTTAAACGCAGCCAGCTTTAAGAAGGAGAAATACTGCACAATGAGTAACTACAAAGTTATGTCAACGACTTCTAAGCAATGTTTTTTTTTAGGCAACACCTCCCCACCCCTTCCCCAAATGGGGGAAAAATTGCCCCCCCCCCCCGGATAAAAAATGTTTATAACGATATAACGAAAATATAATGTTTTTATTTTTAAAAACACTAAATTGTAATTGTTTAAATTTAAAAATAAAATAATCTCTTTTTTTATTTAACCAATTACAATGAGTGGCACTGATGAACTATCGCTAAGCTCGAAATATTTGATGATCCGTATATTTAAGATTAATCTTGTTAAAGGCTTACAGCATTCGATCCTAAATTTCGTACTGGCCGCTCCTGATTTTATGTCAAATACTTTTTTCCCGTTTTTCGTACATCTTTTTTATTTATTGCTACTTCAAAAGTTTACAGATTTGATAATACGGATTAGACTTACTTTATATAAACATTTAGGTTTATAATTTTTATAGTAGTTCTTGTTGGGTATGAAACATTCCCAAAATCTTTTCATATTAAATTACCAAAAAAAAAAATGGTGACTTCTAAAGTCAATAGGTGTCAATTATTGATTGTATTATGGTATTAGGTTTTACAAAATATTCTTACTAGCATTATTTTAAATGTACTTGATTCCATATATATTGAGATAGATCAAATGGAATTTAAAAAAAAAAAAAANAAATACTCCTACATAAACAGATAGAACTGACAAAAAACTTAGTACAAATTCACTGAATTATCCATACCCAAAAACCGAAAAGTATGGAAGATATATCTACTACGCCTTTGAGGCCTAAGTGCGTCATATCATGTTTCCTTACCCAAGCTATATAAATTGCAATAGGCTTTGACATTGATATAGGTTATTTGTGAATTGATGGATCTAGGCCTCACTTGATATCAATACCCTTATAGTTCGTAATGAAAAATCAGTGGATTAAAATTATTATGTTACCGTCCATTAAGGTTCTGTCAAGAATTTTCCAGAATGTTCGATAATTTAAAATGCCATAGCTTTGAGTTGTTTTTTTTTAAAATCGATTTTAATGTATCACCAGAATATAACAGTTACTGATTCATTTATATAGGGCCACTTATCTCAAGCATTACTCAACCATTAGGGCACGTCTTTTAATGTAAGTAAAAATTGTAATAGTTCTGGCATTTAGTAAAATTTTTATTACTGGTATTCAAATATGATCATGTATAAACATGATTTTTCACACTTTTATTATTATTTATTATTCAATTTATAGATGTTTCAAGAAATATGTATATTGTTTCAGCGGGATGTATGTGGTTACATGTAAAAAGGTATTGAAATGTTGGTTTATTTTATTTTACATTTTTACATACTCCTTTTGCTATTTTTTACATTATAACTGAGTCATCATTTTATGAATTACAAGAAGTTTCTAAATTATTCTATAAGCTTCTATCTCTTCTATAATCATTTTAAAATAATATATTAATGATATGCAATCCCACTAGGATAACAATCACAAGGGGAACAAGATCCCATCGAGCAAGAGATTCCATTGGGAAACCGGTTCACATTGAGCTTGGGATCCCACAAGGAAAGGGATCACACCGGGAAATGGAAGCACATTTGAAAATGAAATCCCATATGGATATGGATCCCACTGAGAGGAGGACCCATTGGGTTTTGGGTTTAATCGGGATCAGGCTTGGATGGAGAATTCTAGATCCCATGCTTGGAAATCGGGTCCCAAAACGAACCGAGATAAGTGTGGGAATTATTATCTCTTTGGTGTTTCGTCTCATGAATGTGTTATTAGAGGAGAAAATTATTTTTTTATAGGCCCCATAAAGTTCATTTGAGCTAAAATGCAGTAGAAGTTGTTTTGGTTTTTTTACGCCCAGTGTATTGTATAGTAGTATATACAACACATTTGGATGTAGATCGTAAATAAAATGCTACAACCTCAGCGTTAGAGTAATGTCCTTAAATAGTGTATGTATGACTGATTGTTTCGTAAAAAAGTGTTGTTTTGTTTAACTGACATAACTCATACAGGAATGGTTGTAGGGTGGTATAGCATACAAAAGAGTGACTCTTTTATAGGCTATTAAAAACGAAACATGTTTAGGT
The DNA here is from genome assembly GCA_964033795.1 of Lymnaea stagnalis. NCBI lineage: Eukaryota > Metazoa > Mollusca > Gastropoda > Lymnaeidae > Lymnaea > Lymnaea stagnalis. The sequence continues at coordinate 246,181 of CAXITT010000690.1, read as the reverse complement.
CACCATTCTGCATATTTACTGACGATTCGCCCCAAACAAGATTACCGATACAAAACCAACACTAAAGCATCATGATGTTAAAAGTTAATGGTAATTGCTTTATGCCCTTATGAACATGTTTGAGTATAATTTTTCTAATGATTTTATTGACTTTTAAAAAANTTGTGAACTGAAATTAAGATAAACGACAAAATACAATAAAATAGTCAAATGTCAATATTTTAATGTTAAATATTATTGCAGTGTTTCGATAATACATTGGTAAGTTCTCTTTAAAAAGAAGCCATGTCGTAAACTCTTCTCATTTGTATGCGTATGGCTTTTATTATTTTTTTTCAAAAAAATAATTTAAATTTAAGAAATGTTGAAAGAACTAAATTTATATCTTTTAAAATGGATTCGAATGACGTAAAATGTGTTTTTAATTGAATTGCGAGATCAAATAACTGATATAATTTTAAAATATACATTACAATTGTGAACATATTATATTAAGAAAAAAAAATGTTACAAATTTAAAATGGAACACAATTAAATGAAAGGTTAGTAACAAATATATATATTTATATACATCATATTTTTCAACAAACTAGAAAAGCAGTGTGAGCATATTCTTATTGATTTGAAAACCACATCTACTTTAAGACTTCAATTGGCATATATCAGTTTTTCTGGTAGTAGGAAGCCATGTTAATACAAGTTGTGTGGCAGATTACTATTCTGATGGTGGACAACGCTTATCTAAATTCAATTATTGTATATGTATTGTTCTTAAACGCCAATTTGTTACACAAATATACGCTAATGCACTGAACAATTCATTAGATATTTTTAACAATTGTTTAGTTTATTCCGTGAATCAACATTTTTAGCTACTGTTTAACTTTAGAAAAATATGGGGAAAAGTTTGTTTTTAGTTCTATATCTAAGTTGATAGGCTGCAAAATATGGCAATGCTGTCAAATTTATGGAAGCGTATTTACTTTTGAACTTTTTCGAGGGTAAATGTTGCTAATTTGTTTAATTGAATGGTCATTTTTTTAAAAGTCCAGCTTGCATTTCGTTCGTATTATATCACATGCCAGTTGAACCATTAATTTTTATTTTTTTTTAAATATGTATTGCAAGGTATTTTTTCAATCTTAAATCTCTCAATAAGTAACTTACTTATGTTTTAAGCAGGAAAAATGTTCTACTCTATAGAATCATTTGTTACTTACTAGCTCGTTCCAAAGCTGCTAAGAAACTTCCAATTCTAGATAGAAATGAGCCATTCACTTTATGCATCTATCATATACAGATACGCCAATTCTAACACAATCCTAATGAATTAAAAAAAGCAAATATTTAAGAGTGATATTTCAACACTTGCCATGAAGATCCAATTATATGAGAGCGTGATGAAAGTAAAGAGCTTAACAAGATTACCGATACAAAACCAACACTAAAGCATCATGATGTTAAAAGTTAATGGTAATTGCTTTATGCCCTTATGAACATGTTTGAGTATAATTTTTCTAATGATTTTATTGACTTTTAAAAAAAAAATCAGAATAATCACGATTTCACGGATAAGTACAAGTAGCTACAACCCGAATGAAAAAAAAAATGTCCTAATAAAAGAAATAAGAGACACAATATTGATTTGCATATAAATTGCAGCGTGAGAAAATTCCACGAGAAATGTATTTTTAGAGTTCGGGGAAAAAAGAGAAGCAACAATATCTCACGTAGTATTCTTTGACAGACATAAGGAAAATATCATGAAAGACTATCAGAGACGATTTTCTGATGACTAACAGCATTCTCTATACGACACTTAATTTAATTTTATTTGTCTTTCAAAACCATGGAAAGATTTTGACCTATACAATGATAAGGTAATCCATTTTGGAAAAAATATATTTTTAATAAAATTCAAAGAATAAAAAACAAATAAGTTAAAAGAAAAGTTTCAAATTCTAAGCCAAGGGCAAATAATGGCTTTTTGGAAATAATCTGCGAAACAATGTAAAACACTACGAAATCTTCCTTGACAACACAATCATCCACTATATGCGAAGCAAAATTGAATTTGTCTTGAAATGCGCGTTTAAGCGATTACCAGCAAATTTGCAGAGCTAAGGAGGTAGGAAAAGTATTTGGGTAACCTGCACTTGCATTCAAGTTGACCAGATTGCGAAGAGTGGATTAAGGAGACGAGTCATGATTTGACCATCTCTTATAGCCAACAGCTAAACAGCTAGGGTTTTTATTAATTACCTCAAACGAAACTGAATTAATTGCTGTACTTTTGAGTCAAGTATCGCCACAATTTTTACAAGCATATATATGAGCATGTATTATTGTCTTTAATCTGTTATTAGTCAGATTGAATTAGGTAAAGTTTATTTACGTGTTTAAGATTGTTAATTATTTGCTACAAGTTTTAGTAGACTAACATCAGTATTTAATAATTGGCAAGAAAATCGTACAAATGTTGATTTAAAAAAAACACCTTAAAAATACATATAAGGAATAATTGGAAAAAAAGGCAAACTAAATAAATAAAGTGTCCTCGTTTTATAGCCATTTTAATTGTTTCTATAGTATAGTAGTTACTATCCTAATGTCTCATTTGTATTTTACTTAGTTAACATGGTTTTAATATTATTAAAGCGCTTAGAGCTTTAAGGTAAGCGCTATATATAAAATGCCTAAATAAATAAATAAATAAATTACATTTCTTTTAATTTGAAAAAAAATTAAAATGGAATTTCATTGTAATATAAAAATTTGACACAACACAAATACAAGGGTTTTTTTTAAAGGAAATATTTCAGGCAATCAAAATTAATTTTTTTATACGTACAAAGAAAATTCTAGCTTTTAATCTATAAAAATGATTGATGCATTCATTAATTATGATAAATCTCAATTTCATACATTTACCTCAAAACAATAAAGGACTTTATGCCCTCTCGATCATATTTTCGTCAAATTTACCTGTCAAATCTTTTAAAAGCACTATTTTGTTTTACTAAATAATGCGTTCAAAAAAAATGTAACGAAGAATTGATTAAATTTGAATAAACTTTGATGCGAATTCTGATCTAAATTTGATCTTGTGAACTGAAATTAAGATAAACGACAAAATACAATAAAATAGTCAAATGTCAATATTTTAATGTTAAATATTATTGCAGTGTTTCGATAATACATTGCTAAGTTCTCTTTAAAAAGAAGCCATGTCGTAAACTCTTCTCATTTGTATGCGTATGGCTTTTATTATTTTTTTTCAAAAAAATAATTTAAATTTAAGAAATGTTGAAAGAACTAAATTTATATCTTTTAAAATGGATTCGAATGACGTAAAATGTGTTTTTAATTGAATTGCGAGATCAAATAACTGATATAATTTTAAAATATACATTACAATTGTGAACATATTATATTAAGAAAAAAAAATGTTACAAATTTAAAATGGAACACAATTAAATGAAAGGTTAGTAACAAATATATATATTTATATACATCATATTTTTCAACAAACTAGAAAAGCAGTGTGAGCATATTCTTATTGATTTGAAAACCACATCTACTTTAAGACTTCAATTGGCATATATCAGTTTTTCTGGTAGTAGGAAGCCATGTTAATACAAGTTGTGTGGCAGATTACTATTCTGATGGTGGACAACGCTTATCTAAATTCAATTATTGTATATGTATTGTTCTTAAACGCCAATTTGTTACACAAATATACGCTAATGCACTGAACAATTCATTAGATATTTTTAACAATTGTTTAGTTTATTCCGTGAATCAACATTTTTAGCTACTGTTTAACTTTAGAAAAATATGGGGAAAAGTTTGTTTTTAGTTCTATATCTAAGTTGATAGGCTGCAAAATATGGCAATGCTGTCAAATTTATGGAAGCGTATTTACTTTTGAACTTTTTCGAGGGTAAATGTTGCTAATTTGTTTAATTGAATGGTCATTTTTTTAAAAGTCCAGCTTGCATTTCGTTCGTATTATATCACATGCCAGTTGAACCATTAATTTTTATTTTTTTTTAAATATGTATTGCAAGGTATTTTTTCAATCTTAAATCTCTCAATAAGTAACTTACTTATGTTTTAAGCAGGAAAAATGTTCTACTCTATAGAATCATTTGTTACTTACTAGCTCGTTCCAAAGCTGCTAAGAAACTTCCAATTCTAGATAGAAATGAGCCATTCACTTTATGCATCTATCATATACAGATACGCCAATTCTAACACAATCCTAATGAATTAAAAAAAGCAAATATTTAAGAGTGATATTTCAACACTTGCCATGAAGATCCAATTATATGAGAGCGTGATGAAAGTAAAGAGCTGTGAAGACTTTAAAAAAATATTAATGAAACAAACAGGCTACCTGTGACAATATGAAGATGACACAGTCAAGTTTACAAACAACAACATAAAAAAAAAATAACAAGTACACCATACATGTAAAATATTTTAATGATAATCCTTAAGAACATACCAACAAAATATATTGAACTAAATAGCAAATGACAATACACTTGAAATAAAATACACAATACAAAGCTAAAACAACAAAAAATTAATAAAGTACTTGGAATTTGTGTGTAATTTATTTTTAATCAGGAAGCAATGACAAAGCAAGCGTGTATATGATATTTTTTTAAATTATAAAATAAATTTCTTTTGATGCTAAAACGTTTTTCTATAATTTCTTCAGCATGCGTGGAAACTTAAAAATAAAATCTTTATATAATCTCACAGGATGGGGTAGCAGATTAATTTAAATAAATAGCTTGTATTTAAAATGCAATTCTATTAAAGAAACATTAACGCGTTGCAATTAGGATCCACGGCCTGCTTTACTTTATTTTTAGTTTTGGAAATACATTTTCTACAATACATTTTACACGAATGTTTGGAAGGTTTGTGTTGCTGTTTTTCATGCGTCTAATTAATTGTCGTTTGATTAAATAAAGCAAAAAGGAAATCATGTACCACACGCATATACTGAGGCTAAATAAGTTTCAAATTGCTCTAAAGTATAATTGTTTAATCATTTTTTTAATTCAATACCATTTAAAAACAAAACAAAACAAAAACCATAACTTAAACGTCGCTTATACAGTATATTATTCAGAGTTCGTAATGCCATACTGCTATATACTATGATTATTTTAAAAAAACATGTATAAGATAAAAATCTATTGCTAAGGAGTTTTAATATTTTTCCTATCTTCAGTTTGGTGTCCCCTTCCAAAAAAATTATAACAATTTCCTTATTTGTGTTCAACATTTAGCTGGAGGAATGGAATCACATAAAGACAAGAATGTATACTTTTATGAAAAGAACACAATTTTAGCTTTTACCTATAATACAACTGTATAACTTAACCAACGTTGTATTTAGTGTTGAATGACATACATTATTGGATTACATCAATCGGATATGTACCTTTTATAAAGTATAATTAAGGCATGGAACATTATATAAAATGTGTGTTCCATCCTTTAATCAAGTTAGAATATTCGGAAACACGAGAAACTAGAAAATCTTCTCAAACTTCCTTGATTATAGCTCCTGATCATGAGTTCCTCATCTTTGAGGAGCTCTTCAACAGCGACAAGACAAGCATTGGTTTCCTTATCATTGACTACCACTTGATTGATAACATTACATGAAGACTTTATAGGCTGCTGTTTAACTAGATGTAACATAACCTGTCCTGAGCATTTTTCTACACACACACTGATAAGGTAAACGCCATTACTAGGTACAGTGAATTTACCAGTTGATGGGTCAAAGTGATTTCCGTGGTTTAGCCGTACTTGAGTAAAACAGTGGACGGTCTCACCAAGTTTAAACTCAGATCCATTGCTTGAAACCAGAGCTGTGAACCCTTCAGGCCGTTTTGAGGGCAGATTGGTAGGTGCTAGAATATAAGCACAATTATCAACTATGATTAAGAATATTTAAAGTTTAATCAATTTGAGATGTTGATAGCTTTAAAATGTGTATAAAGTAAAAGATTTTAATACATTCATGCAGTTATGAATTATTTTAATTTTTTTATTGAGCAACAAATAAATATATTTTTCATTAATTTTTATATTTTAAAAAAAAGGTAATTTACTTACTAAAATACTTAATCATTCCATGTACCGGTATCTCAGGAGATTTTAGTTCTATTTTTTCCACCTTGAATGTTAAAAATGTAAGTTAAGAGTCTCATTTGTTTCATAGAGTTTAGAAAAGAAATTTTAACACGTTTTTTCTCCAAACATGTATAAAAACCAATTGCATGCCGTTTTATTTCTATTGTTTAACATGTTCAACTTTAATTGGTTATGATCAATTGATCTAATGAAATTAAAATTGTATTGTTTTGTTATGATGTTATCAAAGGCCTTACCCTTTTAAATTGTTCTTCTCGGGCTAATTTATTTACATTTAAAATATTCCTCAGCTGTTCCATGTGTATCATCTTCTTACTAAATAGCTGATATATCAATCCAAACTGAAAAAGTAGGTATAAGCATGTGACATTTATGTTACTTAATTTAAAGTCAATATGGTCTACTAAGAGCTAAAATGGTAAAAGTAAATAAATCTTTATTTTATTTTGATTAAAATAAATGCTGTTTAATAATTTAAAAAAAAATTAAAACATCATTGTCATTTCTTTCCTGTTTAAATATAACCCTTCTATACATTTTAAATGTTAAAAATTTATATTTCAAAAAGAGCCTTCAAAACAATACGCATATTTTTAAAATTTATTTTGTTGTAAAAGTAAAATTTAGGGGACTTGCTTTTTTTTTTTTTTTTTTTTTTTTTTTTTTTTTTTTTTTTAATTTTTTTTTATTAAAAAATAACTTTTTCTCCCAACTTCAATAATTTTTTTTTTTTTTTTTTTTTTTTTTTTTTTTTTTTTTTTTTTTTTTTTTTTTTTTTTTTTTTTTTTTTTTTTTTTTTTTATTTAAATTTAATTTAATGAGAACTAACCTGATCCTCCAACGTCAATAACTTTTTATTTATGTTTTCTGAGTCAGACTTCAATTCATCAACAAAAAAGTGTAATTTAGTATCTGTTGATTTCATCTCAAGTGAAAGTATTTCGACATCAGTTTTTACAGTTGATGCAAATTCGGTTACGTCTTTTATTGCATCATTTGTTTCCATTAATCGTGTTTGGAGGAATTCAATATTTAGATCCAAATCTGGTATGAATGAATAGTGTGTATACAATTTTGTTGGCATACTTTCTAGAAAAGACATTACAAAATAAGAAATTATACTAACGCTTATAAGACATGCGTTTTTTTCTTCATTTTCTAATATAAAAGTAGTGAAGATCAAAATATACATTTACTGGGCATTTTAACAGAGAAAAAAAACCATTTTAATTAAAAAAAAAAAAAAAAAAAAAAAAAAAAAAAAAAAAATTTAAAAAAAAAAAAAAAAAAAAAAAAAAAAAAAAAAAAGAACATTCAATTTTTGTTGTAAATTATTATTACATTCAAAAATGATGGAACATTTAAAATAAATAAATAATATATACTTTACAAAATAAGAAATTATACTAACGCTTATAAGACATGCGTTTTTTTCTTCATTTTCTAATATAAAAGTAGTGAAGATCAAAATATACATTTACTGGACATTTTAACAGAGAAAAAAAAACATTTTAATTAAAAAAAAAAAAAAAAAAAAAAAAAAAAAAAAAAAAAAAAAAAAAAAAAAAAAGAACATTCAATTTTTGTTGTAAATTATTATTACATTCAAAAATGATGGAACATTTAAAATAAATAAATAATATATACATATATACAAACATTTATGTATTTATATATATGCATATATATATACATATTTATTGATATATATATATATATATTAAAACATATATTGTATATGTATTACAAAAATAGAGCGTTATTAAATCTAAATGATGTAATTATTTTACGTTAAATTGGTCACAAAGTCAGAAAGTTTTTGAAACAAAAACTGTATTTGAATTGGTATATTTCTATCTTAAATGGAGTTAATATATTGCTTTAAAAAATTTAAAAAAATAATAATAAAATCAACAACAACTTAATCAAAAAAAGAAAAACAAAGTAATTCTCTATTTCACACAAAGCAGTTAGATGTCAACCAGAGAGCAGGACTACTTGAGGGGCACTTGTTAAAAGTTTGTACCTGCCATTTTTGAACAAGGTTGTTGCTCTGGTTCAGTTTCTGCTAAATTTTGTTGACCGCATGCTTTGCCATCTTCTGATGCAGCCGTATCATGCTGCTGATCTCCTTGAGAAATAAGTAGTAAATACATATACATGAATTCAGCATATTTATAAGTAAAATCACGCTTACTCATATTAGGAGCTTTTGTATTACTTGAAACAAGAAAAACTTTTTGTATTTTGTTTTTAAATTTTGATTGACTAAGTAGCCATTTTTGTTTTAATTTTTTTTGTTTATGCAAAGAAAATACGTACTTAGTTTTATTAAAACTGATATTAGATATAAATAAAAGTTTGTTTGTGAATATTAAAATTTCTTCAAATGTGTATTAAAACATAAGGAAACATGGGGGAAAAGAAATCAATATTAAGACATTTTTAATTTTTGATTTGAAACGCAAATAGATTTACTCTTTTAAAGAGAAATCTTTATGTCTTTTGCTTGTTATAAGATGTTTGAGTGGTTTAATATTAATGGACTTCAAAGCTATAATATTACGATAGAATTCTAAACATTTTGTTGAGACATCCCTGAATGTGCATTCAATAAGTGAGCACATCTCTATGAAGCTACTTGTCTTGTTTCCTCCGCCATCAATCCAGACTTTGGTGTCATGAATAACCTAAACCATGGAATATACATAGTCTTTTACAGCCTAACTATCTAAACAATCATATAGACATAATTATTATTTTTATTTTCCATTATGTTCCTTAAATGTATTTATGTTTAGTTCTTTATTTAATTCGCTATATGTATGTTTTGTCTGGATTTATGACGCTACAAAATCTATAAAATAATAATAATAATTTAATTTGTGCAATTTTAGTTCATTTATTATGATGCATGTTTAATGTATCAATAATGATTCCTAAAGGGACACTTCGTAATGTCAAATAAGGACTCTTAATGTTTTTTTTTTAAATTTTTATTTATTTGTATTTTTTAATTATTTCCAAAAAATGCTTTAAGTTTTTATGTAGGCCTACTGTTCAATAAAAATTATTTTAAAAAATGAACCCACAATAACGCACGCTAATGTATAATTTAGTTACGTATATATTTACAATGTCAATCTGATCAACCAGAGAAATCAAGTGATCTTTATGTGCCTCCAAGTGCTTCAGTTGCGTTGAAACTGTATCCACTTGCCAAACCGGTCGCATCTGTGTAGAAATAAAGATTTCAAAAATGTGATACAACAATGTATCCAACATAATTATTTTAACCATATTTTTTAATTAAAAAAAAAAGTAAAATATTACTTTCCTTCCTCGATGAGTGAAATGAAAGTGAAATTCAGTTATTGTTGGTGGGAAAAAATCCACAAAGCACTTAGGTTTTAAGCTGGTTTTCCCAAGAGGTCATAAAGGGTTTTCCCGATTTCATCTATTTGAGCTACCTCCAAAAGCTTTTAGAATGATGACAAGGGACCAAAATTCAAAGATGTCCATCTCACTAACATTTTCTTTTGCAAATTTACTCAAATTCTTATATTTATTATCTGAAAAATCAAAACGCAGTCACGTAAAACCTCTTGCAGGCGTTATTAAAAGATTTTAATTTTTCTTTAGTGTTTTTACCCATCATGAAACTGTTTCATGTTGGTTTCTTGTATAGAGCATACTCTGTGACAATTTTGGATAAGTTTGAATCTACATTCCCTAAAATACGATAATGAAGATGCTATTAAAATTGATAACCAAAATCAATTACTCGAGAGAAAAAGAGCATGTTCTCGTAAGCCATTTGACAAAATGTCAACAAGCAGACACATAATGAAATAATACATTAACAACATGCATTTAATTAAAAAAACAGCAACACAATTTTCTTTCTCTAAAAAGTTGTTAATATATTGTTTTAAAAGTACATAAAACGCCAACTTAAGTATTTGTTTAAGTCCTTTATTTACTAAGCTTTTGTTCGTGTTTCTATTTATTTATTTATTTATTTTTTTTGGTTGTAAAAAGTTTCGGACGCCTAATGGACCTACTTCCCTTTAACCTATGGATGTGCCATTTGGCATATAGACTATTTGCCGATGACTCGTTGCTTTGTCAAACAATATGTGTTTTTCGTTGGTCTAATGCAACCTTTATGTAATGGTCGTTCAAACAGCAAGGTGTAGTGACTCACAGATTGAGAACCACCGATCTAAGTCCTTCAATTTGTCCAAAAACTCTTAACATTCATGTTTACTTTAGAGCTGATGCCCCTTGAATTATAACTATTTTTTTTTCTTTGTTTTGCGAGGTTATCGTTACGTTGTTTTAATCCACACCTTAATCGCTGGCTTCACTTCTCAGTCACAATATCGTTCGGGGACTGTAATGATCACTCAGTGTTTCAATTTGATCCTAGCACAATTTTATATCTTTTGAAAGCTCTTTTTATCTATTCTTTGTGTTGGTCAGAAAAAGTTTTCAGCTCATTGCAGAGGGCAATCAATTTGCAACAAGTTGACTAGTTAAAGATTTTAATAATTAAATGAATGTTTATTTTCACTATTTTCTTTACGAGAAATATCCTAGCATTTGAAGTCACGTGACAACTAAATCATGGATCCATAAGTTGTTACAGATGAAAAGGTAATTAAATGTACACAATTACGTTTTAACAACGGCAAGGACTGCACCAGGTCTATTTTAACAACGGTTTTGATTGTACACAATTCTATTATAGAAACAGTATTGTCTGTACTTTGTTCATATTTTAACAACGGTATTGACTGTACACAATACGCATTTTAACATCAGTGTTGACTTTATAAAGTTCTCACTTTAAAAACAGCATTTATGATACACAGTTCTTAATTTAGCAAAGGTTATTAGATGAACAACTTTTTTTTTTCAAGACAGTTTTTAATGTACGCAGTTCTTGTTTTAAAAAAAAATTATGCTAAAGTACACATAACTTATTGTGAAAAGAACGAGATCATTAACGAGATTATTTACTAAACATTAAAGTCGAAAATTGAAGGAAGACTCTTTCAATTTACAACACACAACAAACAACGCATATTCAAATACTTCCATCAGTGGCGAAGACACATAACTTTATAAACACAGACAAATTTATCTACTTGTAATGTCACTTTAAATTAAAAAAAAAACTCTAGAAAACAAAGTGACAAACCTTTTATAAAATGTAATACTGAAAAGGGGGAGGTGGGGCTGAAAATTTGACAATACATTCATACAAGTAAAGCATATTATAAGAAACGCAATTATCCCGCAAGGCTCGCAAACAAAATTATCTAAACATTCCTGAACTATATCAATACTTTAATGACCATTTCGCTTTTTATCCACATATTTATTACACCAAACATGACAGAAAAAAATATAGTACGCACCAAACGCAACTGGGTTTTTAAGAATCTGATTTAGCGTATTTATAGGAAAGTTTACTTCATGAAATAAATGGCATCATATTTCATTCATTTTACCTTAATAAAATGGGGGAAAAAAAATTGTCCGGTGGGGGGGGGGGGGAGTTCAGAGGCGAGGCTGAACATTTAAAAATATGTTATCATCGACAATAAATTCATGGGATGAGTGTCAGTTCGACAGGTTGGCGGAAACAGGGTCAATTTGCCTTCACAAATTTTGCAGCCAGCAGCCACGAAGAAACAGAGAGTAAATTAAAAGATATAAATATCCTTTTTTTTAATGGAATTTAGGCGCCTTATAACATGAGTATGGATTTGTCAGTTACTATTTCTTTCACTCTCGCTTTATCATATTTTTCTCTCCTTCTCTCTTTTTTTTCTTTTTCAAATCTTTCTTTCTCTCCCTTATATCTCTTCCACTCCATCGTTCTAACTCTATATCTCTCTCTTATGCATTTTTTTTTCCATTTCTTAATCAATCATTTTTTTATATCATTCTTCTCTCTTTCTCCTTCTCTGTCGTATTTCTCTTCATATTTCTATCTATCTCTCTATTCTAACAATTAAATTCTTTGTCACATTCTTTTTGTCTAAAACTCTATCCCTCTTTCTCTTCACCGTTATATCACTCTACATAATCTCTTTCTACCTCTTTATTCTCACTGTTTAACTCTTTATCACATTCTTTCTAAAGATTTCTGAGTTTCATAAAACCAAATGCAATAAGAAAAAAAAAATCAAATATTTAGTATTTTTTTCTCTCACATAAAAATGTTCTTAAAAAGTTCTGGAGGAGTAAACATGTATTGTTAACGTGAAGAACTCCAATGTAAATGTTTAGTTTTGTATGCATTTTACAAGGTATGCATATTAATCATAGACTAAGTTAAAGAACTCACCTGTTGAAATGAGATACTCCATAACTGTAACGGACTATGTTTTCACATGTAAACAGAGAGGTAGCATGAGTGGACAGTGAGTGTGTTCACCAGGTTTTTCCACGGGGAGAGACAATCAATGTGGATTGTATTTTTGAGAACAAATGTGAACTCCACGTTTTTGGAGAGTAAAATTATGTTTTTGTCAGAGCGGTTGTTTTGCACGCTTTGCTGGTAATAAAGTATGAGTTGACTGAGATAGTAGAGAGCTGAGCGCAGAGCAGTAGAGTCAGTCAGTAGCGTGAGAGCTGTGAGATTAGACAGTTGAGCTGAGTTATAGTAGTCTGAGGACGTGTCTTTCTTAATGATGGAATACTATAGATATATATGTGAAATTACATTCATGCAAGGATTATTTATTAATATTATCAATATAAAGTGTGTTCAATAAAGTACTGTGAGTTTTAACTAGAATTGAGCATTCTTCTTTACGTGCCTGAATAATAAGTGAAAGAATGAAGAAGACTGAGTCGGCATCCTGAAGCGTTAATATAAGTAACCATACTACTGACATAACCCACAGCATAAGAAATAACATCCCACGCCATGTCAGAGTAGAAGTGTGTTACAAATGGTGTCAGAAGCGGTGTAACGACGATGCGTTACAAATATTGTCAGAAGTGTCAGAACAACGATGTATTACAGAACATTGAGTAACAATGATATATTTTAACATTCGAATCGAACGTCATTACGCCCGAGTATTTGTCAAGTCTGAGAAGAGTCCACGACACACAGAGCAAGCTGACAACGATTGAATTTAGGTCAGTCACGGGAGTCAAAAGTTGAGAGTTCAAACAGCTAACTGGTACACTGTTTCAATTATATAACAGTGGAGTGAATATTCTCGTGGAAGAAACAGCAAGAAATCTATTTTACAGTTATTAGTCAACGAAAGAGATGATCCACACAAAACCAAAAGAAGTCTGATGTCATTACAGATGAGATGTTTTATCAAGACAGCGGAAGTAAGATTTCCCCAGCATAATCTTTACTTTATACAAGCCGCACAGTTCAAGTCAAGTAATTCTTCAAGTAATTCTTCAATTACTCACAAGTGCAACAGAACCGGAGAGAAATTAGACAATTTTCAATTATTGGATTATCACAATTACACTATTACGCAAGGTACTTACATTGGAGTATTGCAGCAATTTGTGGTGTAACTTTTCTCATTGGATTATTTTACACAAGTACACTACCACATAGGATTATCTACTACCTAGAAGGAGCATCTACTACAGAGGATTATCGATTACACAGAAATCATAGCGTCACAGAGGAGCAGAGGTGACCAACTACGGATTTCTTTTAAACACTTGGTATTTATGATATTATTATGTGTTATATATTGTATGTAATTTAAGACTTTAAAAATCTACTTATATCATACTTAATTAGATTAAGTAAATTTTTTACTTTTTCTGTGTAATATAAGTTTAATTTTAGAGTATACTGTAGGGACATCCACGGTGTTATCTTTCCTAGGGAAGTTTTTTTATTAAAACGGTAAAGGTTTCTTCTGGCCCTATTTATAACACTGTAGGATAATTCTGTGTTAGCTGTGAAGTCTAGTTTAAACATTGTCATAACTGTTGTTTTTTAGTAGATCTTGTCATATTTGTACTACTTGTCTTGTCATTGTTATACATATTGTCAACCTACTGTCATATTTTCTACTATCTTGTGGTCCATAAACTACACAGTACTTTTGTATTTGTTGTCTCATTTGTATACATGTAAACGTCTACATATCTGTATTTATGTTGTGAAGTAGACAATTTAATTATTTTAAATTTTTCTTACACTTATTTATAACTTATAATTCATGTATCAACTTGCATTTGTGTATACATTCATTAACATGTAGATATATGAAATATCGTAAACTATTTTAATTGATAACCAAAGAATAAGGAGATAACTGATATACTGATACATAACAATATAATTTTAGTTACTCACATTACACATAAAAATGGCAGAGTACTTGGAATTATTAGAAGTAGGTGAGAAGCTTGGCTTGAAGCAGGAGAATTTAACTGACTTCGTAACTAGGGAGATGGACAAAATACGGAACAAACAGGAAAGAGACAAGGAGAGAGATAGTCAAAGACAGAAAGAAGACAAAGACCGACAAGACAAAGACCGAGAAGCTAGAATGTTAGAGAGAAACGATCTTAAACAAATAGAGGAAATGAAATTAAAAGGACAAAAAGAAATAGAAGAACTTAAATTAAGGGAACAAGATATGAAAATAAGAGAGGAAGAGCTAAAACTAGAAAGAGCTAGGATAGAATCAGGACAGCATACTACATCAACAAGCAATAGGGAAACCAATAGTGCATACAAACCTAAATTTAGAGAATTTAATGAACATAAAGAGGAAATTATTAGTTATCTGTCACAATTTGAAGGCATATGTCAGTCTTACAATTATAGAGAAGAGACTTGGGCTAATATTTTATTGAGCAGACTATCAGGGAAAAGCCTAAGTATTATTAATTCACTTAGTGAAGAACAAAAGAATAATTATATATATATAAAGAAAGTTTTGTTAAAGTTCTATGGAAACACAGAAGACATTTATAGAAAAAATTTTCACAACATAAGACTAGAGAGAGAAGTAGACCCTAACACCACCATATTCAATATTAGAGACAATCTTGTCAAATGGCTTGAATTAACTGAAATTGACCTAAATGATCCAAAAGCATTACTGGATATGTTTATCATAGACAAAATATTAAGAAATGCATCAGTCTCTTTATTTTCATTCCTTAAAGAGAGAAAGATTAAAAATGAGCGTGAGTTAGTTGACTCAATCACAACATTCAAAGATGCTCACCCCAATGAAGAGCTAGATAATAGAAACAGCACACTAGCTTCTATTAGAAACACAACCAGTGATAGGGACAGTCAAAAACAAAACACATATAAAAACAGAAGATACCATAGCCTACCTGCCAGATGGCAAAACAATAAATTTCAGAAAAGTCATCAAAATAATTACCAGACACCATATACTAATTATTCAAACAACAACAAATGTTTCTACTGTGGCATTCCAGGTCACAAAAAATATGAGTGTAGGAAATTACATAGAGATTTAGGACATTCACAACAATACTATCAGAGAACATCACCCAACAGTAGTCCAATAAGATACAACAGTGCAAATAGGAGTAGACAACCATATAAAAATCAAAGATATAATTCCAATCAGACTAACAGTAGACAAAACACCAAACCACATGAAACTTTAGCTAGCGCATGTCACAGTGAAGGAAGTTTACAATTTTTTCCTTCTTATGTAAACAACCAACTTGTTCAGTGTCTAAGAGACACAGGTTGTACAACAATAGTAGTTGACAAAAAATTGATTGATCCTAAAGACCATATATCTGAAAAAACCACAGTCATGTTAGCAAATAACACAAAAGTTGAATGTTATAAAGCAGTAGTGGACATAGACTGTCCATGGTTGACAGGAAAGGTAACGGCAGTACTTATGGTTAATCAGAAATTTTGAGAAAGGTGAAATCAAAAAATCTCAAATAATAGTACCATTAATACTCAGAAACAAAATACTCAACCATGCACATGACAGTCCTTTGGCTGGACACATGGGTATAAAAAAAAACATTAGATAGGGTCACACAGAATTTTTATTGGCCAGGCATACACAAGGACATAAAGAAACACATAAACAAATGCATACCATGTCTGAAGAAAAACCCAATACACAGTAAACACAGAGCACCCATACAACCCACAGACAAAATAGGTAGAAACTTTGAGAAGGTAGCTATAGATATCATTGGTCCTCTTAATCCACCATCAAATAAGGGACACAAATTTATTTTAACCATGATTGATATGGCATCCAGATGGCCAGAGGCAATTCCCCTCAAAAACATTAATTCAGAAACAATTTGCATGGCATTATTAGATGTATTTACAAGACATGGGTTCCCTGATAAAATATTGTCAGATAATGGAACACAGTTTACTTCCAACTTAACCAATGCAGTTACAAAAATGCTAGGAATAATACAAGTCCATTCCACAATATATAGACCACAGGCTAATGGTATGGTAGAACGATGGAACAAGACACTAAAAACAATGTTAAATAAAACAACCATAGACCACCCTAGAGAATGGCACCTATATATACCCATGGTTTTATTCGCCTATAGAGAGAGTATACAAGACACCACTGGGTACTCTCCATTTGAGCTAATGTTTGGGGCCAATCCAAAGGGACCGTTAACTCTTTTTAAAGAAAATATTT